>BOPP01000086.1:1134447-1173148 GCA_017312745.1 Gryllus bimaculatus | reverse complement strand
ACGCGCCCCTCATCAAGTGCCTGCTGGCCGTTGCCCAGTGCAGATTGCTCGTAGTGTGTACTTGTGGTCTACGCGTGGTGACGCGTCTGGAGATCAAAATGACACGATTTACTGAACGGCGGCATGTGCTAAGTTAGAGAAATCCGGCTCCGAGACCGTCACAATCCTTAAACAAACTTAAGCTCTCCTCACATAGTTTGTGAATATTCAGATAGGATTGTGAAGATCTTTTTGCACCTGTAGGGTACGTGTTGCGCCCAGTCAGCGTTGGAAGGGAGGCGTCGAGAGGTGGCATTGGAGAAGCGCATGGACGGGTGAGGGAACATATTGGGCGGCGCAGCGCTCAGTGTCAGAGACAGGGATTTCCTGGGGTAGGGGGAAGAGAGGTGGAGGAACAGCAGATGTGCAGGACGAGGTACGCACGTGGCAGCACAACACGAACTACACGGCGCGACGTGGGGCCAGACAGGGACGAGGCGACGGGGACTGGAGACGTCACGGGGACTGTGGAGAGGCGCTGGAAGATGTTGCATAACGCCATGCAGATGCGGCGGCGCACGAGTATACAACCTACAACTTTAATACGTATTTACGCAACAGTAAAGAAAGCGAGTCTGACGCAGGAAAGAAACGCTTGCCAACGAGGAACTGAGTCCTGAATTTGAAAATGAGTCAAAGCGAATGACGGAAAAACTTGTGTGTCTGTCCGTCTGTGAACAACGCTAGCGACTAAACCATTCCGCCGATTTTCTCCAAAAAGGATGTTCCCATATCGATCTGGTTGATGTCGCGGTCTCTAGAGTTTGAAACCAATAATTTTATTTTGGTGGGTACTTTCCATGACCACCCTCGGATATTTTCAAAAATTAAAAAAAAAAATGGCTCCATCTTTTATATTACATTTTACTGATTGATAGTGTGAGGGTCAACAATCCAATTAATAAGTGTGAGGGTCATTTAAGAGAATGGTGCAGGTATCGTTTTCGTTCAAAATTTTGATTTTTCGAAAATTGCAAAAATTAAAAATGTTTTCAGCGTCTTCCCACAACTGTAATTATGAAGTTAAAGATTTTTCCCTTAATGAAAGATGTTCCTTAAAGATAGATTTTGAAATAAGGTCACGAACAATTTTTTCGAAAATTTGAGTACTTATTTGAGTAATTTTGCGTGGAAGTACCGGCGAGAAAGAAGTGGTGCTGTTTTGCGCCATTAATCCCTTCTATCGTACAGATGTTTAGCACTTCCCTACAACAGGGAAGTTATTGACTATCTCGATTTCCTGATATTTTCATATTTTACCAGAATTCCCATTATTGTGGGATGATACCTTGATTTTAATTATTGTGGTTGTTTTCCTTAAGGAAGAAGGCGAATAATGAAGTCTGAAGATGAGATTAGTGAAGAAGATACTTCGCGATGAGTCTGTTAAACTTGTTAGAAGGATCTGTATCAATCACATTGGCCTACGATATTACTGAGTCACCTTTATTCAGAGGCAAGTGAAACCGTGTTTCATAATTAGGGCTAGTATAGTTATGTAATAACAATTTTTTCTATTTATTTAAAGATATGCATATTGTAATATGTCCATCGAAAAAGGTGCATGCATTATAAAAATCCAATTTTTATACTGCAGTTTTTACATATTTTGAAAATCTTTATAATTGCGTAATACTATGAAGCATATAGTTAGAATGATACATATTTTACAATTTTCACAGAAAAATGTCTAAAAAATGTAATTATTAATTACTTTATTGATGCAGTTACAAGATCTAAGTAACATATAGTCTTCCAAAACAATGAAAATTATGACAAAACTCACATCAATTATGGACTCGAACTTGCTGAAAGTTACATACTTTTTTCATTACAGTAATGACAATAATAATAAATAAGAAGTTAATAACAAAATTACTACTTTTCATTAGGAGCTGGTTACAATTTTTGTAAGATATTGAAGTTTCAGGCTGAATATTTTTTCAAGATGAAAAGCCTCTTCAAATATACTGATCGGCAAGACGTTTTGGTCAGACACTGAACAAAAAAGTTTTTTGTTTTTCTTTTGTTATTTAAAGTCGCATCAACATGTAGGTCACTAGCGACCACTATTACATTTAACAGTATGGTAACTGTGAAGATGACATATGGTGATGATTGGAGGGGGGGAGGACGAACACAAATTCAACCATGCCCGCGGCGAGAGTTGAACCCGCGATTCTTCGGCCCGAGATAGCAATGGCAGTACTACCTAAACGAAATCCGCTATCCGGGCCGGTATTGAAGAAACATTGTCACTGGAAGAAATAGCACACTTTAATTATGCATCAATAACGTCTGTGTTGGCATGAACGTTGTTTTCCCAGTACAAATCAATTTTGAAAAGCAATAGAGAATCGTTTGTTTTTAAAACTTTAACATGATTATTGTTATACACTGTAATGAAAAAAGTATGTAACTTTCAGCAAGTTCGAGTCCATAATTGATGTGAGTTTTGTCATAATTTTCATTGTTTTGGTAGACTATATGTTACTTAGATCTTCAGTGATGAATATAACAGATGAAAATAAATTATGATAATTTCATAATTTTTAAGAGGTTTTGTAAAGTACATATTTTCTGCATCGTTAATGCATATCTACCAGTTTTATGTCTCATAATTACAAAAATATTATATATTTTTAATGCATAACTATCCGAGACCTATTCATAATTTACACTTGAAATATATTGTACTTCGTGATTTCATAACGATTAAGAACCATCAGATCTCAAAAGGCACTTAGACTGGAGGAAATGGGCCTGATCGCAGAGAAAATAAAAAAAGTCCTCGAGTATTTCATACCGCTATAACAAAGCTGTAACAGCAATTACTCTCACCATCATCACCACTTCCACCACCACAGCGTGTCATAATCTCGTCCTTGTAGCACTTTGCAACTCCATTCAAAGAACAAACTGAGAACACTGTTGCACCAGAACCACTGGGACGTTATTCCGCGTCCAAAGATCTGTGGCAGAGTACACTCCTGTCAGTGAGGTGGCAAAGAGCGCGATTCGCCGATGGCGCAGCCACGCAGAGGAAGACGCTTCCGTGAGGCGGCAGTGCGAAGGGCTGCAACTTGAGAGGTGGGCGTTGAAAGCGATGGCGTTCAAAAGAGATCTCTGAGAGATGCCGAATCGGTTGAACCTCGACAGAACACCGTTTCCGCAATCTGCCTGTGAGGTTGGTTGCTGCGCCTCTCCGCTTCGGGCAAGGCTAGATATTTCAAGAGATACCATTTCATTCGTACACAAATATAGGAAAGTGGTATTGTGGCAAAATATTACGTTAACACTATATTTTGCAAGTATATCAGTGAAATTTTGTTTGATCTATACTTTCTGTAATAGTGGCAAGACACGTCATTAAAATATAATTTCATTGATGAGGTGAAGCGTAATAAGAGAAAAGGGTGTATAGCCTTTTCCGCCCCGCATTTCATTGGCACAAAATCGGCTTTTATGTAATTACGGTTTTATTTCATTACGGCTTCACGAATAGGTAGAGCAACAGCGACCACTTCGGAGCAATGAAAACGGCGTATCTATTTCTCGTGAGCCATAGAGATCACCTTTATTCCGTGCGTTGCTAGAGTTACTCGCTAGGGATGACTCGTAGCGTAGCAAAAACCCTGTTCGCATTCTCGTGGGCACATTCGACAAAACTAGGTCACTCGATGCGGAATTTCTGTTGCGCAAAACAGTTTCACGGCACGTGTTCTACTGCACTTTCTCAATTTCAACGCTCACAATTGCCATCCTCAAACCCTCGGTTATTCGTAAGGAGCGGAAAGATGGCAATTGACTGCATTTGAATTCATACCTTCCAACATTGTACAACTGCGTGGAAAAACGTGGCGAAAACAGCAATACAAATCCAAACCTACCGCCAACACGTCTTGTTCAAGTCTGTCCATAGTGATGTACTTGAATTTGAACCTCGAGGCTCGACGGTAGTGAGTGAGCGCGGAAGCCCGACCGATCGCTCCGATGCACGCGCCCCTTAAAAAGGGAGAGGAAGTGAGGGCGGCGCTCAGGCGGCGCTCCCGAGGGAGGCTGCGCGGCGCGAGATCGACAGGCGCCGTCCCACGGAGGCGCTGAGCCAGGGCGCACTAGGCGAGTCCTCCTGGGGCTGCGGCGCGGGCTTTAACTGGACGGAAGCACGAAACGACTTCATCGGCGGCGGCAGGCAGGCAGGCAGGGCCCCCGCAACGTCAACATACTCTCCCCATCTATAAGTCAATAATCACACCTCGAACGCTTTTTGCAAGCCCTATCTGGTTCAATGTCTCTAAATCTAACATTCATTAATCACAGATCATCAAAAACCACTTCCTCAGACTTGCCACTCATGCACCCTGGTTCATCTCAGTCTTTCGACTGCACAAAGAGTTGAATTTACCCTCTATTGTTCACCATATTGCGCTCCTATCTAACAATTTCTTCCCCAAAATAAACACAATAACCAATTACAACTTAGCCCCCACCTACCAGCTCCCAACTAGAATAAAAAGTAGATACTCATTAGATTCCGTCTTCAGCATATTCTCAGAGATGAATTAATCCTATAAATGCTCCCATACATGTGTGGTGAGATATAATTGAAAGATTAGCTTTTAAGTTAAATATTAATTCAGAAAATACATATGATGTAGTATATATAATACTGAACTAAGTACACTCGTTCATTAATAAATACGTATTAAATAACAATTTGTCTGGCGCGGGCGTTCCGAAGGGAAGGGTGTGGGGAGCATATCTCACATGTTTTGGTAATTTTGTGTTGTAGTAGCTGTCCGTGCGGGCAGGGCCGCTTGCGTGATTCAGTGATGTGGAAGGCTATGGCGGCAGCAACATGCTCGTCTAGCGTCTAACCCACGCAGAAGAGGCTGCAACGGAGACACCAAACAAAGGCCATAGTCCCATAACGTCCTATCTCAATCCTACTCCCTTTTCCAGGTCGTATTTCATCCCCCGCAGGGATGCATCCGTATCTACTGTGGTATGGCTTTTTTCAGGTGGGACATATTTTACAAATTTATGCCACACATCTTTTAACTTTCGAATCAGCCCTCTCTTGGGCAACGCTTGTTTCTTGCTGTTAGATTTCGAGGGCTAGAAAGTCTTTCATTCTTTAGCTTTTATCAGGTAGGCCTTTGAACGAGGAGGAGAGCCTCCATAGCCGTAGAGATAACAATCCCTCTGGGGCCATGCCATGAAGCTCGATAACAAAACCCCTGATTCACCAGGTTGCGGTTTTGGCCATTGGGCTTGCTCCCCAATGCAGTAAAACATTTCAAATGTGAAAAGCTCCAAAACTCGGTCACCGATAGGTCGGTTATGGAAACAAATTTGAGTGAGAAAAAGAACTTTCAAATGTGGTGCGTTTGAAGCTTCCCGCCCTTCAATTTTCGCAAGTTTGCAGTCGTGTTTGCGTATCAAGCGGTATCCAAATATCAATATACACTATATGAGGTAAGCTTTGGAATAATTCCTTACAGAATGCTCAAAAACCAAACGGAAACCTTGAAAAACACCTAATGATTATGATTCGCGCATCACAATTTACCAACCTTACTAAACTAGTCCAACCAAATGTTGGCTTACAACTTCAGTCGCATGTCACGCTTCAGAACCATGCAAAATATCAAACATATGAAATGGAAATCACAATCACCATTACCACATTTGAAACATTCACGAGATGCATTGGTCTAGTTAGCTTACCTGCAGAGCCTTTCGTAGTTTAAATATACTGATTATATATATCACAAAAACAACAATTATCCTGAAGCACATAATGAACTATCTATTCATGCGGAATCTGTTCATCCATGTCCATAGAAACAGGCCACATTTTCATTGATAGAAGAAAAATGTTAGTCGACCAACAATTGGAAATAAGAAACGGAATCAGGATGCAGACGTCACTCAAAAAAAGATGCAAGTTTGAAATATAACCTCATTTTCAAATTGCAGAAGAGTGAGATTAGAGACCCACGAAAAAAACTCAGCTTGACCTTCGAAACTTTCGAGGGGGGTCGCCCCTCCTTTTGGAGATCGATTACTACAATTAATTTTCTGAGAACTCTTCAATTAATTCACCCTATTTCAAAACCTAGCAATGGATACGTCAGCAGTATTAACTCTCCAATAAAGTTCTACCATATATCATACGATCGCAGATATACTCATAACACTGTACAGCAGAACCTAAATATTACACTAATATACTAAACAAAAAAATAAGAAACAAAATTTATCATACGCCGACAAATTCATATTCTCCACCAGAATTTCAATTTTTTCTCGGAGACGTTTGTTTAAAACTTTTCCAATCAAAATGTGAGGGAGAGCCCCGCCCACGAATCCCAAGTTCTGCTCTGCGACAGTGGTGTCCATGTTACGAAACTATAGTCGCTATACATCGGACAACAAATTCACTGCGGCTGCGGCGTATGCGAACTGCGGCGTATGTGTGCAGAGCAACACTGGGAACAAGGGCGTTCAGCACCTTTGCATTGCACCTTTAGAGCGACTCAAGTACAAAGTCTAGGAAAGAAGCAAGAGCTTGGAAATTTAATCAATAATTTTAATTGAACTTCTGATTGATTTTATAACTTATGAAACGGAATATCCGATTGCAGAGAGATGTTGTAATTCACATTCATAAAGGAAGAAAACCGATGAGTTTACTTCTCCTCGCCGCGGGAGATGAATAAATTCCTTTTTATTACCTAGACATGGAGATGGTTTCTAGTTCCGGGCGTTATGCGGTGTTTTATATGAAGAAAGTCATCAAAATTTAGAGTCCAAACGAATTCAGAATTCAAACATTCAACATTCAACATTCAGAAAGTCACGGGAAATTTCATCTACTTCCGAACTAAAGAGTATTGCATGACCCCTTATTCTAAAAATTAATCACAATGAACTTGCAAGCTCATACCTCCGCAATTTCTGCCAGAAAAAAAAAACATTTTGGACTGTAAGTAATGCATCATAAATCAGTTATGAACAAAGCGCTGATTCAATCTCATTTAATTGGTTTGCGCAAAATGTTATACTATCATCACACTTTCTTGTTAGAAGCTGAATCTCAACAAACACTCCTAAATGAGAGTCCTGACGCTCAAAGGGCGCCATTTAAACGCGTTCTCCGCGACCTGCGCCACAGCGAGTCTACATTACGAAATAATTGGAAAGTGAAACAAATCCACCGGCTTTATTTACTCTTTTGTACTCCAGAAACTCGCAGCCCGGCAATTAATCATAGAAATCGCAATCCCTCCTAGTGCGTTGGCATCGTCGCATTTGGCTGTTGGGCCAAACAGTAGGAGGCGAAGAGAAGCCATAGCAAGAGCGGCCCGCTTCTGCAAAGCAATTAAAAAAAAAAAAAAACAAAAAAAAAACAAAACGCAACTCGAAAACAAGAGAGGCGAAAGGGGGCGGCACAATACACGTTTTGGGGCGCGGCGAAGCCACCGAAGGAGAGCACCCGAGAGACCAAGGCGCAGGGTGGGGGGGGGGACGCGCGGAGGAGGAGACGGCCTTATTGTTCGTGTAACGCTCCGCGGGCGCCGTCGCCTCCGCCTCCGCCTTCGTCTCCGCGTCGTTTTCCTCGTGGCTGCGCGCGCAGGCAGAGTCGCCCGCAGGGGGGGGGGTCGCGCAGGCGCGCAGAAGCCGGGGCACCCGGGCGCGATGCCGCGACGCCCACCCAACCAACGGCGCAGCGTCTCAACTCTCAGGCTCAGACCGACAGGGGCTTAGCGATCTCGAAGAAAATCGACTGGACAGTGAAGGGCGCTCGCGGTCACTACGGACGGACACACGTTTTACCGTAAACAATTTTCGGTATCGACGCCACACAAACGTACATTCTCATTACACAATGTTCCATATGCTACATTAACTAGCATACACTTCCCACTTAGAATCGTGGTAACTGGGTAATTCCTAGGCATTTTAGGATCCAATGGGTTCCCTAGACTTCCCCCAGGACGAAGTTTCTTTCCTGCATTTACTACCAGCAGAGCTAAATTTCTCCATCGTAATTTACAAATTGAGTGTAAAGTTTAATAGAGCTTCTGATAACAATTAACGAGATAGTCGGTAGATCGCCTCGAGACGTGATCCCCAGGGTTTTGAGGACACTGACTGCGATTCTTGGCATTGCCCCAGAGGTTCCAACCACCACTGGCTGGATTCTGGCGTTGGGCACTCCATGAAGTTGGGCTGGCAGGGGGATGACTGGTTGGTATTTTACCACCTTTTCCTCCCCTGCTTTCAGAAGGCTAGACCCATCCTCGTGGCTGACAGTCACATCGACTACATGGACCCCTTCCCGGCTTTTTATTGCCAGGTCAGGTTTGAGTCTAACCCCTTCGGCAACAGAGAAAGTGACTTCCGTGGGCACCACGGTGTCCGATTTCCGAAGCATCTTCCCTTCTATGAAGTTTTTGATCACGTCAAAGGAGGAAGTATTTTCTTCATATAGCAAGATGATTTATCCACTTTCAGGATATCAGGTCCTCACAATATGCGTTCTCTGGCGAATAATCGCCGTTTCCCACTGAAGCCTAATAATACATTATTTTTACTATCTAAGTACAAAATAGGCGAGAAAGTAATACGAGTGGAATGCCTACATTACAAATTTCCAATACGCGCAGAAGTTAAATGAAAACTATGCAGCCACGTGAAAATTGTCAATTGCTTCCTCAGATACCTTGCATCGTACCAACTCAACTGTCATACTCAGTGGGTCACTGCTTACGACACACCTGACGACATGCGACAGCAAGGTTCCAAGAAAGAGGCCGTCCGCATTCTTCTGCTCGCTTGTTGCTTTACGGAACAGCAACTTCTTTGACACTCTCGGTATATAATGTACATATTCACGACGCCAAGTTATTGCAGAAATCATCAAGACTGTTTCTGTTATAGTTTTTCATTTATTGCAGTGTTATGCGAGAGTATTTTATAAGGTCTTGCAGACGGGCGTGCGGAAAATCATTTTGTGTGGATTCGTTCAGCAGCGGATCATTTTGTGTAGATTTTTTCTATTGCAGATCTCTAGTATCTCCCTTATGGACACGTATACTTATCGAAAGTTGGCGTGGGCGCGGTCTAAGGAGACGCCGGAGACGCAGAGCTGCCACCGACCAAACGGGTTCCATGCTAGTCTACTACGCTCTTCTTCTAGTGCACTTAGCTGACGCCATAGTGGCGACCGGAACAGAGAGAGAGAAAGAGGTGGCACTCGAAATTTATGCAGCACTTTGGCATGAAAACTAATGGTTTATGGAATGAATCCACAATGACTCCAATTAGACAAGAAAGAAAAACTCCTGCGAAGCAATACTTACACAAATCGAGTACTAAGCAGTTGAGACGTTAAGTTTTTAGAAGCGGAAAATCGACTGAGTACACGATTTTCTGCCGCACGCTTCTATTAAATACGCACATTTGAGTTAACGCAAGAGTAATAAACATCAACCACATTAATGACAATGCTTAATGCTCTAGCGAAACTCTTGAATGCCGAAAAATCATGGCAAGTAATGCGTGGAGCAGGCCTGCGCGAATGTTAAACCCCGTCTTTCAAGGCGCAACAGTTACAGAGTGCGCTCACACCTCTCGCTCTGATCTTTTGCTGTCGCTTTGAGCTGAGGGGCAGCGCCCTACGACGGCGACAAACGCACAGCAATTTGGCTCCCCGTGCGCACCCTTTCCGCCCAACAACTAATTCATTTAAAAGGCCTAATGAACAATAAACAACAAATTAATAATTGAAATCGACAATTTCACACACCCAGACACTATTAGAACTCACACCCAGCCACTATCAATGCAGCAAACTCTTAATATTCATAAAATACAGATAATCCAAAACAAATCCTACTAATCAATGCCCCCTTGTTGTTCCGATATAAAGTTAATAAAGAAAAAAATGCAAAATCAATTATTAACCAATATTAAATATATAAATTTATTAACAAATACATTATTAAATATATCATTTAATTATTATCAATTTTTAAATACCTTACTGGAATAATGGAACATTATGTACACAATTTCTGATTCTTTACCAATTGCATGTAGAGCCCCGCAGTTATCGATTTTAGGCCCTCTTCTCTTCCTACTGTACGTAAACGATATGTCCTCGACGATTAGAAACGGAAGAACAGCTCTCTTTGCGGATGATATGAATATTCTTTGCAATAAAGAAACCGTAAATGGTACAAAAGCATATATTTCAAATTGTTTCCGTAATAACAAATTAATAATAAATGAAAAAAAAGTTACAATGCAGATTTCCATTTCAAATAAAAAAGCTCTGCACTTCACTGAAAATGAACGGTGTGCCATTGACTGATGTTAAGGTAACAAAAGTTTTCGGTCTTTCAATTCAGTCAAACCTTAAATGGAACGTCCATTTAAATGAATTGAACACTAAATTAAGTTCTTTATGCTACGCATCCAGAATTCTTTCAAATTCACTCAGTCTACACACTGCTCGTTGTGTATATTTCGTGAATGATCATTCCCGTCTGAGATATGACATACTAATCTGGGGAAATACATCTTATAGCTCCCAGACATTTAGATTACAAAAAAGAATTGTTCGAATAATAAGCAAATCCCACCCACGTGATTGTAAGCCTCTCTTTATTAATACAGGGATATTACCATTACATTGTCTCTTCATATATGAATCAGTGGTTTTTGTCAAAAATGACTTAGGGGCGGGAATATATTTTCAGCACACGCCGTTGTCTATAACTCGTACTACATTCGACGAAGTAATCATATTTATCAGATCACAGTATCAACAGCTCACTGCAAAAAATCACGCATAATATATGTACACTACTTTACAACACCTTGCCAGATGACATTAAACGACTAATTTCGATAGAAAAGTTTAGGTCCCAAGTAAAATCTTTTCTGCTGCACAACTGTTTCTATACAATTAGAGACTATATCGAGCATCTAAAAGGAAAGCATTATTAATCATAGTAATGACATTTAATGTAGTAATTACCATTTGTACTGTATAATTATAAAGAACCTGTAACACGTATTGTACTTCAGCTTCTGGATCAATGACCCCCATCTCGATCAGATTTTCATCCAGTTTCCCTGATCCTCGAGCAAATGCTGAGATGGCCCTTTGTTTTGGTTCTGAACATAAATGTAACTTCAAATTAACTTCTCTCCATAGCACGTCCTACACAGTTTTTAATTGTTTTCGGCGTAAATAAATAAATGCTTTAAAAATATAATGTCTCGAGATACAATACAAGATTTCTACTTGGTTTCGCCTGGTACCGCACGTTTTTCAGAGAGGCCAGGTAGGCAATGCTCCCTTTTAGCACACAGGTGCAATGTGCGTAGCAAACACGCCGGGGCCGTAAGTTCCGTTGCTCCATTCTCGTGATCGTATTGGCTGGGCTTTGTGGCAAACGCTGGAGCTACTTCATTCCGGAAGCACTCGGAACACTTTAGATATATCACAAGGAGCTGGTGGCTACACGTGAACGACTATTTTTTCTTCCTTTTTTTCTCTCCAGAAAAATTAATTATTCGCATTCAAACATTCGAACTGTTTTGCCTTCATACGACATTAAATTATATTAGGAAAACTGGACTATTAGGGAAATGGTAATTAGGGAGTGGGAAAATAGCACTAGCTAGTATTATGAGCAGTGTCTATCTGTCAGAAGACATAAATAAGTAAACAATAAATAAGTTAATATGTAACTACGTTGAAAAATGTATAAGTAACTAAGTATACGAAAATAAATAAGAAATCCAATACCCAAAGAAGTAAAACATTAAATAATTCAGCAGAGTAGGGGGTAAATCGGAGAGGGTGTTCGATAAGCAAGCGAAGACAATAGGGTGCAGACGCTTATCTGTGGCGCTGTTTAATTTTAGGTGCTGGGGACGCCGAAGTCTGGAAGGAGAATACGTAACGTTCGCACCACGAACGTTATAAAAAATCCTCAAAGAAACAACAAAAAAGAAAGAAATGAAATAAAGTATGTTTAATCTTCTTATGAGACGCAATTGGTTCATTCCTTTGGTATGCATAATGTTGACACGCTCAGCATAGAATTTCGCGAAAACATTGCTGCAAACTTAACACTAGATACTCACCATTAAGGAAAACCGGAAATTCGTTTCAAGATTAGTCGATGCACCAATGCAACTTACCTGAAAGAAAAACGAATACTAATTAATATCATCACAATCAATCATCAAACATCAATTAATGATTTTAATATATTACAATATAACAAATTTACATAAGTCATATCGCGTAGTATTAATGCAATGTTTACACATTTACACGCCTGCAATCTTCACTATCATTAGAGACATAAGGATTACTCAGAAACTAATTTAACGCCATTTGTAATTTAGAGAGTCTTTAGAGAGTCTGAGGACAGTAGGGGAGGCGTGGCAAACCGAAACTTTTTATGGTCTTGGGTTTATCTTGTGGAATGAACAAAGTAATTGAAAAGATATGGAGGAAAATGAATTGAAGGAAATGAAACAATTTACTCGCAACAGATTTTGTAAACTAGTCTAACGATCGATCTCGGTATCTGCTACCACAATTTGGGTGAAACTGAAGAATTTTACGGTTTTAGCATTTCCCATTTAAAAATGCAGAAATAATATTTCCCCCTATCGCATCCAAGCAAATTGTATGGGCTCTGTGAATAAAATGGATGGAAGTAGGGATAGTGGAATCGACCCGATCGCTACCATAGACTAGAATCTTCGGAAGAATTTAACGGTTTTTGGCACTTTTCACTTAAAACGCTCTTCATTCCCCGCCAATTTTGCCCTCTCACATCGTCCAGTTCAGCAACTGCATTTGGTTGGACGGGAGACGCGGGGAGCGGAATTCAGGCATATTCCGTTGTCTAAGCTCCCGCACTACGGGCCAAAGAGTACATTTTAATATTTTGCATTTGTGTTTCTTGGTACAACACTGCATATCTCTCCTTGCCACCAGCACCAATCCTAATCATTAGGGAGCGGATTTCTATGATTTTGCATATTTTGTCCCTTGCTTCAGGACATAAGTATATGAAATTTTTTAACATTTGAATGCTATATAGACAAACATATTAGCGCATATTTGGCCGATTTTCTTGTTGGTGCATATTCGTGTCATTATAGGCGCATATTTTGCATTTTTCGTTAAAATATAGACTTATTATCTTTTCATAGAATCTACTATTTATTTATGAGCCTTCATTGATTAGAATGAGCTTATCATAGATTGTGTTTCTTGTTGTTGTTGTTGTTGATTTTTGCATTTCTTTAGATGATATAATACTTGTGCAAGTGTACGATATTTATTGATTTCATATTTTATAACTCAGACAGAAGAAATGCAACAATTCATACAACGTACTTCACTATCACTAAGATGAACTTCAATTACTTCTCCTGCGAAGTAAGGTAGATTGTATTATGTTTTCACAAAAATTATATATTTTCATTCCAAATTTTCATGCTTCTCCTGAATTTTATCAAGAAAGACAAATGCAGGAAATGAAATGTTAATTTTTATTGCATATTAAAATGCATAATTTAGAATTTTTACGTCAAAAATGCACATTTTTAACAGCGTATTTCAAGAATGTTTAAGGCATAAAAATCCTCTCCCTACTAATTATCATTGAAACGACATTAACAAATCTTACTGCCCATTTGCGTGTCAAGCAAAAGCTTAAAGTCTTCTAATGAGCCCGAATTACGCGTGTCGCAAATTCAGATATCCATCCATATATGGTAAGAATCACTTTATTCGTTTCCGGGACACTCAAAACTAATTTTAACACCGAAATCTCGACCCCCAATATTTGGATTCGGGTTCGACATTTCAATACTTTTCCTCTTTACTATGTTTCATTGATAGAAATTAAAAATTATAAGAAAGTTTCCTCACAATAAGTCTGCAGATATTATTGCTATTCAGGACTCCATTGACATCAATTAGGCCGCTGCTACAAAAAATTCAAATCCACGAAATTATGAAATAAAAAAAATCACTTAATATTTTTTAAGAAAAAGAATAATGCCAATATAACATTTTAGCTATATCCGAAGAAGACATAGAGAAACATTACAATGGCTTCATAGACATGAGCAAAGGCACGAAGATACATCAGACCCAAACGTTTTTGAAAATTTATCCCACTCGCTGTTTATGCATATTTGGTAAATAAGGCATTACTTTACAATGATAATCACTATAGGGTAGAATAAATATTTTGCGCAAGTAAAAAGATAAAACTTCAATAGCTCTTTCCTTCGCTCCATTTTCAATGACTTTACATTGAATTTTGTAACAAATTCTCCTCCGATCCGGACACTTGAATGTGTATTTGTAATTCCTAAACATTCTTTAAAAATACATATTCTTCCTTTCATTGATATATTTCGTTTCTTACATTTACCCACGATAAAAATTAGTTATTCTAAAGCCAAGTTCTTGCTTAACTTATTGTGCACACTCATAAGTACTCTTGTGTTAAAACGCTGTTATCCTGCATGACGGGGACATCATCCCACATTGTGATGTTTTATGAGATTCTTTGTTAAACTTGCTGGTCGATTATTGCTGCTGCTCAATTATTTAACATTCCTGGAAAAGAACGTAACCACAACATTTTTCCAATAACCGAAATAACAGATTCCCCTGCATGCTCACAGCGTTCGACTTGTACGGTCAGGGTTAAATTTTCTCCCCGGAGATCTATTTAATTACTCCTTGAGCATTTAAGTACAAAAAACTCACATTTTGTCATATTTACGACTAATTTCTTTTAACGTTTTTTTGCCTTCCACATTCAATTAATTGTTGTGCTTTTTGTACCACTGATGTTCTGCAAATCAGCAGATAAAACGTATATTTCTCGGCGAAATATTCGCTATCAAGAAAAGAGAAAGTTTTGAAGAGCTGTGGCAGAAAAGGGCGATTTTTTCTTATTTAAAAAAGTATTGTGGAGGACAATTGTATTTTCGGCAATCTCTATTTTTGAAAATTGCAAAACACGACATTGCAAAAGTATAATATTGATGGTAGAGGCTTATTTCTTCAATGAAATCTTTTGAAGAAAATTAAATCTTCAAATAAGGTCATGTACAATTTATTTCATATGAGTAATTATCGAGTAATTTTCCTTTAAGTAAGGTTGTTCTCAAAAACGACTCTGAAGTTTTTCTTTACAATTTGTCTTTCGATAGAGCAGAGGACGCTTAGCTCAGGTTTCTTTTTAGGTTGAACTCAGTATCTTTGAAAATTTGCAAAGCTTACAAATAATGAGAGAAAGTATGTTCTGTTGTAGTACTAGTTTTTGTTTGTTAAGGCATGTTGAAATCTACATTCAAAACTTTAAAAATGTCACCTGAGCCAGAATAATCTATAACAAACGAGGAAAATAGTAAATCCAATAATGTTAGATATTAGTGCTGGAGTGCAATTCACAATTTTTAAAGATTTTGCTATCTGGAAAAATATCGTTATAAATTAATATTATTTAATGCAATTTAAATTATTTTAATTTGCATTAATATATTTGTTTGTCGATTACACATTTGCAAAGTTTCTTTTGACCAATAGACAAAACACGAAATAAAAGAAAAAGGAAAACAGGAAGGCAAGCTAGGCGATCTTTGAAACTACGCAGAACCTATCTGATTATAATAAAAAAAAAATATATTTCATTCAATCAAATAATGAAGCATTACAAGCAGTGTCCGAGCTCTTAACATAACAGTGGAATGTAAAGGCGCCCTCGGCCGAAATAGAACAGACGACTTGTCTTAGTTTGAACGGTATCACTCAGCCCCACAGGTACCAGGACGTGAAACATCGCGTGTCTCTCTGATGAAGACACGAATTTCATTTATCTATTCATTCTGGATAATGAGACGTCAGAAAAAGCGTTTCGCAGCCAAACATTTAGGGTTTGCTCGCATAGAGTTGAATAACATTGAAGGAGGAAGAAAGTGGGGAAGTTACGGCAGTATATAAGAAAATCATGGAATGAATAAATACTAGGATAAAAATGAATACATGACACTTCCGTTTTCCGTATGCCACCTTAAATTCACGACAGAGTGACCTGCGTTCGAACTCATGCGACCATAGAGCAGAATACACATAACGAGTAAAAGTCGTCAATTTCAGGTCCTAATGCTGTTCACAACTTAGACCCGTAGTTCATCCTCGGCCATTGCATCACAGAACGCTAACTTCTCTCTCTAACTACACCATTTACTTCGTGCGTAGATGGTTCAATTCTAACAGTTCCTGTTTGTACCGTCAAACTTTTACAGATCCTCACTTTCTTCAGCTGCCACATTATTGTCGCCATCGACCCGCCTCCATTGCCTAGTCATTTCGCGCTCCTGCCGCTACCTTCCACCTACGTCGGCACCGCCTCCGTCCAACCTCGAATATTCTGGGCCACCCCATCTATATTTATCCTCGTCGTATCCCCGCACCATTTGAGCCCGTCTTGACATTACCCGCGTTGTCTTCGTCACGGCAGTTGCCATCTCGCCATCCAATTATCGGCTCCTGGTGTCATCGTATCTCTCACTGCGCTCCTTCGCACGATCATCGGTGCTCACGACCGTCTCAGCTCCACCCGGCCACTAACTGCGCCACCCCTTACCTTTCTTCCGGCTCGATTGTCGTCCTGGTTTACTCGTACCATAATCCTGGCTCATCGCCGCTCCGGCGCATAGCCACCCCGGTTCACCGCCGTTCCGTCTCATAGCCGCCCGGGCTCATAGCCACCCCAGCTAACCGCCGCCCCGGCTCACAGCCACCCCGGTTCATCACCGTTCGTTTCGTACTCATTCTTATGTCCAGTGACTGGAGGCCGCGAGGATCGTGCCGCCGTCATTGCGCCCTCGGCGACGCTCAGCGGCGGGAGCGCGGGCCGGAGGAGGCGGCCGTCCGCGCGCGACCACCGCACTCGGCATAAATCTCGCGGGAGTCGGGGCGTACGATTGTAAATTTGGTCCTCGCGGCCTCCGTTTTGCTTCGCGTCGGCACGGCTGTTTCTTTTCCCTCTGCCCTCTGGCGCCGCCGCCGCCGCCGCCGGCTCCTCCTGCGGCAAATCGCCCGGAGCCTCTCCGTCTTCTGCGAGAAAACAAGCCCGTCCTACTGGCGCCGCTGGTCGGCCGCTGGCGCGTCCCAGATCGATGCGCGCAACGAGGGCGGAATCAGGGGCGCTGCACGAGACGCTGCCCTCCAGCCGCGAATGGAACGAACGCGAGAACCCATTCAACGCTGCGCTACTCATTTCTACGGATTTGCGGCGTAGCACCCACTAAACTCCATAGGTGCATTCTAAATTCCCCAGAGTTAAATATTCTACATTCATACTCCGATTTAAACATAGAGGCTCAAGGTCACGAGCTGGATGTATAGGGAGGCATTGTCATCCAATCGGTAGCTTCGTTACGACTTACATATTTGGTATTGGAGCTCCGGAATGGATGACAATGCCCCCTCTAGTTTCAGCTCGTGATCTTCAAGTCCCACTGTGTTTAAATTGGAGTATACATAAATACAATACATAAGTAAAATATCTGACCGTTTCTATCAAAATATTTACTCTTCACCCTGTTCCACAATCTTTCATCTGGACCGTTGTGCTTCATTGCCCCGTATTAAATCAAGGTTCCCCAAGGAGAGATTTACAACACAGTAAGTTGTGTTTAACACCTTTTCTAGCGCTACCTTAGTTTTCATCACTACACTCCAGACCAAACCTTGAAGAGTGAACAACCATAGACATGTTCACGAGTAGGAGTAAATACTCTTTCCCAATGAAAGGTCGAATTAAAAACATTAAAATGTAAAATGTATTGTTTTCAAAACCCTCGAGAGAAAGAAATGTCGAACAAGAAGAAATTAGAGACAAATTCTACACACCGTGACACACATACGACATCACATTAATATAAATTTATAATTATAATAGACAATATTGATACACGTTCGATACGAATTTCATTATTTCAGTTGACACATATTCTTCCTAAAACGACAGACTCCAGAACATTTTATAACTCATATATTGATAACGGTTTTTAAAATTGATAGCCTTAACAAACACCCAGTTAAACACACGGTTTCCTTTTTATTTAAATAAAGTTGTCCTATTGAAACCACTGTCGATCGGATACTGTTATGTAGTTTATAAATGCATTCGCAATTAATCAGATTTCTATAGGACTGGCGAAGTTTCACTCGTGAGAACAGAATTAGAACTGTAGACATGAATTATAACGTAATAATTACAGTGACACATTTTGTGGCGCGGAACAAATTTCTCGGATACCAGACTTCAATTCCCAGTAATTCACTTACAATGTGGAAACGGACAGAGAATTGGCAGGAATGAAACGCTGTGCCTTGAAATTTGACAATGCGGGAAGATCCTGATAGCGTTGTCACTTCCTGACCCTCCTTAACTGTATTAAGGCGCTCGTAAATAAGTAAGATATTGCGAAAATATTTTGTAATCTAGTCTACGTAGTTGGAAATGCATTGAAGTAGGGTTTTACGTCGTTTCTCGTTGAAGAAACGAAATTGTGGCTACGTCTGTCAGACTCAAATGTGTCGGTATAACGGATACCTATCCGTTTTATTTTCTAGTCTCCGCATATGAAACGTAAAGAAGGTAAAGACTAAATGAAATTCGTTCATATACCGCTCAGGATTTTCAATCATTTATTTATTTAACGTAAAAAACAGTTAAAAGCTGTTTGACGAACTGTAGAATGAAAGTACAATACATGTACGCTTTCTTGATATTTGGAGTCCCCCTAAAATAATGAATACAGATGGGAACGATCGTTTTTCCAAGAATTGAGAAACAAATATTCCCTGCTGTTTATTTCCATCCCGTTGTGTCCTCCCAGATGTGATATTGGTCTCAGTCTCGCGGCAGAATCTCATCGTCCTTCTCCGAGTTGATAATCCTATAAATTAGGCATCCATCTGTAAAGATTCGTACATTTGAAGCTAAATTTGTTGGCAATTCATTTGCGAAGGCCAGAAACATGAGTGGTCCGATGACACTTCCTTGTGGAATTCCTGACGTGACGATTCCCGAGTTGATAAGTAACTTCCGTTTCGGACCTTCTGTTTCCTGTTCCGAAGTAGTTCGTTTATCCACGCAACCACTCTAGTGTCTGTACCCGAATCTATTTATTTCTTTATAAGTCGATCGTGTGGAACAACATCAATATCTTTGGCAAAATCTATTACTACTCTATTACTATGTACCTACTATTACTATGTACTATTACTAACTACTATTACTATGTAGCAACTCTTTTCCTTTTAAACTACTATTACATTTGTGAAAATTTAGCTCTTCTGCGTATCCTCACTCCGTTGCGTGAGTGATCAGAAACGAGAAAAAATACGAAGTCTATGTAAAAGTGCGTATTTACATTTTAATGCAATATTATCTCAACGTTCATCAAAATATTTACCTACGCACAGCTCCAGGTCTGAACGCTGATATCCAGTACGAACCTATTGTAACGACTGAAACACCGATTGAGAGTGTTGAATGTTCGCCTGAGTCCAGCGAATTATTATTGTAGCTTATTGTCGTATGGATAACCCTTCAATAGAAAACCCAAATGGCCGTGACTCGTGATAGTAGAAAAGCTCTCAACAAAAATGACTTTAATTAATGTTTTTTCTTTAAAAAAACGCTAAAGAATCGGAAGATAAAGAACTACCCACTAATAACGCCGGTCCAGAAATATAGGAGTAAAGTGATGAATTTAAAAACAAACATACGGGGAGACATTTGGTAATGTATTTCTTCTGAGGTAAATTCGTGAGCAAGACAAGTTTCGTGCATTTCTATCAGCAGATCTATTCAGTTACCACTCCCCACTCTTTTTCCGCATTGACAAGTAATTTTAAATATATTTGGTATAAACAATTAAATTAAGAAAATGTATTTTAAGACATAAGTATACTTACGAAGTACATAATGTTGAAACACACACACACACACATGTGTTTTTACAACGGAGAATAAGAAGATGAAAGAAAAATTGCATCGCAAGATAAGTGAAATATTAATGAACGCCTGTAAATTCATCTTGACAACAGACCACCGTTGTAACGTATGCACATGATATTGAATGTGAGCTAGAAGAGACATCCGGTGCAGTCACAAGCAGAAACAATAATGGATACACTTCACGGTGCTACATTATGTTCGAATCGTTTTGACAAACAGGATGTTCTCTAGACAATCCAATTCAAATATCGAGGTCACTCATAAGAGTTACACGTGCACTCAAACTACGTAAGGAGCAACATTCAACATTGAAATGTAAGCTTCGATAGGTCTCATTCTTTATATTAGTGTGACTGAGATACGAAGGATCTGGAAGAGAAGTCAAATTAAACGAAATGTAGAAGAAGGGTAATATGGACTTTGCTGCGAGAATGGGCCCATCTTGGACCTTTTATTATTATGAAAAGGATTTTGGGAATCTTACCATTAACTTTTTTACGTGCAAATAAAATATATTTTTGTACTGAACACTACAAAATTAAGACAATTATAGCAAAAATACAATAGCATGAATATCTTCAACAGTAACTTCCACATCAGCTGTAAATGGTAGCAATGCAATTCTCTCTAACTTCTTTCTCAGTATCATGTACCTCCACAAATGCAACCGCAACAACAATCACAGCCACAACAACGACAGGTCTAAAGTACACAAAAACATGGTAATGAGAGCAAACGGGGTCACTCTCGCGAGAAGAGGGAATGTGCAGGTACACTATTCCTATTTCAAGCAGATATAAATAACAAGGGGCATCAGAAACTGAAGAAGAGCCTGTGAACGAACCAATTATAAAAATACCTCTAATTATAGTGCCAGGTAACTTCCTACTTTTGATATATTATATAAAAAAGAATGTAAAGGACGACTTCACAACCAAACAGAAGAGAGACAAAATTACATTTACTTCCATGAGTAATTATAGGAGTTTTAGAAAATGTTGTAAAACTGAGAATTTGAGTTTCATTCCTTTAAAGATCCTTCTATAAAAACGTTCGTCATTGTAATGAAGGACATCCTAACCATGTACACGGAAAGTGAAACATTCCAGTAACTGACAAGAGTAATATTCCCAACTGTGCACTAGATTTAGAACACACTGCTCAACGTGAAGAAATTTTCAAACTTAGCCGTTTTTTGTACAGCATTGTAAGAATTTACAAAAGAATCAAGTCTAAATAACTCAATGTAAACTTTGACAGAGAGTAGATAAGATAAATTGGTTTAAACTGCAATTGGATATAACCCGGTTGCAGCTAATTAAATGAAGATAATATAACTAACAATGCAAATTATATTATAATAATAATAATATATAAAAAATGATTCATATAACACAAAATTACCTTAAGAAAAATAAACTTCTATAATATAATTCCGCCCTATATGCTTCTTCAATTAAAACCACACTGCACTGGCACTGCATTGCACTTCACTACAGTATGACCCTTAAATCACTTCCTTCATTATTTCTCAGCTCTACACAGCCCGACACCTCACTTCACAATATATCACTTCTGCATCGCTCTATAACTATTCTTAGTTAAGACCCTCATTTACTTTGTAATACCCTATATTAATTTCCTAAACTGTTGAACGCTTCAAGAAAGGGTTCAAAGGTTTTTGCAGGCAATTTATTCCATTCTTTTATCGGTCGATTTGTGAAAAAAAAAATTCCCGACACTCGTCTTCTGCAGTCTTAAATTTATTTTTGCCTGTGATCTCCCCTACTGAAGTATGTAGGAATACTTAGCCACCGATTAATTTCGGCCTATTTTCGGCCCTTATCGCTTGTATGGGGTGAATCCCAACCTGCCATTTTCTTGTCCCTGGAAGTAAATTTAGCTGCCATACACTAAATCATTTCCAAATATTTATTTTTGCATATTTTTGTGCGGATCCCAACAAAGTGTTCCATGAAGTCGTAGGCTTCCGCGACCAGAGTCATGTGGGTGATCTGGGCTGTCCGGGTGACGCCGCGTCGAAGGCTGAGTTGCCGACGTTTCGACCATCCTGTCGTGGTCTTCCTCAGCATACCAGCCCTGAGGAAGACCACGACAGGATGGTCGAAACGTCGGCAACTCAGCCTTCGACGCGGCGTCACCCGGACAGCCCAGATCACCCAAAGTGTTCCATATTCCATTACCGGACGAACAAGCGATAAATAATTCCCTTCGCGTTTGCCATACATCTTTTGAAAATGAGCATTACACAGTGAAGAGATCTCCAGGCTTTCCCTACAACAAAATCTACATGACTTTTACAGCTCAATTTACTATCGAAATGGATTCGTAGATACTTGTATGAGGAAACTCTTTCAATAATGTCTTTATTTAAACGGTAACATGTTTCTCTGTAACTGTGACCCCTGCCAAACGTGTTGGATTCTTTTTAGAGCTATTCATCCCATTATTTTTCGCCCAGTAAGATAACGCATCCAGATCCCGTTGCAGTATAATGTTCTTTTCAAATCATACTACGATATATTATACAATCGTCTACAAATAGCCGAACATTTGAGATTATGTGCGTTGACAGATCATTGACGAGTAAACGAGGTCCAAATACACTCTCCTGCGGTATTCCTTACATAACGCTTGCTCCGTAAGGACTCTTCCCCAATTCGGACTTTCTGTTTTCTGTCTCGGATAAACTCGCTAATTCACGCCATCAACGCCACCACCCTGGAATCGATGCCTGAATTCATTAATTTCCTTCTGACTTTCTCATGAGTAATCACTCCTGAACTCGGGTTGGCCATCATAGAGCTATATTCTGATTTCTCATTCCTGCTTAATGTAACTCGCAGCTAGGTGCTCCATAAGTGTCGTCTGGGCCTCTTGATTTAACTTTTTAAATATAATTTACATTGGGCAATCCCAAGCAAATTGTAGCCTTCAGTCGAGGCATGTCAAATGTACAGGTATCACCACTACTCGGAGTGTACAAAAACTAAATCTGCTCCTCCAAAATGAATAAATTGTGATGAAGAACATTACTAACTGCATACTAGCTGCGAAATGCAAATGTCGACCCCGGGCCGGTCATCCTGACGGGGTATTCGTGTTTTCCCTTGGTCACAAGGCAAATGTTGGGATGGTTCCAAAATCCCACGAATACCTCCCACCTCCTACCATCATCTAGTCCTTTGACCCCTCATCATCTTCCTATAACAACAACCACAAAAAATTTCAACCCCGCCTAATTGCTAACAACCTTGTCTTAACCAAGGGATGCAGCCGTAAAGCTGGTCCCCATAATTCCACACGTTGATTCCTCCAGAATACAATGCAACTGGTTCGGTAGAGAGAAATGAGTTCCGTTGTCAGTAGTGGCCAATACGCTAATAATAATAATAATAATAATAATAATAATAATAATAATAACAAAAAATTATGTAGTAGATAATAATAGATAGAATAGAATAATAGATAGATAGAAGTGTAGAATTAAGTACAGTTCGTATGTTTAATATAAACACGGCACAGTTTTCGTACAGAAAACGTGCAGTCCGGACTGCACGATTTCTGCATAAAAACTTTTGATCATGTTCATAATTTTTTCTTGCAGAAAGGTTACAGTTTGACTCAAGCGCCTCTAGCGGCAGAATCGTTCACTAACCTGGCGATATGATAATCGGCCATTTCGATTTTGTGGTTAGGTGCGTTTGTGTGACGTGAAATTGTGATAAACTACCTCCTACCGTTTTCCAACTTTCCTATTTTTTCTTCTCTATGCTCCTCATTATTAGTTAATACGTAATAAAGACCACACACCCTAACGCACAGAAATACCGCCCCTGAAAGTACTCGGGCGGCGCAATTCATTTGTTACCCTGTTGACCCCCTAGCGGCGTCTTGTGGCGATTCACACAGAATTCATGCAGAACTCGTACAGACCGTGTAGGCGCGACTTTTGGGTTTAAAACTTCCACTTTGGGATTTGAAATTTCTGTACAGAAACTGTATGAGAATCAGTACCAAAACTGCACCGTGTATGCCGGGCATCAGGATAGTTTAAGAATACTTTAATAAGCAGCCTCCCCCATTACATAAGACCAAAAATAAAATGCATTATATTATTCATATTCTGAGACTTAAGTCCCTAGATTGTAAATATAGTTAAATTCTCACTGAGTTGAACTCGCTTTTATGTTTAATCATCAAATTCACAGAGAATTCCAAATCGATATCCATCTAGAAAATAAAAAAAAAATGCAAATAATTTCTATTCTTCCCTCCCCTTATCTCATCACGCTCAAATATTCCATCCAGATCGTACAACAAATATCCGAAGTCGAATCGAATCCAAATTTCCCAAAGATATTCTAAACCTCCCTAAACTAATACGTTTGTGTAGAATGTTTCTTCTTTCCCTTCCTACACCTCAACAGGGTCAACCTAACAGTTTATTACCATAAGTAAAAATTACATTTCAATAGCATTTAAAACAAAATTAAATACATTTAATGATCCAGAGTAACTTAATCTCAACTTGTCAAGGAATGTTCAAATCCAAATATATATTCAGCTTATAAAACTGAAACCCTTCGAAAGACCTCAGGTCGAATAAGAATATTTTTTTACTTACAATTCTTTTCTTTGTAAGTTATTTGAAGAATACCGTAAGATTACATCGTCCATAGAATGTCAGAATACGTTACCACTTCTCGGCAATGTAAGAGGGAGAAGAGAGAAAGAGAGAGCGAGCAACATTGAAAACGCAACCACTTTACAGGTCAACCTCCGAAAACTTGCCAGAAACAAGGCGAAGGCAATCAGTCCAGACATTTATTACGAAGTGGCTGTGGGCCTGACTCTAAAGGCGATATGAAATGACGAGGGAAGACGAAACGCTTCCTGTCAGATATAATATTCAACGTCAAGAAATGGAGAGTGAAAGTGTTTCTCATACAATGAAGCTTTCCTCACGAATGTTATGCACAATGTTGGAGCTTTCTCCGCGCTCTACACGATAAAACGTTCTGACATTCGTGGAAATAAAACTAGAATGAAATTGTCAGTGCGTACTATAAAACTGTATATAACCTTTCGTTGAGTTTTCCCTTCCTCACAGCCATTACTTATAATTGATTCATAGATCAAAAATTTGTGTTCATACTCTCATAACTTTCTTGTAAAACTACTTTCTACTATTCAATATAATTCTAAAATCTCAATATGTCAATAACATTAGTTGTGTCGCATAAAGCAGCACTTGTTTTAAGATTGAAATGTGATGAGTAGGACAGCGGATTTTGATGACCTAAAACATTGCCAAAATCAATAATATGCCCTTAAAATGCTTCAAAACTGCCCTAAAGCTGTTGGATATGTTACTAATGTAATCGAGGCTTCATCTTTTTGTTCAAGTGAACTCAGCTAGCAAACTTTGGTTTTGAACTGTTCTTTAAAAGAAAATCTCTGCCTTTATTTATCGCGAAATTGGCCGAAACCACAATAGCGTAGATAAACGTTACAGAAACCTTACATCTCATATTATTCACAACGGCTTTGACATTACAATACATGACATTACAACATTATTGACATTACAATACATGAGCGTAGAAAGCTAATAAGCTACTCAGGAATTCTGTGGTGAACATTTTTTGCGCCTCGTAAATATTGTTTAAAGCATCATCATCCTATAGTGCTTTGTCGCTGCCGCCATGACATTCTGTCTTCCGCTGTGCTTTTCATATCTGCATAGCTTTTAAATTGTAATTGTGTTTGAAGGTGTTCCAAAATTTATTTTAGGACTCCCTCTTCCTCTTTTTCCAACTATTTTACATTCCGAAATTGTATTTAAAATTAGTTATGCCTAAAAATGTATCCAAAGAACTTTGCTTTCCTGTTTCAATTGGTTTTTAATACGGATCTCTTCTCTATCAGTTTTTCTAAACTTATATTGTTTGAAATTTTTTCAGACCAGGAAACGTTTAGTATTGTTCGCCACAACCACATCTAGCAAGCTTCCAAACGACTCCTGTCCGTTTTTGAAACCATCCTTCACATCCGTGTAATAGGACACTTCAGATGTACCTCTTCTGATATTTCTTTCTAATATTGAAATTTAAGATGGTATTTGTGAGCAAATTTCTTTTTCTTAAGAAATATTTCATTGCTAGTGTAATACGCTTTCTTTTTTCTCTTGTGCTTTAATTGTCTTCTGTGAAAGTGCAGCCTAAATAGCAAAAGTTGTGTACAGCTGACGCAACGAAAAGATACGACACGGTAGTATACCGATACATTTTAGTGAACTGACTATCTCCAAGTGATTTTCCTCAACAAATTTGAAGTTTCCAACTTTCTTAGTTCGATTTAAAAGTGATCACGCAGCAATTGAGGGTAAGCGCGTAGTACAGAATTGATTTTATATTGTATCACATGAACTTCAGAAAATAGAATAAAACGTGCTATAAGTACAAAAAACTTTCCTATCCTTTCGCAAGTCATCAATACAAAGAGAATGTCGCATCCCTCATCGCACATCGTCGACAGTCTTCTGGATCGATTTACGCAATGCGTGGAAATGAGGAGTAATAGTTTGACTATCATTTGGGGCGCGCGAGCCCTTCCCTCCCTGGCTCACGTCCACCCACCCACACAAATCAGAACTCGCCCTCGCTCACGGACTACGCCGAACTCTAGGCGCGAGACATGTATCCCAGTGACCTGGAAATGTTTTTAGAACGACATATAAAATGACACCACTGAATTAAAACAACAAAAGTTCAACATTTTTCTAATTTAAATTACATACACCGATGTTTATTTTATTTACACACATTCTTCCCAGACGTTCAAAATCATTTACTATTAACATAATATATAACAATAATAAAATGAAAAGAACACAACAATACATTATTCAGTACTGTATTTGAGGTCATTGTCTTAAAGTGTTTTCGAACTGGTTTACATGTGACTACAACTTCAAAATGTTGTGTAATCAATCTTTACACACTCCCCATTTCCCTGCCGTCGCCTCTATTACGATGTTAAGACACCAGCGCGTACATTTATGGTGTATTTACATGTTTCAAAACCACTAATAACTTGCAATACAGAAGAAATACAAATAAGAAATGTGTATAATTTCCTAGATATTAAGGAAATTCTGACACGATTTAAAAAAAAATCTTAGTTTAATTCACTAACAAACGTCATAAAATAACAAAACTGATCCATTAAATACACTTTTTCTTCTTGAAAACTTGTGGAACTTGACTAATCAGCAAAGTTTATTACCGATAAAACACAAGGTAAATAACAATATTGAGACTCCAGTCATAATACCACACATGTACTGTAATAAGAAAACATCTAATGCTAATCAGTCTAAATAAATACAAGGAATGTTCATTCTATTTCGAACTATCCCATGCGATTCGTGTGAAAATCAAAAAATAAACAAAGCACTGCTGCACTGAATTATAACATATTATGTTAACTGGATAACCAAAATCAGACATATATCTAACACATATTGCGGCGATGACACTGAATGCATTAAATAACATTTTCTTGGGTTCATTTTAATTTAGATTAAGTACTTCCAGTATCATTATCATCGTCCTGAACCTTGCCCCTATCCTTATTCCTTCCCAATTCAGGCCGATGGGGAGATGACGCAGGGCGCGTGCGAGACGCGAGCGCGAAGACGCTACCTATCGGCGATTCGCAGACTCGACTGCGACTGACGTGACTTGACTACCCAGCGGCCCCTAGAGGGTGCTGGGTGTATAACAAAGGAGGATTACTCCTATAATAGCAATTAACGGAGGATTACTCCAAAGTGCGCTCAACGCTCTTAGGAGCTAGGAGACGCGTTGCGTGTATAATTGAAACTTTTGAAAGTATGTGTTAGCAACCTTGCAGTATTTTTGAGCTGTTCCATTAATATTACTATAAACATAAAAAGGTTTGCACAATTGTTTCAATATCGATAGTAACGGATTTTTTATGAGATTTTAACCTCTGATGAAATATGGATACATTATTTAGAGACGGGTTCCAAGAGACACAAGACCTGTCCTTAAGAAATGTCAATTTCAAAACGTATCCATCCGCTGCTAAGGACATGTTAAGCATCTTTTGGAGGGTCCGTGATTTGATTTTCTGACATAATTTGCAGGAGCAACGTGCTAACAACAGCGTATACCATTCATAAACGATTGGGGATTAAGTGAAGCCCGCGTTGAACAAGGAATGCCCGGGATGTCAGAGAAAAGGCAAACCTCAAGCAACGCGCCACCTCATACGGCAGAACACACGCTGGAAACTATCGACCAAGTGGATTGGGAGCTCCTATCACATCCTCCTTAGAGTCCTAACATTGCCCCTTCAGTTTTTTATCTGTTTGCTACAAAACTGACTTCGAGATCAAGGTAAAGAAATACTTGCTGAGGGGGTAGGAAGACTGACAAGAAGATGGGACAAGTGCAGACAAGTCAATAAGAATTACGCTGAAACGTAGACAAAAAAATGTATCAATTTAATGCCATCAATTTTTTTTATCTACAGTGCTTAATTGTTGGTCTCAAGAAATTCATATATAAAAGACAAAAGATGTATTTATACGAACTGTAGAGAGGTGATACAACTTTGGAGGAACGCGGCGCTTGCATTGTCCTTGCTTTCTCCGCATGTTTTCCGCCGCACAAGAAAATTCTCCTCATTTTATGGACGATCAGAACAAATGAAAGTGAATGTATAATAAATGGATATAGTCGGCAAGACGGTTGCGGCAGCCGTCGTCTATGCCGAGGAGGCTGCAGGTTTGAGTCCTGCGTAGACATGGTCGTATTTGTGGTTACAGCTTTTAAACAGAAGGATTGAATTATGCATGCTACAGGTCCTCAAAATTGTAATTAGGTGTCTGCTTACCACACATGTTTCAGTAAACATACGTAACAATGAAGCGGACACCTAATTAAAATTTTGTCAAATTCTGTGAACCATAGGACGCAAAATTTCAAATAATACTAAACCACTTTTTCCTAAACTACGTCACCGATTGAACGCAAAAGCCTCCAATTCACAAGCATAGCTTTTCCCGGTCCGGACATTCAGACACCGGTTACAAAATTAAAGTAGGTTTCATACTACCATTCAAAGGGTTATTGATTAAATTCCCGTCTTGCATATGGATGTTTATTTCTTGCCTGTCGCGCTGTATTCGCATGACACGGAGGTCAAAGCACGAGCTGACCCTGTCACCGACGAGTGTCGATGTGAATTTGAAAGCATATTCTCGATTGGGATTCGGGCACTGTGTGTTGAGTTGCACAGCAAGCGCCCGTCAGCGTGCGCGAGAGCGCGAACGACAGAAAAAGGAAGCGGCAAAGGAGAGCTAAAATGGATAGAGGAAGACAGACTCAAGGGAGGAAAGGATTGAGGGAAGTGAAAAGAAGAGGTCAGGAAGAGAATAGGGGAAAGGAGATACAGAGGAGAGATACTAGTCAAGAGAAATATGGGAGTGAAAAAAGGTAGGGAGGCCGAAAGAGAGTGTGTGCGTGTGTTGGAGGGAGAGAGAGAGAGAGAGAGAGAGAGAGAGAGAG
Organism: Gryllus bimaculatus; assembly: GCA_017312745.1. Taxonomy (NCBI): domain Eukaryota; kingdom Metazoa; phylum Arthropoda; class Insecta; order Orthoptera; family Gryllidae; genus Gryllus; species Gryllus bimaculatus. The sequence goes on along the minus strand of BOPP01000086.1, from coordinate 1,143,378 downwards.
AGAGAGAGAGAGGAATGGAAGAGTATGAGGGAGCGGACAGGGACAAAGACCGACCAAGAGAACACTTTATACGCTGCATGACCGGGCGCCAACTTGCCGAGGTGACGACATCGTTTATTTGAACCTGAAAAATCGATGTGAAGCCACTCGCCAAGAAAAAAAAGGGCATCACGCGGCCGGAGAAGGAAAAATAACGAGAAGGACGCGCGCCGCTGCAGGAAAACGGCGAGAATCGTGGTCGCCCGATTACGTCGGGGCGCGGCGGCGGAGGCGGCGACGGCCCCTGCCTCCGCCTCCGGCTAATACCCCCTAACGAGGGCAGGCGCCGCGGCCGCCGCTGGCGCTCGCGCCCCGCTCGCCTTCCGAGAAAGGGCGGCGCACGCGCGGCCACACGCGCGCGCTGCAGGGGCGCTAGAGGGGCGCGATATTCCGCGTACGTCACAGCTCCATTCCCTTCCCCCTGAATCCACGAACCGCCGAGCGGCAGGAACTCGCCCCGATACATTTATTATTCAGCTCAATCACGTTTCACGTTCGTCACAATTTTTCCAACGGAGTAGCAAGCACGAGGACTATTGCGCGTATTGACTCGCTTATGAAAAATGCGCTACACTAGAATTTGCAAGATTTTGATTTACTTCAGATTTTTCAACGCGCTAAAAGTCACTTATGTAGTTCACATGTATTTTAAAATTATTCATTTTAAAACTTATTCATTGTTAAAATACAATATGAAAATGTATCCAAATATTTGCCCCTCAATTGAATCCAACACCCTAGAAAAGTTTGAAATCCGTGTATTAACACGACAGCTTATTACGTAAAAAGAATTTTGCTGAGTTTCGGGAAGGGCGTATGACGTTTGGGCCATCTCACAATTGCTCAAGATAGCTGAGAAACTATGAAAACCACGAACGAGATGGGGTTCCTACATTCATTATTTATAATTTACATATTACAATGGCTTTAAGAACGAATAATAATATTAAATCACTGGTGGCAATCAGTTTAGAAAAAACAACAACTGGTGATATCTACATGCAAAATGGCGATAATAAAACTAGTGTCAGAAGTTAAATATACCACAAGGAAAGGGAAGTACTGTAAAGTGATTTCCCAGAAACAAATTGCTACACCATTTCAGTGTGTCCAACTACAAATTGAGTTTACTAACGATTCGTTTATTAACGTGGGATTGTATGCGTTGATTAATCTGAACTACTTTTTATTCTCAGCATAACAATCAAACATATTGCCGACCTACGTCGGCTTGCGAGGATTTTCCCCAACCAGGTCTCTCCCACCAGCGCCAGGAGAGGCACGCTCCGAGCTCCCGACTCGTCTCCCGCTTGGTAGTGTAGTGCATGAAAGAGTAAGTGTGTGAGGTAAGAGGACTAGGAAAGGGAAAGAAAGATCGCGCGCGGCCCGTGGCCCGTTTGTTAGGTACTTCTCCGGCATTTCACTGGTGTTGATAGTAGAAACAACGGAAAACTACCGATCCGAGCAGCCGGTCACAAGAACTCTCTTCCAGACAGCGACTGAATTCGACCAAGCTGACGAGCTAGTGTCGAAAATCCTGCCACCGTGGACTGGAACCCCAGGACCTTCCGGTCAGAGGCACTGCAGGGACATCAAATGATGCCCTGAGTCACTCTTGCCGATCTGCATTAGTTACCCTATGGAGGTAGCGGTGTTACATCCCCGCTAGAGCGTGAGATCCGGTGCCAACATACACGTCGACTAGGCCAATCCTCATCTCCACTAATTATTGTTTCGCGTCAACTAAAATGATTGATTTGATTAATTAGTGGTTGCGGGCTCGTCTACTGCTAAGAACGGCAGTACCGATAGTGTAGTGCGTCCTTCTCTATAGGACGGGGTGGCGCTGATCTATCCCCGCAGGATGGCGAGATCTGGCGTCATCCTACATCGTCGGCTTGCGGGGTTTTCCCCAGCCAGGTATTTCTCACCAGCGGGCACCGCCAAAGCCGATGGTGTAGTGCATGTAAGAGTGGATAAGTATGGGGTGAGGTTAGGACTAGGAAGGAAAAGAAAGATCGTGTCCGGTCCGATGCCCGTTTGTTAGGGTACTGCGCCGGCATTCGCTTGATGTTGATCGGAGAAACCACGGAAAACTACCGAAAAGAGCAGCCGTCCGCTAGAATTCTCTTCCAGGCAGCGGCTGAATTTGACCTAGCTGACAAGTATCGAAAATCCTGCCACCGTTGGGACTGGAACCCTAGGACCTTCCAGTCAGAACACTGCAGTGACATCAGTTGACGCCCTAAGCCACCCTTTCCGGTACTCTGCAGATAAAAAATTTCATTTTGACAATATCGTAATCACATTCCGTTTGTAATAAAAAATTATTTATAATGAAGTGTAATCCGACATTTTCAATTATTTACACGAATATCACAATTAACACGCCGAGGCTTGACCTATCAAGGAAATAATAGAGGGAATGATGTTGGAGCATCATTCAACCGCTCACAATCGTTTCACAGTCGAATTGCGCGTAAAGGTCTGAACCGTTCTCCTTTCGATTATGACGTAGATGGAAAACCACGATGTAGGGAAGCCAGCGTTTTGCAGTCACACGCAATTATTTCCATTTCTGCCCGACGAGGAATTTATGAATGAAGCTTAAGACAGCCGACGTAAATACTTAATGTCTTTCAGTATGTCATTATAAACCAGGAAATTCAATTTTTTATTGATTTCATTACACAAGGTGTGTCCGGAAAGTAATGCAATTTCTTTTCAAACCAATATACTGATTGCAGATTTGGTCACAAAAGTTTAATACTATTCGCAATAGTTCCCTTGGGTATCCACTCCCTTTTCCAGCGACTCTGTCACGCGCGGTACGCGTCCCGGAAGGGTTGAACGGTGAGCTCGGCAAAGGCCCTCGTCACGGCGTCCTGGGTGTCATCAATCGATGCAAATCCGATTCCCTTCAAGACGGCCGTGATCACCGCCCCAGCAGGGAGACGCTAAGTTTCCCACCGGTCCCCCGACATGTGTGGTATTGCATGTTAGTGTACGTGTGTGTAAGGAGTGAGGTTAGGGAAGGAAGAGGTAGGAAAGATCGCGCGCGGTCGTGGCTCGTTTGTTGACCGATCCGAGCATCCGGCCGCTAGAGTTATTTTCCAGACAGCGACTGAATTCAACCTAGCTATCAAGCTAGTGTCGAAAATCCTGGCAGGGGACACGAACATAGGACCTGCCGGTCAGAGGTACTGCAATGACATCAGTTGCCCTTAGCCATCTCTCCCGGTCCATTTTAAGTACCGAAAGAAAAAATTCAATATTTTCCGGAAATACCTTGTACTGTAAGTTTATTATTTAATGAAAAACCATGTAATATCTGTAACTTATTAGATGTTTTATCATTTTTTTGTAATTTACTTTTTTATATTAGCTATTCGTCCCATATATCGATAAAACTCCAAAACTAATTTCTGTGTTTGACGCATGACGGTTATGAAGGATTTATATCAGAGATAAACAAGACATATCTGCATAAGTATTTAAAATCTAAAAATCAGTCGCGACAGCATTACAATATTCTTTGGGAAAAAAACTCACAACAGAATAGATTCTTTCGAATGAGATCATATACAAACAGCAATGAATGATATATCTGAATTCCAACAACTGTTGCGAGCGGTTCTACATTTGTTATTACAACTAAATGAAAACAGAAACAGTCTTTTAAGACTTGAATCGATGGACTGAAAATCGGATTGAAAACATTTGTTGTTAAATTTCACAACACGGGGCGTGGCACTCCAAAAGTAAAAATTAAATTGTTAGGAGTTGAAATTGAATTATGGGACCTAGCACATAGCTATTGCACTAACCATGTTCTACGAAATACGCTAAAATGATAATTTAATAATCCGGATTTTAAAGAAATTGAGATCAAATTATTAAAATGTAATAAAAACTTGACATATGCTTTCAACTTTTAGTCTATTATTTATTCGTTCTATAAAAGCTAAATAGAAAAGGAAGTTCTATATTTTATTGAAACTTCACTTTTCCCATTCAATAGGTATATTTCATGGTGTTCACTCCAGAATGACATATTCGGGTATCCTTACGATCCCAATTATATGCTCACATCTAAAATCTTATGCAAATTTTAATTCAAAATGTTCATTTTAAGCTATTTTATATACATTGTTCAGCAAACTGTATGACACACATTTTGGAATATTTATTAAATTTAGGGTCTAATCGCCAAGTACTTAGCAAGTAAATCCAATTGTCTGCAATATTACACGAGATAACTGAAACATAACATAAACATTAAAACATATATTCTTGTTAATATAATGTGATAGAATGATTCGAATATTAAACTAATAGGGTTACAACCACACAAATGTTCTAGTAATATTGGTAAGTCATAATATTGTAATATCCTTTTAACACATGAGTCATCACTTTAAAAACATTTAATCAAATGGAGCGCCAGAGTTAATAAATACATCTGTTTATTTTTTGAAACGTTTAAAGGAAAATGCCATTCTGCTATAGAATTCTGTACATTGCCCTCTATTCTTACAAAAAGTTCAAAGAAAAATTAAAAATTAAAACAAAAAACATTGTGCTGGCTGGCCTCGAACCGGATCTCGGACAACTACGTCCGACCCCGAGTACTGCGTCGTTCTCTATTCGCAATTGTCCTGTAATATTTTACAACATAAAATGTTGCCAAAAGAGTCAATATTTCTAAATGAAGTCATGTGAAAATAAACTATTGAGGAATACTTTACATTACGTAAGATTTTACAAGAGATTATGAAATTAATTTTCACTTCATAACTTAACAACTATTTGATGGTATAATTATTTAATAGTTTTGTGACAGTAATGATGTAAAAGGGAGTCAACTGTATGAACAAATGTAAATTCAATTATTCGAATAATGAAAAAATGACATTCGCGTGATCCCTGCAAGCCCCCTCTTCATTGAGCTTGGAATCTTACCATTACTTGCCTATTTATTTAAGAATCTGTAATATTTGTCAAAACTGACTTAATTAACGGTGGAAAATGTCTAGTTTTTCAAATGTTGCTAATCTCGCGCTTTCTTAATATTTATTCATTTATTTATCTTTAACTTTTACTCATCTTTCAACTATTTATAGTTAAAATGATGAGAAGGGACTCGAACTCTAGAAAACGTAAGCAGATGATCTTCTTCCCCATACGTCACATACAGTTTTTACTGCGTTTCTTTCTAAATCTAAATTTAAATCCAATTCAGAGTTGCGTAACAGCAACTAGAACTTTAAGAAGGGGGATAATTTAGTGGTTATAGCGGATATAACAAATGGAACCGAATGGAAAATATTATAGTAGCGAACCCATCCGCACAAATTGCGGAGACGAGACAAAAAATCCGATGTGATAAAATATTAAAGTAATATATTCTCAATGATCAGAAGAATTCTGCATTACTTTACTACAGTAAGTGCATTACTTATTACAACGCTGGTCCGTGCCACAGAATAAGTATTTTAAAAACCCGTGGCAGTTTCATGAAGTCGGAATTAGGTTTCCACGGGGACTGGCATTTCCGCATCCACTAATGGAATGAAATTATATCTGGAAGTATGCGTACAAAAAAGGTTGAATTCCGGCGCAAGCAGCAAAGAGGGTGTCCAGAGACAGAGAGTGGAGGATGGTCAAAGAGTGGTGAGCGGAGGTATCCGTGCTTCTACGACTCGGAGGAAAGGGACTAGGCGCGTTGGCTGGCTATGGGCACAGTGAGGTGAGCAAGGAAGAAGCAAAGGCGGAAGAGGAATGAGATTGGGGAAAGTGCGGAGAGAAGACGGGAAGGTCGCAGCATAAGCGCGCCTAGGGCATGGGGAAAGTGAGGTGGGCACGAGGGCGAGGACGATGGCGAGGGCGAGGGCGAGGGCGAGGGCGAGGGCGAGGGCGAGGGCGAGGGCGAGGGCGAGAGCGAGGGCGAGAGCGAGGGCGACAGCGAAAGCGAGGGCGAGGCGAGACAAACAGGAGCGATGAAATGCGTGCGTGGGGATGCCTGGCGAAGGTGCAAGGACGGAGGAGGCTTGACGTTAGTGGAGGATGTGGAGGCAACTGGGGTGTGCAGGCATCGGGCCCGAGGGCGGCGCGGGGATGGGAGCGGGAACGTAATGTAGGGTGGGATCGAAAGCGCCAAAGCACGTAGGCCAGAACGAAATGAGCGCCACTAAAATATTTCCTTGCCCTGGGTAAGGGAAAATTATTTCCGTCCTCTTCATTTAAACTGGTACAATAGAGCTAACCTGTTCTTTTATTTCTTCCCAAGACTAAATCATTCCAGGGTACTTTAATAAACCTTTTTATTTTACAGACTGCGAAGAAGAAGGAATGATTTCAGGTATAGATCTTTCAGCTCTACTTCAGAAATTCGTTTCGAAGCGATCCACATTGTGACAATAAAGGTGTTCGTACCAACTAAACTGTATTAAGATAACTATACAGAAATTTACCCAAGATATTACTAATGAAACATTCGCCAATAAGAATAGTTGATATTGTATCTTAGACAACAGAACTGTGTGAAATTTGAATCTATATTATTCTAATACATGTTTAAAAAAATAATTTAATGTTTTCGATTTGGGGTTTTAATCAAGAAGTTCTGTTGGTATATTATCCCTCTACACGCCCCCGCTTTTATCTCTCGTTCATCAGAAGAGACGATCGGCAAATCAGTCCCATTACTAAATGAAGGCGCCCGCCGAACAAAGAAGCCTGAGCCCTACCGCTGTTAGGCGACCTGTAAAAAAGTGTTCTGCCTGTGGCGAACGATCAAACGTGCTCGGGCGACGGGCGCTGAGGCGCGAGCCTCGCGTGGCGCGGGCGGGGGTGGGAGAGGAATGTCGCACCATGCCACGAGCGAGTGGGGGCTGGAAAGCGCACAGTGCACTAGTTTCCCTGGCGTGCACGGACGGGACGAACCCTCAAAGTATTTATTTATTAAGGCCATAAAACGTAAAAAGCCATGTGTGTGACGTATGGGGCAGAAGCAATCTGTGCACAAACTCTGGAATTCCTATCTTAGCTCCTATAATACATTAAATTGAATTCTGAATAACGTAGCAACGAATATTGTTGGTGAAATTTAATAAGACATATTCTCTACCATGTCATAAAAATATTTGCATAGTTATATGAGCTACAGATTTAGATTCCCATCCCTTATAGTTCCCCACGGCCTTGGACATAATATTGTGTATCGATTTCAATTGTTTAACGTCATCTGGCATTTGGTACATATCCGTTATTGTGCCCTCATGTCCTTGGACATAATCTTGTGCATAGATTTCAATTGTTTAATGTCATCTGGCAGTGAGCTGTAAAACGATGAATGTAAATTACCGATCGGGTGGTGGCAACGTCCGTTCGGATTCCGTCAGCCCGCCTAAATAGTTTTAAAATTATTTCATCATGATTTGTTAGCTTGTAATAAAACCTATGTAAATCTATAATAGAAATACTCCTTTCCATGTTATGCGATCAATGGATATTATTGGTTTGCAGAATTTGAGAAAGGTAACAAACCAATGTGGACTTGAGGGAGGGCGTCAGGCGCCTGCAGCCACCACGTCAGGGACGACGATCCGTTTCCCCCTCTCGGTATCTCCTTTCTGGCGAGACCGTCGGCGATCTTCAAACCGAAGTCCACAAAGCATTAACTCAGATAATTCCAAAGGCAAAAGTGGATTTTTGAAGTGTCTGGTGGCACTGAATTTATGGGCTAGATCTTTCTCTCCAAAGTCGTCTTCCTTTCTACCAGACACACGCGAGGGTAGTAACATAAAAATGGTCAATTCAGATTATTAGGCAAAGAAATTAACGCTTATTTTCGCAAACGAAAAACTAAATATATATTTATTAATTTTGAGACGAAATGAGAATAGCATGAAGGCTTATGGTTTTATGCGCAGCGGCCTGGTTTTGGTCTCATCTTCACCAAATAACGGAGCATCCTTTATCTCTCTTCCGCTCATATTTAAATGCTCTGTTTCGTCTGTGTCCTCATTTCAATTTTGCTTATTAGAGATATTGTTTGCTATTTCCTGAAATACACAGGCTTCATTCAAGATTCATTGATTTTATCCATTTAATGCCGCAGTCAGGACAGTTACTTGTACAGTCAGAATACAACTAAGCCAACTTATAGACTACGTTAAATTGCTGTATCAAAACACTAACCACATTCATTGGAAATCACGAAGACTCCCAACTCCCCCACCCCCAAAAAAAGCCTTTAGATTTCCGAGCTTCACTAGCAACCAACAGAAATGTTCATACTACCTACATTGAATCAATCCCTTCAACTGAGTTATTAATTCGAAATTACGACTTAATAATGGAACATTTTGGAACAAAGAATTGTTTTCGACATAGGCAAGTCGTTTAATATAATTCGAATACGTTTCGGTCATTTATCCCACAATCTTCAAGACCAGAGTAATTTATTTATGTATTGAACTTTACAGACATGTAAAATGTAAGAAATGAGAGAAAAGAAAACAATATAAACTAATAACTAATTACATTATAAACAATGTTTTTTTGGCTGAATAAATCTGAATATAAATCGTACACAACAATTTTATTTCCAATCGACACAAACCTGAATTATTCTCTAACGTGTATGGGTATTGCTTGCGTGAAAGTATCAAAGAACGTCCTTTCCCAAACCATTCCAAGAGAAACCTAGGCCCCGTCCATTTATTTTGCCTGCGCAGACGGAGGCCAAGGGCACTGTGCTGCGGGCAAAGGGGTGGAGGTGGGGTAACGTGCGGCGCTCGCAGCGCTCGTCTGGGGTGAACACGCGGAATGCGAGGCTCGCGGCGAGCGGGTTTGCCCTGCTCCCACGGAGCAGCCGCCCTGCCCGCC
>BOPP01000086.1:922356-1123309 GCA_017312745.1 Gryllus bimaculatus | reverse complement strand
GGCGGCGGACGCGGCGGCGGGGCGGGAGTGGGCCAAGGCGGCGGGGTGCGGGCAGCGACGGCGCGATGCCAGACCGTCACCGGCCCCGCGAGCTATCGAGAGGGCGCGTAAAAAAGAGAGGCACGCTCTCCCGCCGAGCTTCCGAGCCATAAAATCCAAAGCGGTAGTGCAGTCATATACGGTATGTTATGCGAAAAGTTTTGAAAAAATCCTCGCTGGTAAGGCATGCTGAAGGAATTTATCATCTTATCCGCCTCCTACCCGACGATTGATTAAAAAAGAAACACATCGTCCGCCAATGTAAATCTTATGATATACGCACAAATTGATAAATCAATCATTGTTATTAACATTACAAATTTATCTTCGCTGAAATTCACTAACTGATTATTAGGAAAGAGAAGTTAAAATAATTGGTCAATCTAGTTGCATCAATTTATTACCGAAATATTAGTTGCCATCAATAACGTTATCTTACACGTCACAATGTTGATTTCATCCCGTGAGAGAAAATCAATACGAAGCCAGACAATGAAAGTTTTAATCAACTTCAAGTTATTCTCGACTGTTAACTAACTCTCATTATTAATTGCCTCTGTCGTGGATTACTGGCAGTATCCCCGGCGTGCGTTGACGTGTTTCGTAACCAGTGATGCGTTTAGTCCGGGTGCGGCCAACTTCAGTAACGCTCTCATTCAATAAGATTTTGATATTGTGTACTTCGCAACCAAAGTGATTTATGCGTAGATGAAAGGTTTGAAAGACATAAAATCATTAATTAATTTTGCCAGTGTACGTTAATACTATAGCCATCCGTTCATTTTGAAACATACCCCTCTGAAATTATTCTCGAGTTTCCCATGGGAAACAAGACGACTTGCGCAAAATTGATTTCTTGAAGGTCATAGCCATGTGTTAAAATATAAAAGAATTCTCCCAAAACATACACAACCTAAAGTTTCAGCAGAAAAAGTATACTTGTAAGTCTTAAAAAGACTAAAAAACTATACTTATTTTGTCATTTCGACAATAATTGTCTGTCAAATCAAACAACTACTTAAAAAAACTGGCAACGAAATATCACTAGGGGATTTGTTTTGCCTTCATATGAAACATATTTTTTCCTGAAGTTGAATATAAGATTTGTCAGTTACATAAAATGATATTCTTAAAAAGAAACCAACAACGAAGAAAAATTTTGAAACATCGGTTTATATACATATAATGATTGATTGATTGATTAGTGATTCCGGGCGGGTCAACTGCTAGGGTCACTAGTTCACGTGAGGTGGCAGTGATCTTGCCTCGATTGGTCGGGGCACAGTCCCAGTCGTCGCATGCTAGAAGCTCCCCGTTGGTCTCCCGCCAGATGTGGGAGTACGTGTAAATGTGTGTAAGTTCACCTCATTCATAGCTCTTTATCTCTCATCTCATCGTTCTTCTTCGAGTATACACATTGTCCCAACGTCTTCCAACCACTTTAAGATTTCCTAGTAGCAGATTGATATTCACAAGAGGTCAATGAAGCTCTAGATTAGATACGATGCGAGATTGGGGAAGAACAAGCCAGAAGATGATCTCCTTGATCTGACCTTCGTCAAATTCTGCGAGTTGAAGCCATTTCCCTATTTCTAACCAGCAGAATGCAGGGACTGATCTCGCTATTATAATTAAGAGAGTGTTTGCGAACTTTCGCAGATTTTCGGTCATCCGAAGCACATTTGCACTCAAGCGGCGCATCCCCTGAAATTACAAATGAACACCGTAATAGTGCAACTGTTGCGGCTTCTCCGAAATATGGCTAATGCAAGAAGTTCACACATTATCTAGTTTACGTGGATAAAACTGCATGTATTATGAATGAGTCATTTCGGGCATCATCTGGCTAATGTTGGTATTAGGCGTGATGCGTGGGTATTGTTTAAACGGTAATGACATTATTCCGAAGATTTCCTCATGCAAGTACTTAGGAATCCATTTCGATAGTAAATTAAGCTGGAAAAGTCACGTACATTTTGTCGTAGGGAAAGGCTGGAGAAGTCTTCACTTTGCAAAGCGCACCTTAAAAGAGAGTACGGCAAACGCAAAACTGCGAAAATTGCGTAAATCGCTTGTTCGTCGATGATAATGGAATATGGAACAATTTGTTGGGATCTGCACAAAATTATGCGGTGGAAATTTGGAAAGAATTCAGCGTAGGGCAGCTAAATGTACTTTCAGTGACAAGAAAATGAAGAATGGGAGTCACTCCAAAACAGGCGATCAGTAGCAAGGCTCTGCGCTTTGTAAAGCTTATAGCGGTCATCCAGCTTAGAAAAAAATTAAACGGCGGCTAAATATTCCTACATACATCAGTAGGAGGGATCATAGGCAAAAAATAAATTTAAGACCGCAGAGAACAGATGTCGGGAAATTTTCTTTCACAAATCGAACAATAAAAGAATGGAATATATTGCCTGCAAAAATCTTGAACCCCTTCCTCGAAGCAGTTTAGGAAATTAGTTAACAATTTAGGAAATTGATTAACCGTTTAGGAAATTAAATCGAATGGAAAACAAATGTTCTGCATAACCACTAGCAATAGTACGGTATTTACAATGGAAATTCAACATTGCCTTTTTAGATAATATTTGAAAAATAAAAGAAAAAAGAAAAAAAAACTCGAAACCTGGCAAAGAAGATACGCACATTGAAAAATCGATTACGCTAGGTGGCGGCTAAGTGGAGCCGCGGCAATAAAAAGGTAAAATATTTTAATATCTAAACAACTTATATGGATTTGTTCATCAAGTAAGAATTTAGAGAATAAAACGTACACCGCATGTTCTGCAATGAAATCGGCAAATGATTCTTATTTGGCAAATGTTTCTAAAATCGGCAAATGTTTGTTGAAAACGACATCGTTTCGCAAAGCAATTTTTCGACTTAAGAAAAGCAGGTTGTACACGTATCCATGCCTCCGAGGACGAAACGGCAAAGAAATAGATTATAGATGATGATGATGATGATATTATTATTATTATTATTAACAATAAATATTTTATATTTCACCACTGGCAGAACTGTAAGTACAATTATTTGAATAGTCAAACATCATTTGTCATAATAACAATAGTGTATGTAATTGGCACGGGGGTTTGGGAAACATGTGGCGAGCGCAACGAATGATTTTCTCCGCCTGTCTAAGCATTTCTTTTGTCACAGGTAAAGAAACTGAGACGATTAGAATAGGAAGATACATCTCTATTTTCGTCCCGACAGGGAATCGAACCTGGGATCGCACCACAAGTGGAACGTAGCTGCAAAAATACAGCTGAACAAAACTACACAAAATGGTTTCTCATACATGTGGCACGCACACTACTCAAGAACAACAAATAAAATACTCTCGCGGCAATAAATTAAATTTTAACAAACACAATCTCCGCGGACACTGCAATAACATAGTAAGGTATATACAGTACAACTGTCCTTTGTATATCAACAATATCACAAGAGTTGTTGCTCCATAACATAACGTGCAAAAAGAAAATAATTAATGGCGTGCGGCCTCTTCCTTGGAGCCTTGACTTCAGCTGTGTTGATAGCAGTGGCGCTCTGACTGTGAGAATTCAGTCGGTACGCGCAGTACGAGAATAGGCGGAATAACAATCAGATAGTGTAACAAGTGACTGGCACGCATATTTTACAATTCAATAATTTATATATAAGTTCTTACCAACTATGGTGGAGTACGTTGTTGCGAGTCCACAACTTTATAGACCAGAAGGCCTGAGGTTCGAATTCAAACACACTCGGGATTAGAATTTTAGAGGCCGTTTCCCTGAGCGGTGGTTTCTGTGGTTTTCTCCGATCAGTACCAAGCGGATGCGGGAGTAGACCAGCGGAACAGGACCACGGGCCGCAGTCCTTCCTTCCCGGGCCCAGAGTGGTGCGATGAGCTCATCCCGCAACCCATATGCATCGCTAAATGTAAACTGTCAAGAAAAGGGCATCCCTACTTCTATATACATTTTATTAGGACTAAATCAAGGGTAGTCTTTGAAATACTATTCATGAAGCTCTAGAACGGAAAATGAAATTTTACATGCCTAAGAATTGTTTTCAGCTAGTAAATTCTCTTTACGGACATGACACCTTTCTAAATTAATTATAATTAACAACAAATTTCCCAAACATGTCACGAAAACACTTAAATATGCAATTGTAAACAATTAAACACATTTTAATACGATATGTACACGATATGTACAGACGATATGTAGGTTTTATACGAGACTAAGATCAAATGTACTCCTCTTCCAGATGCCTTGCTCACGAATTAATGATTGGTGGCACCACTGTGATGTAGTTTGTTGCATTGAAGTCACTAATTTTTCCTGTGGTTATTGCTATTTCTTGAAGAATAAGCCTGATCTGGAGAGTAATTTCCTTGGTACATCAGATTTCTTGGGGTGATTATCGAGACATTATTATCGATATACATTCAATGATATGTGAATGAAGTCTCTCATTGTATTGAGTTGTAATTGAAATTTATTGTAAATTCATTGTAAATTGAAAGGAACAAGATTAAAATTCTACTACCAGCAGGCAAACTTGTTTATTGTTTCACGTTCATTTCTAACAAAAAGTGATAAAATATATGCGGCGGCGATGGTGTAACCGTTAGCGTACCGGTTCAAACCCGATCGAAGCCGTGGATTTTTAAGGGCGAAAAAATGCTTCGTACGCCTTCCTTCGGAGGGAAAGTGAAGCCGGCTGTCCCATGTTAGTAGATTTACTTGCATGTAAAAGATCAAGTCTAAATGACGCCTCTGAGCTAAATTCAAATCGCCTGTTTCTCGCCCAAGAAATACCTCCTTTCTCTGCTAGTTGATGAAAGGAGCGTAGCGAAATTTGCGTGGTCTGACGGAAGAGCGGGCCTAATGGCCCGAGTCTCGCCACGTAAAATAAGGCAAATTCAATTCAATTCAATTCAATAATATCACGAGAAAGCTTAGCAGAGCCGGTCTGGATAGGTGAGGTCGTTAAGGCTGAAGGGCCGTAGCTGCCTCGGCTCGAAGGGTCGCGGGTTGCACCTGGCATGGATGTTTGTGTTGTTCTTACGTGTCCTTCCTACAGTTCCCCCTACAGGTTCAAAATCCTAGTGGTAGCTATATGACCAAGATGATGAAAAGCGGCCTCGTATGACAGAAAATAATAATCCCATTTAGTTGTTGCATATCTTTTCTAGTGCAAATCTTTCCCACCCCTAGATCATGGAGTCAAGAACCGTTTGTGATGGGATTCAAAATCAATAGGGGGAGATGTGTTCATGAAATAATCAATGTTCCTCGCCGCGCACCGCACGCTCCAGATAACCACTAAAAACTAATCATTTTTACACGTGCGTATTGCGTTTTGGAACTCACGTAATTTATCTGGATTTATTCGCACTCGCACTGGAGGTCATACAATTTGGAGCCCGCCTGTTACCTAGGCACTACGCAATAATATCATCAAGGTAAAATTTTTATTGCTTTTCTGTTTAATTTGCTGCAAATACTGTAACACTTACTATTTATTATTATTATTATTATTATTATTATTATTATTATTATTATTATTATTATTTGTTATTTAATGTCGCATCAACTTCTAGGTCATTAGCGACCACTATTGCTTGTAACGGTATGGTAACTGTGAGGATGACACGATATGATGATGGGGGTGGAAGGACGAACACAATACAACCATGGCCGAGGCGGGACTCGAACCCGCAATCTTTCGAACCGCGATCGCTACGGCACTACTGCCCTTGCGATCTCGGCCACCGGATGGGCCTTGCTAGAGTTTGTTTTATTTCCAAAAGCAAGAAATTATTGCTGGTTCTGACTTGTTTGAATGGGTGGAATTGGATGTTTTCGAGTGATAGCTGAGGTGTTAGTAGCGCAGAAATTGCAATATTTCAATATTACGTATCTGTTTCCAATAATGCAAAAAAGTATGTGTTGTTGTCGCACCTCTAGTTTTTGAAGTTTTGTCATACTCTGCCAACAAACACTCCTAGCTCAAATCGGAAAAATGAACATCTGACAACATATGTTGCGCGGAAGAGAAGATTGTAAGCAGCCTGTGCTGCGTCCTTCCCAAGGGATATCGGTTTTTCTT
Organism: Gryllus bimaculatus; assembly: GCA_017312745.1. NCBI lineage: Eukaryota > Metazoa > Arthropoda > Insecta > Orthoptera > Gryllidae > Gryllus > Gryllus bimaculatus. The sequence goes on along the minus strand of BOPP01000086.1, from coordinate 1,117,156 downwards.
CGGTTCTCGGGAGCAAAGTCAAAGAGCGCGTCGGGAAAGAGCAAAGACGACGGCCACGCCCGCACGCGCCTTCAGCGGAATTGCGGATTCGCGAGAGGTGTTCGAAAGGTATTCGGGAGAGCATATGCGCCCCCTCTCTCCGCGCGCCGAAAGCGCCCTTTGGTGCGAAATTGAGCGCAGCAGAGATCGCTCGCTTTCCGGGAAGGCTGTCCGCTTCCGGGAGAACGGAACGGCGCCGAACAGTGGAAGCTCGGCAACGCGAACGCGGAGGCAATTTTATTTCAGGCCGAGGAGGGGAGGTCTCCACTTAAGAGCCTAAAAGATGAGAAAAATGACATCTAAACTACGAGACATTTTTATTTCAACAAGTAGAAGCTAATTATAATTTAAGCTTCGGTTATTGATCTATATAGAAAATAAAAAAAAATAGTTCATTTAAAATGAACACCAACCGAAAAAGAGTTGCTTTTATCTCACGTGTGTCTGTCTATCCAAATCCGCACCTAAACCGTACTCAAGTTTTTCTCCAAAACAGATTGTCCCCCATTTGATTCCACTGATGTCGCAGTTCCTCAAATTGGAAACGTATTTTTTAATTTTGAGAGAACATTATACTTAGCTTTTTTTTAGAAATGGCTCCATTTTTTCTTTCACTTATTGTTTTAATAGACGTATGTTTATAAAAATGGAGCAAGTATGATTTTCAATAAAACCACTGAATTTTCCAAAACGGCAACAGTTAACATTTCAAGCGACTTTTAGCGAAATCGTGACGATTAAAAAAGAAAATACGTACACGAGACTTTCTGAAAAAGACCCGAAATTATTTTTTTTCCCTTGAGATCACGTTCGTTATATAATATAGGTCCAATTTTCATGAAAAACTCAACAATTGCGAAAATTGCAAAAGTCCTAAAATTTTTCTTAAGCAGCCTATTCTCCAATACTACGTCGTTAGGTAATTTACGTTCACTTCTTTTACAAAATATCAGTAGTTTTCACGTAATGTTGAGATAAACGTTACAATTAATACATTAAGAATTATTTATTATATCGTTCCGACTCGAACGATAATAAGACATGATTAGATAGCGTCGAAAGAGCCTCTTGAGTGATAATCCCATCACGAGTAAATAATTTTGGTTTTTACAACTTTTTGACTGATTGATTAGTGATTTCAGGCGCATCAATGGCTAAGGTCATTAGTCCCGTAAGTGTGGTGCGTGTTTTTACGTGAGGTGGCGGGTGTCTGTTTCCGCTGGATGGCATGATCCCGTGCTGACCTCCGTCTGCTTGCAGGTTTCTTTCCAATAAGGAATCTCTCACCAGCGACGCACTGCCCCAGCCAGGACAAGCTCTAAGCTCCCGGCTAGTCGCGGCCCGCTTGTTAGAGTTTTGCTCCGGCATTTGCCTAGTGATGTTTTGAGAAACCATGGAAAATTACCGCCCAGAGCAGCCGGTATTTGGAGTTCTTCTCCAGACAGAGGTTGATTTCGAACCGGCTATGGAGCTAGTGTTGAAATTCCTACTATCGTCGGCGCTTGAACCCTAGGACCTCCGGGTCAGAGGCACTGCAGTGACACCAGTTGATGTCCTGAGCCAACTTTGTCGGTTAAAAGGTGTTGAAAGAATGGAGCACAACATACGAAATGCAATAGTAGAAAAAAATTTTAAACGATTGAATTGTCAAATAAATAAATGTATAACTAAAAATATGTATTTTTTTAGAACCTCTCGTGCTTAGTTTGTTTCGGAGTTTAAGTGATAGCTGAAATATTTGTACGACAGAAGTTGCAATATTCTAATATTACGTATACCCATATTATGTTACCCATAATATGAGAAAGCACGAACTGCACCAATAAAACGAAAAAGTATAACGCCAATAGTTTATTGATATATTTATGATTCGATGGTTAATGAACATTAGATCTTGATAATGTAACGTACATTCAATCACAAAAACAATATTAAAATTAAACAATTGTGTCGAATGATTCGGAAGATGTGATACGGCCCTGTGGATTAGCGCCTGGTAAAAGCGTCCTTGAATCACATGTGCTTACAATAGCTGACGTTTTGCACGTAGAGGAGAATAAAATACAAAAGATATTGTAGAACGTTTGATTGCGAGTCAATTAAAAAAATAGTGAGTTTGCAAAACGTCATCTTTGATATATACGACCCTCAGATGCGTACCCAAATTGAGTCGCGAAACATTATATTTCAATAATATTGAAGAAATCCAGAACCTTCTGAAGACAGTACATAACATTGTTAGGGCGATATTTTATCATCATTATCTTTTCAAGAGATTTTCTGTTCACCGTCCAATGAAAATTATGAAATTTAATTGAATGGGGGGTCAAAAACACGGTCAATTGTCGTAATTTCGAAGATTACACAGGTAACATTCGTGCGAGGATGGGGCTCGAGTTCTCCGGATTATCCATTCGCTGATATTGTGCACTTTGTCGAAATCACTCGTTAAGACAATTTAATTCGTTAACGCTAGAAAATAAGCCTTTTCTCATTTCAAAAGTTGAAAAAAATTAAGAACTAGAATTTTAGTCTGTCTTGGACTGCACAAGAACTGCAAAGAATAAACGCCAATTCTCTTTTTCCAAAAAAATAAGAACATAAAATACTTTCTACGCAAAAATAGTTGTATAAAGCTATTACAGCAGTCCGCAACTAAATGCTTAACACAGCTTGTTTCTTCAATTGAATACTCCAATAAATACTCTCTTCAAAATAAACAATAAGGCGAAGCTGTTTCATTAAAGCGATGAATTCTTTTTCGCACTCCCCTTTTTCCAGTTTCCATTGCCATTCACAAGACATTTCATTGAGCGGCGCCTGTCCTTCACAGGCCGTTCGTCTTCCTGAAAACGTTTGCGGACGACTCTCAACCTGTTATTCACATCAACGCCACAATAGCGGCGCGGAACACTGGAGAGTCACGTACCCGTCTGAATGGAGCCCCGGCCTATAATGGGCAGCGGCAGGCGCAGCCGAGGGCTTTCCGCGAGGCGGAGTGTCGTCGCCGCCCACAAGCGCCACAATACGCCCGGCCGGCGCGGCGCGGCGCGGAGGGCATTGTTGGGCGCGCCGCGGCCAATTGCGTGGCAACTCGCTCCTCGTCCACGCGCGTAACCACTCGCCAGCGGCACAAGTGTTTATGCACTGTCTCAATTATTTTTTCTTCCCACTCCGTAGTGGTCAGGGAAGGCAGGCTTGACGTACTACGTCACGGCCAGGGTGGTTACCAGGGTTTTATTTTGCGGAGAGCTCGGTAGGTGAACAGTAGGTAAGGGAGGAGTCAAAACTAAACTGACGTATCTTTACGGACCTTTTGGTAACACACGATTACGAAATATTCACTTTTTCATCTCAATGGAATGGAGAAGACCTTATAATTGTTTACGGTACTTCGTGTACTGTAAAATGAAACTGGTTCACTAAAGGTGTTGCATCTGCCAAAAGACAATCACACATCAGGCACCATTACTTTTCCATTGGGGATGGGAGATTTAGCGTCCTAGCTCTCGCTCTAAGTGCCTGCTATCTAGGGACATTACATTAAATTTAACATTACAGCCATCTACAAACGGTATTTTAGATTTATGAATAAGAACCGTTCAGGATGTGTATGAATGTTCGAGAGGAACAGTACAATAACAAAAATTGGGATTCAGTTTATTTCTGCCAGTGAATTAACTGATTTTTTTTCCAAGCGGGCGCGTCAGCTGATAATCATTATCATTATCATTAAAGTCACAAGTTATAAGTCATTAAATGTAGTACATGCTGTATGTCGTCACTTGTCGGTTTTCTTTCCTCGCTGAAACACGCGATCCGGCTCCGACCTACTCATCTGCTTGAGGAGTTTCCTCTCCAGAACAAGAACTGTTTCCTCTCCGTGAACAGGCGTCGCCCCAGGCGGGAAAAGCTCCAAACTCTTGATTCGTCTCCAGACACGTGTGGTAATCTAGTGCATGTAAGAATGGGTGGATGAGTAAGGGGAGAGAAAGGAACAAGGATGAAGAAAGAAAGATGATCAGCAGTCCATCGCTATTTTGTTAAGATACCGACTGCTTTCGCACTCGCCTGGAATTGATGGGGGAAACCACGGAAAACCACCGATCAGAGCGGGGACGAATGGAGTGTCTTTCTCCTCCTATTACCTCAATACTACTCCTAGTACTTTACGAAAATAAAATGTATCATTACGAAGGGCTACAGGCTACAATTGAAAACGTTCAAGGAAGCCAGCCCCCCTGTCTCCATGCATTTGTGAAATGGTAATACTAACTCCTCAAAAAGGGACAGAGAAAGTGAATGAAGAATATCAGATACGGTAATGATTACTCTGTAACTGTGTGGTCTCCAAAGTTTTTGTTCGAGACCCTGCAACCACACATATTCTCGTAAACAAAAACAAAAGAAAGGTTATTTCCGTATTCGGGAAGCCAGCGCACAGGCGATAGAATTCACATAGCCTCCAGTCAGACCGTCTTAAAGAAACCAAGTTTTCCAGTAATTTTTAATACAGTATTTTTCCATACTATCTTATTTTTATTGCGATGATTTTAATTTTAAATTAATATAAATTTATATCAAAATTGTAAATCGGGGAATGGCTAATGCACATTAAATCACCCTTGCTCAATTTAATGCCAATTTAATCAATGTACACTTTTCACTAATGAACGATTAGAATAAAATTAAATTTGAAAAATGTCTCAAAGCTACAAACATAGTTGATTGGATCTTAATTTTTAAAAAATGTCAAATTACCAATTTCAAAAATTGGCTAATAATTCTCTCGGCAAAAATTGATATTTAAAATTTAATTAGTAAACAAACATATTGGCATATAATAATACCAGCCCTTTTTCCTTTATTATAGAAGTAATTAGCACAATAATCTTTAGTGTAATACTTTTTAAAATTCTAATCTGTCAGACCAAAGAAACCTTGTGAAATCTATTGGTTAAAATAGGTTTGTCGGCAGAACCCCCTTCGCCGCAACCCAGTCACGTGTGCGCAGCAGCAACGCAAAAATATCGTGTTTACGCTCCCAGCGTCCTCCGAAAGGACAGTCCGGAAGAAGCGGTGCGTGCCTAGCAAGCGTCGTCGTCGTGGCGCCCTGACCAGAACGACCACGCGCGCGCCAGGGAAGGTTTAAGCTGACCTGAATGTTCAATGCTGCGTGAAAAAAGCCAGGAAATTGTCAACACGCTAATGGGGCATGCTCATCACACTGCCCCTAGATGACACGCTGCAGCAAAGAAACTTTACTGACGTTTTACGCGTCTTCTTCAATGAAAGCCTGCAAATTGCTGTCAAAAGTATAATGGAATGCCATCTCGGAGATGTCTCGGTATGATTCTTCATACATTTTTTACGTGAAAAAAATCAGTGCCGAAGATGATAAACAATGTCAGAGTATACAATAATTATGCATGCATATGATCTGTGTAACTATAATATATTCGGTAAACCACATTTTGGAAAAACATCATATAATATATTAATATAACATCAATTATACTAATGAGTCATCAACACTTAGATGCCCGTCAGTGTTTTGGCGACGTAACAGTATAGTTACAGTATCATTCTAGTTCTAAATGGAAGTTGATTCGTGTTTTATATTCAATTCACTAATAAATTAATCTTGTCGATCTTCAAGGTACAATCAGAAGTGTTTTATACCTGTTATATGAATGTAAGAAATTTTGTAATAAATGTGATTATTATATTGTAAATCTTAAATACATGTCTTTTATACGTATTAGTAACATGTACAGTACAGAATAATGATTGTTCTTGCCGAAAAGTTCTTTGGAACTACTGTATATTTTAGTCTTTTAAATTGAAATACCTAAATCAGGGGCGGCGAACTGTACCTCCACCCCGGCCGGGTGACACCACTGGATTGCTACGCCACTGGATTGCACATAGAACTACAATTCAAAATCTCAGGCAATTCTAAAGGGTTGAATTTTTCAAGATATCTTATTTCCAAACTGTTATCTGACAAATTAATGGCTAAAGTATTTGTATGGCATTCTAATTTTTAAAAATATTTACAACTATATTTTTTTTATTTCTTTGTTAACTGTGGGTATTTTAGAAAATGAATTACATCATTTCGAACATACCAGGGGGAATTATCAATGTTTCTTAATACTTTGGATTGCAATATTTGAATGATTTGGATATTGGATTTCCTACCGGTGCCACAGAGCTGTAAGCACTAAGTCCAAACATGCTTTAAGAATGATTTATAAATGAGTAATTTATTGCCTAAAGCTAACCCTGAGTTTCAACCTAACAATCAATAAAGTTGTTTGTAGTTTAACTGTAGTTCTTTTCGTTTACACATATTTTTTTCACGTCAGTCCCGTATCAAGATAAACACCTAAATATCTCACTGATTCCGTTTGTGGAAGGTTAGTTCTGTTCATTTGCTCTGGGGGACAAATTATTTTCTTCGTGGCGAAAGTGTGTGTGATGTGACTTGATTAGCTTTTATTCCCCAAGTACTTTGCCAGGGTTGCAGTTGGTTGAGATGTTTCCTGAAGCAATCTGGAAGATTTACTGGAACACTCTCTGAAGCAAGAACTGATATATGGACAGCAAATGTAGCTGTTACTGTTTCTTCGGTTGTAGGCAGGTCAAAGGCGTGTAGTACATAGAGCACTGGACCCCAGACAGGATAGGGTAAAAGGAAGATAGTTCGTTATTCTGCCTAATTTGGAAGAATCTATTACTAACGTTGGATTTTAATAGGACATAATAAGGGTAGTCAAAATGTTTCCTCAGTTAGTACAATAGCCATGCATGCCATACTTGTCGAATGCCTGCGTTATGTCTGGGAACACAGATGAGCAATATTTCTGATATTCGCGACCCTGTGCACTTTTTGAGCTGTAGAATGCATTCTTCGGATCCAAACTGATGTCAGGTAACCAGTCTTCTACTTTTGGTCGCAGTTTCATCAGCAGTTTTTAAAAACCTTTAGAGAAGAGAGCAAACAAATTGGTCTATAAGATGTGGGTTCTTGGGGAGGTTTACCGGGTTTGAGGATTAGAATGGTCTGAACTTATTTACAGCATTGTGGGAAATATTCCAGGAGCAATATTGCGTTGGAGTGATGACAGATTCTGCTTTTCGGGATACGTTTTGTATTATTTTGCCATATTATTGTATTAATTAAACAATATTCAGTGCTTTGCTAAGATGAAAAGTTCTGAAGATATTCTTTATATCCTTCGAAATAAACGGAACAATCGGTGGTGACATCTGATAAGGTGCTTCTAAATATTTTATGATATCTTCATCATAATATTTTCCGCACTATGATCACTTGTTGGAATGAATTTATATCAGTCAGAAACAAAGGCTTAATCAAGATTGTTGCTCATTATCCCAGTCACCGCACGTGAAGTTTTTTACATATAGACACGTTTGAAACATTATTTAGAGCAATTTATTATGTGGGCAAAGCCCTTGAGTGAGACATTCTCATCTGTTGGCAAAAAGCTGCTTCGGGGTCCGTGAAGCACTACGCTTATCGGAGATGTGCCAAGCAACATGTGACGCAATAGGATAAGGGACGGAGAAATGAAAGCTGAGGTAAGAGCGGACTGAAACCCTTTTCGTAACCACTTCATTATTCACGATAAAATGAAGGGACTAGAAATTTTCGTACCAGTACGACCCACAGAGAAAAACCCAGACTCAAGAAAACGGGGTACGATAAGAAAGTTGGCTGTAGCGAGCAAAGCTGATGGGAAAAGTGATAGAATAGAAATCTAGAAGTGCTAAAACAACACGTACTTTCTCCCTTTTTGTATCGTCTACGTAATAATATAATACAACGCGAACCAGCAAAATATTTATCTCTGCGTGGGGATAGGAACTCAGTCTGTCAGAGTTACACGTCTAATTAACCCAGCCGCACGGCTATACCCAAACTTGACTACGCTTAAAGAACTGTTGAACATTTGCATTTGCAAAAGCGTTTTGTTTCCACTTAGCGATTTTCATTCACTTTATTTCCAGGTTTAGTTTTCACGAAAATATTTTATTGCGAAAAAATCTATCATTACTATTCTATTTTTGCCATGTTAACATTTTTGCTTTTTTCTAAAATATAGAGAGTTTATCAAAATCGGGACTAGTCAAAGTCGCGACTTTTTACCGTCTATTCTACATCAGAAAAAATAAAGAACATTTTTGGAGCCTTTTTTAGAAACAAATTCCTTAATAATTTCTATATTTCACACAAAATTATGTAAAATTATTTTAAAAAAATAAAAATGACTGGAACTTTTCGTAGCATTCAGCTTCTACGTGTTCGTCATCGCCGTTGCTCATTGGCCTACAAAAACAGTTGCCGTTTTTCTTCTTTAAGCGTCTAGTAACTTTATTACAACATTCAAACTTGGGATGCGCAGCCCAAACATTTATGTTGCCAACTGCGTTGTCTGTCTTATACAATTACGCAGGCTGTATAATATAGATATTTAATTAAAACTATTACACACTCTAGAGGACTTTTCTTTAACTTCCTACTTTCATATTCCTTGGACGATTTATAGTAGGATTGATGTGATGAGCGACGAGTCTTAAGTCCGCTTAAAGGGACTTTCTTAATTGGAATATATTCCATGTTTAGCTGTTTTCTCTCAATGTCAAATAAAATAAAATAATCGTTTTGTGGTACTTCTTTTTAACGCATTGTTTTTTATTTGAATCTGAACATTTAATCAAACAATTTCTGAATTCAAGAGAGAAGATCATTTTTTGCAAGAAATAGGCAATGTCTGATTCAGTGATAAAATATTTTGTTGTAAACAGAATCCATCTGATGTTCGTGGTTTGCTCTCGTCCTGAAATTCTTCAGAGAGCGGCACGCATTAATACCAAAATTCCAAGTGAATTCTCTGCGCCAGCGGGGAAGAGCTGCACACGGCGAGGGCGCTGGCAGAGCACAGCAATTTTATGGGCACAGCAGGATCGCGCACTTTCCCAGGGTTTTCACGTTTCCTCTGGAGTTTATTCCACCATCAACTCCATCTTCGGGCTTATCATTAAACACAGCACATCGCCTTTTACTAAAGAAACCATCATCGCAATACCACACGAGCATGCTGTAAAGGGAGACCCGGCGACAGCCGCGATGGAATCTGACAGAAAAAGAAAGAGAACAACGCCACTGTGTCCCCAGCGATTCAAGAAGTCAACTACTATCGCGGCGCGCGTACTTCACCGACTAGTTCCGAAGCTGAGATAGTATGACTACGAAACACGGCCAATGCGTTTCGAGCAATTTGAGCTGTACGAATGATAATACGTAATCACTTGGCTTCCCATATAAAACGCGTTTTTTTCTACAATTCTTTCAGAATGCACGAGAATTAAAAAGAAATCAGAAATTAACTTACAGCATCAAGTAGTGAGTAAATACAACTGCAAGAATTCTTAGAATATTAATATTAATAATATATGATGTACCACAATGGGGTGCTATTTTACATTTAATTCATTGTATACAGCATAATAATGGAATTAGAGATTTTTATTGTGAAATGCTCCTTTTATTTACGGTGCAGACTCGCTACGCGGGTTCGGACTTAAAAAGAATGATTTCCCAAGGGGAGAAGCGGCCAAGAGTTTCTCACAAAGCACGCTTCCAAAATAAGAAATAAAAACGTGCAGAGGCGCTGAAACTCAAGATGGCGTCCACTATTCTGCGAAACAACATCGGAGGAAGCCATCAGTTTCCAGGACTAAGATTTCGTCAGGGTTAATGTAGAAGTCACTAATGTTAAATAATTTTAAAACCACAATGTACAATCATAATGATATGTAACTGACGCTCCCTTGCACTTTTTACAACATATTCTATCGATTAGCAGTATAAGAAAGGAGTATTTGACGTGATAGTTATGCATACGTATAATATGACAATTCGTTGTACAACTTCTCATATTTCTGTAATTTTATAAACAATATACGAAATTGCATTCATATCAAAAGAAACACACAGGTTTACCCACAACGCGACGGAGACGGAACAGAATATCCATGCTGTGTCGTGGGTGTTTCTACACTTTACTGTCCTAAATAAAATATCCTCAACGCTTACTTGATATACACTTATGTTCAATCACCGTTACGACACGGACCCGCGAGCGGAATGGCTTCGTATTTATATCTTCAAATTTGTAAGGCGAGTTGGCGCTTCTTTATACGATTTCATGACGAAGCTCCGAGCTTCTCGACTAGCAACAAACGTCCTTGAGACTATTCAATGCGTACTTTCCATCAATGTTTGCCGAACACTTATACGCCATACTTATTGCTTCGCTATGCGTGTTGAAGTTCATAATGAAGCTGCGTCCTTCAACCTTCGCAATTAACATAAAGCATCTTCGGTCCTGTCCAACGCACAATTTCTCATGAATTTTACGCGAAGACACATTTGTAATTAATTAAAAGCGGGGATTCTCATTTCGTAATTACGCAAAGACCGAAAATAATTTGAAATCGACGACTGAGCAAACGTTTTCATCGGCAACCTGTTGAAGGTATTTCAGTTTGAACAGTGACAGAATAAAAATAACGACGTGCGGTTTGTATTTTGTTCCGTTCTGATTGCGTTATGTGTACAAGTTTCGCTCATTGGCCGAATTCGGTGTTTCAGTGCGACATATATACTCGGTATACCCCCGCCCCCGCATGATTTGCTTATGTAGTCGCTTGCGCGGGACACACGACTTCCGGCTCTGTCCGCAAGGGCCTTTGTGCACCCGCGCACGTGGCACGGCCAGCGCAATCGGCGTTCGATTTCGGATTTCAGGGGCTTCCCGACGCGGCGCGGGGCGACGCGTGGGACAAGCACTCTGCGCGCCGCGCGACACCACACGCGCCATCGCCGGAGCCGCGAGCGCTGAAGCCCGCGCGCGCTTCGCCTGGGCGCCGCGCTCCGGAGCCGGGCCCAACCGCGCTCGCGGGCGGCGTTACCCAGCCAGGCTTCTGGGACAATGCCGCTGCCAGGCAAACACGCGATGCCCAATTATTCCACCATAAAATACTCAGAATTGCCCGTACCTTGGTTTGTAAAAACTCCCTACACTGACTTAAAAATTCCCTTCATCCAGAAGCAAACACACTACGTATCTTGTGACTTATCTTTTATATTTAAAAGATCCCCGGCATCTTGCATTTACAAGGCGTCATAAACCTCCAATCCTGAGACTTAGAAACCATCAATCAATACACCTTTCTCAAACACCATGTCAAGATTTCTTAAATCTCTCAATCACTTGCTGGTGCTTGATTGCTTTTACTCCATCGATACAAAACTGTGATATTATTTAGCCTGTGTCTGTTAAAGTATATTCTATAAGTTTTCGAACAAATATTTGAAAGGCCAAAGGCTGAACGTTGTAAAATCAGTCTTGCAATGAAGACTTTTTTCTATTAAAAATTAGTTTGTATTACAACTCGTAATACCTGTCATAATTAGTAACTTTTGCAATTTTCCAAAATTCTCAAAGTTCAACGAAAACGAGACTTGCACCATTTTTTACGCGCACTTCGCTCTATCCGGGGGAAAAAATTAAAGAAAAAAATGTTTGAGAATTATTTCACAGATTGAATTTACTCAAGCCAAAATAACGCGAAAACTACTTTTTCCCCAATAAACATCCTCCACTCTACTATGACTTTATTTAAAGACATATCTCTTAACAATATTTCTTTTTTATTTAAAAACATCTCTAACATCACTTTTCTACTTTTCAACGTTTACTTTTTGTAATTTTTAAAAATACAGAGATTTAAACGAAAATTGGACATACGCCATTTTTAGGCATCCTTTGCTTAACTATATCCAAGGATATAATTTTTTTAAACATTAGAACAGTTTTTAATAAAAACGTTTGAATATCGCTTACATTTTATAAAGTACGCGAGAACTACTGCAAAAATTCGATATTTTGAAAAATTATACATGACCTTATTTAGAGTGTGTCTTTGAAGTACAGATTGCAATAATGTAAATCTTCAATATAGTAGTTGCAGCAAGACGGCGGAAAAAAAATCAAATTTTGCAATATTTTAAAATTCAGAGTTCATCAAAAATGAGACATACGATATTTTGTATCCACCTTTTATTCCAAGGATAAAAATTAATTTTAAAAAATGGGAGCCATCTTTTAAAAAATTGAATATGCTAAGGCTCCATGTAAAGCACCCCATCAATCGATATGTGCGTTGCTAATTCGCAGTGCCTCGAGTTTGGCCAGAGCGATCGGGGAATATCAATGTTGGAGAAGATTATCAAAACGATGTAGACCCTACCGTTGATCACAGACGGGCAGACGGAAGGACGCACAGAGAGACAAGTGGACTAACACGTGGACGGAGAGACAGAATTTTTGCCGTCAACCAATTTTACGGAATCATGGACCTGTGGCTTCAATATTGTAACGTATTAGCCAGCGTGCCTCATGGCATCTATTTGGGAACGCTTGGTTGCGGATTAGTCTCGCCACAGGAAGAAGGGTTTTTCCGTAAAGGGAAGAACGCGGAGACGGGAGACACAAGGCTTTGGGTGTCTTCCGGCTTATAGAAGCTTTTCACTGTTATAACAAGCGAGGGGGTGGCGTGACGTAGGAGGTCACGTGGGCCTCGCCTATATAACAGAGTGTACGGAGCCAGTAGGCAGGTTCTGGAGACGGTGGGAGAACCTCGTGCGTGTGCACAAAACTTGGCGCCACGACGGTGCATATGCGAGCCAGGCTCGCGAGGCTCGAGTCACTAGTTGACGAAGCCTGCGGACTTTAGGTCCTTGGGTGACTGCGGTCACTGGGGAGCGATGCTGTGTGCGTGCTCCGAGGTGAAGAGCGGTTGAGTGCCACGATTCACGCCGATTCTCAATCGGATAAGATCGCTCCTGCGATCGAGGCAAACCAGCCGTTGGTGTGCCAGAACGGACTTTGTGTCCAAGCGTGACATCCGGTCACGGAAGCTAGGCTTTGTGCGCGATTCAAAAGTAGGAGTGGCGAATGCCACAATCAAAACCATCTTCAATCGGGTTTGGATCGCTCCCGCGATCAGGGGATAGTAGGTCTATCAGAGCTAGGGTGTAAGTAGATTAAGTGTATATATTTGTTTTGTTTTCTTGTTAATAAATATATTTGTTATACGAAAGCTCTGTGTCTGTGGTCGCTGTGAGTATCCATGACGTCACAATATGTAGGTAAATGGGTTAAGCACATAACTTGATATCCCAAGTACAGTTGAATTCCAGCGTGAAAAAGCACTTTTGAGGGTTCAAGTAGTATTATTATATAACTTGGCTGTTACAAATAATTCGAGAGAGTACGTGCCTTTATAACACCGCTAGTTATTGGTTGATCTACACTCTTAGATATTTATAACGTATACCAGAAATTGAATGTCTTTCCTGAGTATTGTGGCACCGCCCGAAGGGGGGGGGGGGCTGTGAACCTTCTCTCTTGGGTGCACCACGGCTAAAGCTAATTACTAAATCATAAAAACATAAATTGTTTTCACAACCCTATTGGCGCAAAATCCTTTAAAATGCTTCACATTTTCTGACGTTCATAAAGCAATTTCTCATGGAAGTGAAGTCCAAGTGACTAGCAGAAGGAAATTTCACAAGACAACACGCGAGTAGAAAGGTTGGGTTCCGCAACTCCAACGGTGGTCCATTTCTCTTCCTACCTGATGGACGAAGTCGATCGAAGTTCTTTCTCACACCCCAAACTAATCTGTCTGATATTTTTTTATTTCTCAAGAAACTTTCCTTCCACCAATACCCATTTGGCTCGACTTTTTCGCCACTCTCTTCCACGACGAGACGAGCTTTACCTACAAATCATTTACCTCATTCCTTTTTGCGTGAGATGAACTTTTTGATGTTTCCGTGGATATGATTTCACTAAATTCCATTACAATTTAATAAGATACAAATGACATTTCCCCCTCCAGTTATGGCTATTTCGATTACGATCAAATTTCAGACATCCCATTTCTCAAAGTACACTTTATCAACAGTTGAAACACTCTACTCTGAAACAAACATAAAAGTTCAAGTTAGTATTAGTCCAGAATATGAATCTGCGAAGTGGATTTATCATGAAACACAAAAATTACGAAATTCGTAATGTTTCTAGGAGTACACACAGAATGTATATTCTTATGAAAAGGGGGACATATTCCTTCGAGAGACCCGTCACTCACGGAGACAAATTGTCGGATACGGCGGGAGGCAGGATTTTATACATAGAACGTAGAGTACAGAATATTCTTCTGATGGAAAGGAAACAGACTGCGTATTGACACTAGCATAGTCCTGCCCCCTTATTGCCAACAAGTTCTGTCCCAAAAGACTTCATCGGAGAGGACAAGAGTTCCGAAAATACTTTCAAACATTTTATAATTTGCAAACATAATCTCACAAACATTTCATGCCTTATTGTCTATTTCTATGAAAAAAGTATTTCATCTTAAAAAATGAGTTTCCATTCACACAGAAATAGAATTCTGTTTATTATTCCTCATCGTAAAGGAGAATCTTCTCAATCACTCTTAGAGAATCATTAATTTTTGACTCTAGATAAAATTCAGTTGCTATTTTGCATTAAGCTAGAATACTTTTTGGAAGCTAGAATACTTTTCTGTGTAATGTTCGTTGGTTTGGGTCATCTGTACTCGAAAAGCATTGTGTCCCGTTTGACGAGTTAATCTCATGTTACCGAGAACTGACGGAAACGGGAGTGGTGGAATGCTAAGGCTAACCATGTACTCATGTCGAGCGTGGGAAATGTGGCCTTGCCTCCTTCAAACAGTCTTTCTTTTGAATTGGTTTTGGACGCTACAATTAAACATGAACCATTTCCTCCCAACAAAAATACATATAAAAAGCAACAGTTTATTTCGACATTTCGCTAATACCTGTCATATTATGAGAAATATAACTATAATAACAATAATAATAATAACAATAATAATAATAATAATTTGAACAATGAAAACACCCATTTAAAATAATTATTATTATTATTATTATTATTATTATTATTATTATTATTAATCGTCATCATCATCATTAGTTTTACAAGTCCTCTTGGTGCTCGATTATACTATACACATGAATAAAATCACCAATTATAGATGTATTTCTTTACATAATCACGATCTTATTTCTTACTTCTGGCGATTCTAGCTGTTGAGGTGATGTTCCTTCAGTATCAGTTTCCAGCTAGCAGGAAGATATGTTTGAGGGTTCCATGCCTGGTCTTCGAGATACAGAACTCAATTTTAGAGAGCAAGGACTCTTAATTTTTACATTTTTCAATTGCTGTTTGATAGTTTCGGAGGTGTCCAAATACAATTTTCCTTCAAAATCACATTGTACCATCCTTACCATCCAAATACATTTGTCTTCTTTTCGTTGTATTTAAAATGAAGTTTTGCAGTATTCGGAATCGGAACATTTATAATATCGACTTGCCTGATTTCCTTTTTTTATTAAGAATTATTTGCGACTGTGCTGCCTTTAAGATTCATTCTACCTCAGTTCAGCCGATAAGAACGATTAGGACAGGATCGTTCGAACGACAGGATCCTATTATTACTAAAAAAATTGTAACTGCCTAGACTATACAGAACACATTTTTTTCATTTATTAATGAAGTATTAGGATACTGAAGAACACCCTATCCCACGACTCGAATCAATGAAAATAAGATCGTGAAAGTTTAATAAACCAAGAAATATTAATAAAACTAACCGTTTTATACATTTGTTACAATATTTATATAATGTAACAATCAACGAAAATATCAAGGGTTGAAGACTGTCATTAATAAAAATTGAACCACACTGAATATAATTTACGTAATAAAATTACTTCTTAAATTAACACCCACCTGACCCGTTTTCAATCTATGTCTTAATTAATTCTAACAAATTTCTCGATACTTAGGTAATAATAGCAAAAACACCGTGAATTAATAATGAAGTTTTGTGTTATTAGTAAAAATCTTCAGCCAATAATTTGCCATCCAACAATACGTATTATAAAAAAGCTGAAGAAAATTATAGTAATAAATAGAGTCTGGAAGTTGAGGTATTTATTTCACTAAATTATGCAGGCAAAAAGGCATTTATGTTTGCTAAAACAGGCGTCCAAAAAAAGCATTTATTCTGGCTAATATATGGGTGTAAAAACACAGTAAACATTGAAAAATCACCATTTCAAAGGAATTATTGTAATAAAGATAAATAATTAAAATGATTCACATTTTTATTCTAACTCTGAAATTTACATGAGCACTACGACGAAGGAAACTGTCTTTTCTTTGTAACCTTGATTTTACATGACTATTAGGTACGACAATTAGGAATTTATTTTACCCGCGACGCTGTCTCTACTAAATGCTATTGTGGACTCCCTCTCGAATCATGAAATGGTATCAGTGCCAACGGAATTATAGATTTAGCCCTTATGTAATCGCCAGAAGGGAAAAAAACACAAAGGAACTACGAAAGGTACAACCTGTACAGACATCTTTGTCCTCAAAAGTGATCCGATGGCTACTCGAATGAGATTCCTCATGAGTGAACAAGTCTGTCAGCATTAAAGAAAAGTATCAAACACTTTCACTGGCATCGTCTTTCTTTCCCTTTTAGAGATTTAACACAAAATGACACTGCCCTGCTCTCTGCTTTTAACACAACCTGACCCGTTTTCACAGTGAGACAATACACGACCGTGCCTTCATGTTGTCTAGGCTTGCAGGTATGTTTCCACCTTCATAGAGATTGGTGCCAGGAGGGGCGAAAAGGAAAAATAAAGACGAAAAAGGCACAAATTAGGCAAAATACCAAACATAAGAAGCTAAAATGAGCAAAAAAGGCGAAATTAAAATCTACTAAAACTACTACTATATTTGTAGTAAATAAATAAAATTCATAGCAAAGCAAGTGAAGATATAACACGAGCGATTGAACACCAGAAAGCTCTAGTTGCGAAACGATCGCGTTCGTCTTGAACGGCGATTTCAATTTCAATTTCATTCCCAACGACGCTCGCGAGGTCAGAAGGCTCTCGTAAATAAAAAAAGTATTAAATCGTTCAATGTCGATATGAAAGAAGCCATTCTCTGGAAAGAACTTTAAATAACTGGGCGAGACAAGATAACCACCAGAGAACGTGACCGTTTTGGAATAAAAAAAATTGGCAAACTGGTACTAAAGACTTATACTGATTACTGGAAATTTAAAAGAAAAGAGATATGAGATTTTTTTAAATGTAAAGAAAACAAAAAATTGCACAATAACGGTAAAGCGTTTCGCAAAAAAGAGGTCCCTGACTTAGTGATATAACAGTAATGGGAATAAATGTTCATTTTCATTTAACACCACATGAACAGAGCCGGACTGCGCTGTGTGGTTGAGTGTGTGTAAGTGCGGGGAGCAATCCCCGCCGAAGGCCCTCCGAAGTCTTAGATGCGAAATAATTATCGCGCTGTTCGTTTTCTGCTAACTAGATTGTTTATGTTTGACAAAAATGAAGATGAAATATTAACACTGCAGTAATTTGGATTTTCAAATTTCATATTCCAAACACGCATTTATAAGCCTTTCAACAATGAATATCTGAAAGCATTAGGCAACGTAATCCCGTGAACCCGAGACTTTTTTAAAACGCTCACATATTCCATGAGGTGAAAAGCAAAGAAAACTCTTTATACACGATAGTACTGGAGTTTTGAGGGCACCCGTAGACCTCAGATACGAAGGGTCGTCAAGACTTATTAGAAGATGAATTCCAAACATTCACAAAAAGTGCGAGAGGAACAACGTCAAATATCAAGACGCCCCGCGCATTTCAACTTCTTCCCTATTTTCAATGCCGGCTTGCATCCCGAAGGCTGCGTGGACCGCGAACTCGGCTACATCAGTGCCAACCGGTACGCGAGGAAGGTCAAAGGGTAACGCGTCACACGCCCAGACACGCAACGAGCGATCGACGTACACTGCCACAGCCATATAGTACCTTTCATTCAACAAAATCACTCGCGTTTATTCATGACGACGTTCGAATGACCCGGAAGATTTCATGACCACCATCCGGATGGCTACAGTCTGAAAGCCAATCATATAGTCAATCCATTAAATTAATGGGCATAGTGTGTGGTCTTCCAATTATCCGTCACCTTCAATACGGGAATAATGTTCGAAAATCAAAAACATAACAGATCATAAATATAATAAAGTTCATTACATCACTATACGTAAGTTAAAATTTCAATATATAATATATATTTTTTAAAGTATAGATATCTTGTATAATTCACTATGCTTGCTAGTTAGCAATTTAACTAAACAAAACTATTAATTGTTATGAAATAAGAAGGAAGTTCCGCTACTGACACAAACCAGCGGAGAGGCACGGGGAAATAAGCTGAAAATGCTATATGCACTTAATACGGAGAAAAGATTTGGCCTGTGAATACAATACTATGCTATGCTATACAGAGGGTATTCAAACAAGCAGTGAGCGGTCGAAAAGGGAAAGAAATTGACATTACGCCGTACACGTAGACGTGTCCTGAATTGAAGCTTCAAGTGACAATCGTTGGAGAAGGGATAAACTACATTACTAATTTCCAATACACGCAGATATTTCAAAAAACCTATGCAGCCTCCGACCATTGAGAGATGTCTTTCGATAGATACCACCCAGAACCTCGGGGGAAATCAAAAACAATTAAACAGTTTCGATTTTGACTGAAAAATAGAAATTTTCATTGTGTTATTCTACCTACTCATACTGCGCGTACCTGCTGAATTCTTATACTCCGTGCGTCACTACTTAGGACACATCTGATGTCATGCGACAGCAAGGCTCCACGAACAGGCCGCCATTAAAAATTTATGTGTTGCGTCATAGAACAGCAACTTTGTTGATATTCCTGGGACGTAAAGAACTGTTAAATTGTAAGTATGCTATGCTTTTGCAGTATTTGTGAAGATTATTTTTATAAAAAAATTTATAATGCAGTGTTATACGAAAGTATTTTAATTCTTTGTTCTTGAGCAGTATTTATGCTCCTGTTTAGAAAACTATTTTGTGTGCTTTGGATCAGCAGCAATTTTGCTGCTGCAGGCCGCAAGTTTAAATTTACACGCGTGTTCCTATGCCAGTAGCACCTAGAGTATGCGCTGCTTGACACGATGTGCCATTAAAAGCCGCTAAAATGTTACCGCCAGCGACCGTATCTACGACTATTTCTCTCAGCGAGGATTGAAGAATGAGTGTTTCAGGGACGTTATCGCAGCGATATAAAGAAAATTGAGGCCAAACGGCGTCCTAAGGTGCCACCGCCATAACTACGTTACGGTCCCAGACAATGTTGTAGGAGAACACTCGAGTTGACAAACGACCACGCCAAATACAAGGAAGCTTCGCGGCCTTTGCAGCAGACTGCGACCCGCTTATCGCGCAGACGCGGGCCGTTAATACCATGAATACTTCCCTTCGGTTACATAATTCCTTTTTATAGAAGGGCGCCTTGATACCAATGGGCAACCGCTGTTCGCGATGTATGGACACATCCGCTCATGAGCGCTTCACATCCCATTTGTTCAAGCACATCCAGTGGTTTCGGCAATCCTAGTCGGGACAGGCAAATTAAGTTTCTGCTAATTTGAGGGGAACTTTAACTCCCTTTCAAGTCTGACAACGTAAAGGAAACAGCATGACTTATACACGACAGAGACAATATAATAATGTTATCATGTGTCACTCACATCCAGATTTGATGGACAGTCTCAAACTAGCCGAGCTAGCAACAAGTGACCATCGTAGAAAAATCTTTCGTTCAATCAGAATTACAAAATTGATAACGTATGATATTGGTTAAGATACGTCCATAAACAACATAAGCCCAATTTTAGAATAAAGTTTCTATCCATCTACATATTTCTCTGTCATTCAATATTGCTTTCGTCAGTACATAGCATTGGCAATTCGACGTGAATTCGGGAGTAGCTGCGACATGCGCCATAGGCACCCGTCCGCACCGTAGGTGAGCTGGCGGTGGCCCGTCGGCAGGTGTACCCGACGCGTTCATCCCCGGGTGCGTTCGCCTCTTTCGCATTCCGAACCGCAGCGGGGCCAGGGGGATTCGTTCATCGAGCCGTCGGGCGCGGGATTTCCCCGCGTCAGCTCAGCCGGTCGCCGACAAAGGTCAAAAGGGCGCGGGGCGGGCCCGAAGGGCAAAGGGGGAGCGGGCGGGCGGGCGAGCGCGCGTGAGCGAGGGGGGAGGGGGGCGACCGCCCACGCCGCCCACGCCGCCGCCGCCGCTGCGGCCGCTGCCCGCCAGGCGGAAGTCGCAATTTACTTTCGTTCCGGCGTCAGCTTGCGAGCTCCAGCCGCCCGCGCCCGCGCCCGCGCCGCCAGCGCCGCCTCCAGCCGCACGGCTCGCCTCGCCGGCGCCGTAAAGCACTTCGAGGGGGACAGGTCAAACACGAACAACGTATAAAACACTATTTTGCAGCAGACGCAAATAGGTTTGTTGTCATCCCTTCTTGGCAATACCGATTCAAAATGACTCTTCGTTGCCTAATAAAGTAAATCTCGTTATTTTACTAGTTATTTCGAACCAGTATTGTCATCTAATAATGGAAACGAACACTTATTCTTTTAACTGTCACTCTAGAATTTCTGGAGGGAAACAACAGATAGTTTTTGCGCAACTTCGCCCTCTGAATTTCGTGTGGATGAACAACGGAACAATGACAACTTAACCAAAAGTGAGATTTTCAGTTACACGTGCAGATTTAGGCCTCCTGTGCTGTGTCTGGCGGCGGGTATGTTCTTCTCCGAAAGTGGCTAGATAATGTAAGTTATTTAATTAAGTTAAACGAGACCTGTTGCCTCTCCTGGGCCAACAGCTCACGTGTAAATAATAGTGTATTACTCTGTTTTGTTGCATGTGTCAGAGAGATTTGTACCCGTGTATAAAATTGTATTTTGTATAAAGAATGTTATTTTGAGCATTCACGCGTGGAAACTTCGTAGTACGCGTACGGCACAGTGGACTTTGCTGTAGGCGAACTGCATAGAAGACAGGGTCATGTGAAACAACTGATTACTGCAGACCACATAAAACACTGGGGCGACATGAGTCAACAATGTGTATTTTCATCCTAAAGGGAGTACGAGTGGCATTAAAAAAGTCAATCAAGCCCAAGAGTCAACACAGAGTATATTTTCCCACATGATTGCACAAATAGCCTTATTCTTAATACAACAAAATTGCTTAGTTGCCACAAACATTACTGAACTGGTGTTTTATTTCAATACGCTGTAGATGATAATTTTTCAAATGGTCGACCGTTCAGGGCCGATAGTACGGCATATCTATATTTAAGATCCCTAGAAGTATGTACCGCGCGACTGCCTTTCTGCGCATGCGTGTGGCCTAACAGAACATAAAGCCAAATTGTGCAAAGTCAACGTGATGTGTCACGGAATACCCGTAGTGTGCAAGATGCGACTGAAGAAGTAGAAGCGAGCCCTCCTTATTTTTTCTGTGAAAGATGAACGGCTTAGTATTTCCCAGTAGAATTTCACAATATTCTTTTCCACTAAATTTTTTTTAAATTAAATAAAAAAAAGAAAAGAATGTGAAAAGGTGTGGAGAACATTATTATTTGCGTACGAGTGGTGCAATATCACATGAAGTATCTTTTTACGATTCGAGTGGAACAAATAAAACAATTTAAAGCAAATATGTACAAATTGTGTATTATAATTAAAGTATATAGACTACTACAATCAGGATCAGAAATTTGACAACATGCACACATTGCATGGACACAGCTAGTAGACGCTCTTTGTCTTAAACCAAAGTAGCAAGTAAGGCCACTAAGGACAAGGCTTGTTTGCAGCGATGTTTTAACATGGACATAAGTGAGCAATCAACGGCGAAGATTTGGACCCCAGTAAGAACAACTTTTAGAGTGTGAAAGAGGGGGATTGGAGTACGGGCAAGAGCATCGGCAGATCAATCCACTAAGTTACGCGACAGAAGCACTGCGACTGATTTGCTAAACAGTGTTGGCAGCCATGAGAACATCGGAGCAGGCCTAGCATGAGCCGTGGGCGTTGGCGACCTATAATGAGTACGAAGACAGCTCTGAACCATTTCCAAAGAGACGCGAACTGAACTATTGGGGGGGGGGGGTCTATCCACCATCCATAGTCAAGTAGTAGAATCCGTGAGAATCTATGCAACCACTGCTTCTGGCAGAAGGGAAGTTTCATTCTAAATTTCGTTACGACACACTGTTTTTTCACCTCAACATTTGCGGCAGACACGGACGCTTAAATGTGGAGATACGTCGACTTTACTAACAATCTTAAGTTTTTTCTGAATAGCTTCTTTCTTTTTCTTTTTTCTAGATAACCACTTAATTACCATACAAGCACGTAGATAGTGTGCTGCGCAACACGCAAATCCAGACTTCTTTGCTGAACCGCCAAAACTGGGCTTTTTGTTTTCGGGAGCGATTTGAATGATTCTCGATCTGTCCTAAAATTTGGACACAGAAAGTTTACCCATATAAATAAATACAGTTCGGGTGCGGCTCGTTCTGATGGCACCCGGAGAGCCCCTACTTTTCAGAGTATCAAACGCTACACTCTTTCAGAAATAATGTATTACAATATAGTATATACGCACGTGGAGGCTCATTCTTTCAGTTCAATGTAACTGCGAATGTAAAAATGGCAGTCACCGACCTTCTTCGCACTTCGCTCGGTTGTCCGTAAGCAGGTCTTGGGACCTCGGGTGCGTGCAGTGTGTAAACGGGTCTCGCTTTATAATACGCGGAAACTGAGACCATCATTCCATCGTTTGGATATAAGCTTCGCGAATAGTTGCGGTTCATATTATGAGTGCGACGCGTCACACAAGACTGATTTTGTTCAAGAAGCGTTTTTACATTTTCACCTTCGTAAGAAGAAAAGGTATTGTAATAATGAGTCGAAAATCAGCGCTTTTTCGAAAAAAAGAAAAAAAAAATTGCCGGACCCTAGTAACGGAAGAGTGGATAATTCTGGTTCCTATATTTAGTAAATTACTTACTCTAACACGTGTAGTCAGAATCCGTTATGGGAGTCCTTGATGCTGAAGAATCGATTGACGGCAAATACCTTTCTGTCCGTCTGACAATCGGTGGACAACGTTAGCGCCTAAACCGGTCAGAGGATATTCTCTAAAACTGACATTCCTAACAAATCTGAAGGAACTCGAGGTCCTGTGTGTTTCAATTTTTGCGGTTACTTTTCTTGAAGCCTTAACAACTTTTTCAAAATTTTCTCAAAAATGGCTCCTTTTTTATTAAACTTCGTTCTTGGATAGTGTAACGCACGCAAAAGAATGACATGGGTCTCCTTTTTGTTAAAATCCCTATTTTTTTTTTTTAATTGCAAAAGTTGAAAATTTGTTGGGGTCTTCCTTCAAATGCAATATTTAACATAGTGATTCTTTCTTAATAAAATATGTTTACCAGAGATATTATTAAAAAATTTAACGTAGGATTTTTCGATAATATGAGTAGTTAACGTGTAATTCTGCATGAAATATAGGCAATTTTTAAATATATTAAACGCTAAAAACCGCGGTGCTAGTCTTCCAGCGAACTGTGTATTTTTGAAAATTACTAAAAATCAACACTGAAAAAGTATAATATTGAACATAATATTTTTTTAAAAGAAACCAAAGAATAGTTTTTGTGAGATTTCTATTTGAAATGAATGTAATTGATAAAAAGTCCTCTAATACAGCTACAATGTTTTCCACGGATGAAGATTAAAATGGCTCACGTCTCATTCTAGTTGAACTCTTAGAATTTTCGAAAATTAAGTTGTAATTAAAGCGAGAAAGAATGTGCTGTTGTAGCACCACTAGGTTGTAAAAATATGTGTAGAAGTTTGTCAAAACTGCTTCTTGCATATGACATCCAAACTCGCCTCGCCTTTCCTCCACACACATGACCCGTATAAATACGAATACATGTGAAAGAACACTAGCACTGCTATAAATATGGTGAGGGTATCATGCAATAAACAAATTGAACTTGGCGGAATCCAGCAACTCTCTTTCTGAGAACGTTTATCAATCGTTCTACAATTACAATACTTCTAAGGAATTTTTATAATGCTGTTCAATGCTCTTTTTAATAAAATATTACTATAATACTAACTAATCGTGATAATTCAAGCTAGTAAAATAATAATAACCAAGGGTATAACCAGATAAGGCGGTGAAAAGTTCCCCAAACCAAATCGCGATGCTTATATGAAAAAAATACGAAATGTTGTATTTCGTAAAAAACGTCATCCCCCTAGGGCATTCTATTGCAGTGATATGAGAAACGTGTTTTTCATGTTTTATTTTTTCTCAGCTTCTATTGCGTGTATGAGGCTGAAACAAATTGCAGACGCGGGAGAAAATAGTTAAGTTTGAAAGAATATTTGTGAACTACTTTTGACGCTAAATTCAAATAGAAAAAAAAATTAAAATTGATTTTCGACATGATAACGTTGATGTAGTCTCAATCCACAGAATGTGTCTCATAACATTCTATAACATATATTTTTTTTCATATTTTTAAACAATGTGGATGACAGTGAAATCAATTAAAACAATTTTATCAGTTTAACAATTTGAAATAAAAAATGAAAAAAATAATAGTGCAATATGGCGTTTATGTTATCTTATAGAGCGGTTTTAGCACTATCCCTACGAAAAGTTTAAAGAAAAAAATTGGAGCCGTTTTTGAGAACATATTTTTGAAGTTTTTCAAAATTGCACAAATTGCGCGCAATATTGCGCAAAAACAACTAAAATTTCCCCAAAAAAGTACATGGCCTTAATGAAACAACTCGCAAAACACATTTTATTTGCCGTTTTTAAGAAAATTTTGAAAATGTCCGGGGGGAGGTTAATGAAAAAGTATTCCCAAAGTTTGAAGTAAGTTTTCCAAAATTGCAGCGCCTGGAGTCGAGTCAAATCGACCGGGGAATATCCATTTTGGGAAACATCCTACGTATGATTTAGGCGCTAAAAAAAAGAAGAAAAAAAACTTCCGGTAACAGGGGACCCCAAAAGTGTATTTTTATTGAAATCTGGAAATCGACTTTCTGCAGCATTTCATAACTTTCTCTCTACTGCGTATATTACTCCGTATATAGTACGAGTATTGGAAAGTAAAAAATTCAACACTTATGGAAATTCAATTTATTCGAAAAGAATTCCAATGATTGTCTAAATATATCAATAGTTCTGTCTTAGGGCAACAATGGCAGGCTCAGTACCTTCCCTTACAAACCACGCCTAGTAATTGTAAAGTCTCCCTTTCACGACTCCCAAGAGCATCGTTTGTAGCCTGTCGTGGGACAACTTAACCTTTTAACACACTGCCCATCAAATTTATTGTGTATCTACTACATGCCATTAAAGCGAAGCTATAAAGTTTCGAGCAAACTTTCAGTGAGATTGCAGTTCGCCTTTATTTTAGACATTCATCAAATGACATACATGAGATACAAAAAGACAGGTTGCATCACTATTCGGTAAACGAGCTACAGAAAACAATGTATAGATTATGTCAAAATGTGGCGGAGTTGGAATAATTATATTAAATCCCGTAAATTTTAAAAAATAATAATATTTTTCCTTTTAAAAAAATACAATATTCAGTATCGTAGTTTTTCGAAAACAACCCCCATTTTTTATTTAAAAATTGGCAACTTAAAATGGAGGTGAACTATCACGGAACTATCTCAAAATAGAACTAAATAATTTTCAAAAATATCTTTTAGTTTTCAAACAATGTAACATATTGATATTTTAATTTTCGACATCGCGCCTGCAATTTTCGTAGGATCAACTGTTAAAGAAAGTTGCAGGAAATGAGCGGTAGTTAGACAACATTATTGAAGCGAACATCATACGAAGGACATACCGAAGTATTCCGAATTTTTCGTCTACAAAAACGAGGTAGGGACATACACGTGAGAAGAATAGAGGGGTCCCCCTCTACGATTTCTCTGCATATCAATTCCAAAAGAATCGGTACTCTTACGTACGATCAGACATGCAAATGCCAACCTCCTCTTTTATGGTGATCCATCAGAAACACGTTCTTTCGTCTCTTTCAACGTTCTTTCGAGTCTGCATTTCAACGTGCACTGCGTTCCGTCAGACATGGATCAAGCGAAGTCGCAGTTTTATTTCGCGTTGGACAAATGTATGGTAAACAATCCGAGGAACGCGATCTTCGACCTCCAACTACACAGATCGTATTCATCGAGAGATCTCCTTTGGAGCGAGTGGTTTCGTTTGACTTGTTTTGTCGAACAACAGTAAAAACTGAATACGACGTGTGGGGTAGAAGTTCAATTTGCGCCGATTCCATCTGGTTGCTGTTGAATACACAGGCCTACAAAATGGAACTTGTAATCATCAGCAAAATAAGCATATTTTTCTAAACCAGGTTTTAACACAGATTTCTTTTCTTGTATTTCTTAAGCTAGTTTTTAATTTAATTAAAAATAGTATAATTAGTTTAGATTATGTATATTATAGGATTAGAAATGTTATTGTATTATTTACTAGCAATAAGAAGAATTATTCATTTCCGATTAACGTATCCTGGTTTTGACCGTCTTTTCCCTTGGTATATGAATTTGTAAATTAAAATCGGCCCTAAGCCGTCGTCCTGGTCAGGTGGTTGTGTGCATTCTCATGCTTCTTTTATGATTTCGTTTATATTATGAAATTTTTTGTTAACATTTGACGCCTATCGCCAAATTAATATTTTTCATAATTTATTTTCGGGTACCGCTTTAGTGTTTTCATATATGCGAAATTACCTCTTTGCTATGACATCTCGTTTTCATTTCCATGGATTCCAAATAGTTTGGATGAAAATTCCCGAAGTCACGGCCATTTCAAAATTATTTTTACGGTTTTAACGTATAATTAACCTTCCATCTAAAGAGAGATACTGACTCAAAGAGGTAATGTTTTATGATCAGGACATTATTAAGAGATATATTGAGCACCACCTCATCCCAATATCCCTTGAAAACAATACAATTAAATAACATTTACTCCTTATTTTCTAAAAACGATCTCAAAGGCGAAAAAATGGGTGTGTGAAATGAGGATTGTGGCGCACCTACATGAATTTTAAATACGTTTCTTCTGTCCGGTTTTTTTTACATCAAAAAATCTAAAATTTTCACTTACTGAAATAATTTTTTACGATACAACCTAATACATAAATATACATACATGCATATACAATGGGATCGGAAGAAGGTAGTGCTAATCCTCATTTCATAACTCCAAACCAAAGGTATTAAAATATGTCCTAAAAACAAACATTTTGATCAAAATGCCGAAAACGCATTTTCATAGAACTACAGTTTGGGTGTAAAAAGCAGCCATAATTGTATAAAACATCTTTGTTTTTCCTCTGGCGCGCAAAAATTATAAACATTTGGATAAGCACTGTTCCCTTGAACTCTTCATGCATTGTGTGTGTATTAGGCTGTATATAATTAATATGTGTATGGAGAATATAGCGAATGTGCGTCAAGTGAAAGCATTAGCAGATAAAAAAATTAAGAATCTCTTTCCGATGAGCAGTGTGTCAAAGCTCCAACTTGGGCAGGCTGAGACCCGCCGGCGTCGTGGGGCGCGCCTGCGAATCCCATCTGCGCTAATGAGCCCCGGCGCCACCGCTCAGTCGCCCGCTCACTGCAGAGGGTCGTTTCGCGGCGGAAATGAGAATTTTCTGTTGCCCGGCCTGAATTCGCGCGTGCGAACCGACTCGTTAGCCGCCGGATCCAATCGGCCCCGGATGGGCCGCTCGAATGGCCCGGCGCACGCCTCTTCCTCCATCCGTTTCTTCGGTTCACGCAACTGAGCAGGAACTGCTCGTTTACGGACTTTGGAGAACGCACTTCCTCGCCAATCGAGCCAAGTCCTTATATGTTACGAAACAAAGGTCTCGGCGATGAACTCAGCCGGTTAACGAGTGGTGCTCATCAGCAGGTACTTTCTCGCATTATTAGTAACACTGCAAATTTCGAAAATACAATGAGATCAACGCATACATACCTGCGTCATTTTTATACGTGTCCTTTCTTCTATCCGAAAAGTTATAACACAATTTGGAGCCGGTCTTGAGAATTTTGAAAATGTCGTTGGGGCCGATTGTAAATTGAGGCTGATTGTAAAAAATAAAACATTCCTTTAATTTTCGCGGGGTCTCGAGTTAAGTCAGATCAATAGCACATTTTTTTGGTGAAATAATATAAACGATTTAGGCGCCAGTGTTGTACACGGGCCAACAGACACACATAGACGTTCTGACGTAACTCCATTTTCGAATTTCAAGAATCCACAAAACGCGAATTCTGACTACACCATGTATTATAATAAGTAATTTACTGCTCGTATGAACAATAATTATTCATTATTTCGGCATCAAGGACCAAACATATAAGTTTTCCTGTAGAAAAATCGCCACTTTTCACTGCAGCATTACAATATTTTTTCTTCATTACGTAAGTATACCCTATAGAGGGAAAAGAAATAATGTTCTATGGGCTTTTGAGAAAAATACAAAGTTACGTCAACTATTCATTCCTATATTCGAAAATGAACTGTGAAGGATAAACTACAATAAAAAATTGTACCAAAGTTCGGTGTCGCATAATGCCTACGAATATTGAAATATTACTATAATGAGCTGAACGTGCAATTCGGACGAAGTTCAGGAACAGATGATTCTTTTGCCGACGAGTGAAAACATGTAACTTGCTAATTCGCTGGTGCTGAATTCAGATATGAAGTCGGAAATGTCATATCACGCACCATTGTTTTTGCGAATATCGTTACAAAATATTGAAATAATAGTGAATTTTAAAAAAATGTTTTTTCCAATGTTTTCTTTAATTTTTGTTCCATGAGACATAATAGGAATTCCGTATACGTAGTACTCAGAGCCTATAATGCATCGCATAAGATTGTTATTTAGTACTTTTATGTAGAGGAAATACATGTTTACGTAATGAATTTAAAACAATTAATTACACAGACCTCGGCTTTAGCACCATCGTTCAGTTTCTAATACTGTGTTCTAGAAGTAATCGGCTAACAAATTGGGTGACAATCTACCAACGTTTTTCCAAATGTGCTGTTGGTAAAACTTAATCTTTGTTCATCACTAACGAATCCAAGGTTACAGGAAAAGAAATGTAAATGAAAGTGTAAAAAATGTATTTTGAAAGACGTATTACACCTCATGGCTTCGTAGGTTGTAATCGTGCGATTTACACGGTCCGAGTAATTTCAGCTCTATGGTTGCACAGAAAATTAATACAAACAGCTGCCAATCTTGTGAAAATCCAATATCCATGAGATTTTTGACATTATTTACCGCACACAGAAAAGAAGAAAGAAAATGTAATTTGAGGCTTTCGTATTTCGCTCTAGAAGGTTCCACCCTCAAAATTTTGAGCTTTACAGTCCAGCGTACTTCTTCAACAGGTTCAAATCTCGAACTAAGGGACGAAGTCATAGACTTTTCTTAAAATGAGTATTCCTTAAGTAAAAGATTCCGATTCATAAAGAGTCCTTATCTTCAAATGAGGGACGAATGAGGAACCACTCATTCGTATAAGGAAAGTCGCCTGTAGCCTTAAGTATTCCTCGTTCGCTACAGGTTTAACCAGCTTTGGCCAAGTGAAGTCTACGAACACATAAGCTTACGCGACATGGTAACGACAATGATTTCTTGGAGTATTTTGCATGTTACACTCAAAATATCGTCCGCTTAATGAAGAAGTATGTCAGAGATACTGATAATCCATTGGATATATACCACCTAGAACAGTTTAAGTGGTTTCGTTTTTGTAAAATCATTGTTCAAAATATTCATGTACCTCTCACCCACGAACGAAGAAATGTAACAGAGGCTTACAATATACACATAAAAAATACCACAATCGAGCCTGCATTTTCCTTTACAAGAGTAAACAGGCAGAAATGCATAACAAACGATACAAACACTCCTATGAAGATGCTGATAATAGCATTAATATTTAATTAATAATAAATAATTATAATAATAGCATAATAATAATAGTATTAAGATTTTATGAAACTTCATTATTTCAGGATCGTTATATATGAAAGAAATGAAATTTCTTTGTATGTTCCAGGTAATTTTATTGTAAATATGATAAATCCAAATAAATTAAATGTCATCTTTTTTAGATTCTCTGATCTGATCTCTATAAAGTTAGTGAAGCTGCAATGTGACGAATAATTTCGGAACATTCAGAAACGTTGGTATGTAACATCAAGAATTTTGTACAGTTTCCATCAGATCGGGAGATTTCGCATTTTCAACTCATAAAAAGCCAAAATGCTCACTTATACAAGTTGACAACAAAACACACGGTTACCACTGTTAAACACTCGATCAGCTGACGAAAATGCAACGTTGCAACATTTACGATATCATAAGGAACACTCATTTCTGCTCACATACGAGACGCCTCTGATTTTGAGGAACTCCTTATTGCTTAAGCATTTCCTTATTTTATAAGGATCGACTATCAAGTCGGCCCTACATCATTTAATTCTGACTGCGTGATGAGAAATTGTGTCTTCCTCTCGGTCTTAAATCAGGACCTTCCCGCCAGAGCTTCTTCCTGAAAATCACCTTTCTTCCTCGAGTGACCATTGTGACGTTGGACTAGGGACAAGCATTGAATCATCATATTCTCCTGGCCTAATTTCAGAACATATTCGATAGTCTCTAGATTTCGTACATAAGCCAGCCACGGTCGTTAAACAAAAGTAACAGTTAAATGGACTTTCGGTTCTCGCCATACCATGGACGCAACGAATGGCATGGACTGATGGGTACCCTACAACCATCCGCGTAAATATCTTGAGCATCTCATACAATAAAAATGGGGCTCTCATGGGACTTTATATTTAAAATAAAATGTATATGATTTTCACTATCGGTGTGCGCTTCTCTATGATTTCGTAGTGTACTCCTCTCAAACGTAATAAAAGAAATGTAGCGAATTTACACACTTTACGAGGCACTTTGAAAACTACTCATTTTCACGAATGATATCAACACACAAACACGCAATGGAAGAATTTCACAAATTTGAAACGAATTAATCCTAAAGAAAAGTCACTCACTAATGCCATGAACACCATTCTCGGCACGAAACAATTACTGCCGTGAAGTCGCCCTGCAGTGTAACCTTGGCGGCACAATCCCTACCATTCCAAGCCTCTCGAGCCCTCGAAAGGGAAATATAAACAAAAGTGTGACTGTCATGTTTATTACACAGTGGTGCGCTGGTTGTGTGTTATGACATCGCTACAGCACCAAGCGTCAGTTAACGCTTGAAGAAAACCAGCTCAATTACCACCCCGTGCATAATGTTCAAACACGAAATTTCAGAAAACAAGGAAAACGTTACACGATGGTTTTAATTGAAGTTCATTTCTGTAATCAGGGCATCGAAATCTATGATTATGCTCTGTTTTAAAACTTGCGTCAATTTTCAGTATTCCTTAATGTTAACAAATACCACAATCGTGCCTACAGTTTTCTTTACGAGAGTAAACAGGCAGAAATGCATAACAAACGATACAAAGACCCAGTATGTCATGAAGCATATGAAATCCTACGACAGAGGTGTCGGGAGTCCAGAGGAAGAGACGGAGCATCGTAAATTCAAATAATTGAGAAGCCCAAACTCCGTACTCATATCGTTAAGCCAATGGCTAGGCCTACTTGTATTTTGAAGAACACTTTTTAAACTTGCATTTTATGTCGTATTGTTCTAATCTCGCCAATCTGGCGGTCAGAAATCAGATTTCTGGAAAAGGCAACCCCCGGCACACCTATTAATTGTACACAAATATATTAATGTTTATTCGGATGGACGTTTGTTCTTCTGTCTTCATTGTATTACATTGCCATCCCGTAGTTTTCGGGACAGACATCTCGAGGAACATGCACCCTTTCTTTTCAAAATTCTTTGTGACCCTTTCTCGACATTGTGCCAAATGCGTAGGTTGAGTATAAATATTTGGTCAACAATCAAGTGAAGATAGCTTTACACAATCCATCAGAATAATTCATGCTTAAATAGCACTCACGTTATTTTCTTCTATCTTGCCGATAGCGTTTCTTAACATTAACTAACATTCAACAGTAATGAACATCCGAAGATACCAGCATATATTTAACATTATATATATATATATATATAAATGTTAAATACAAAGTAGTGAAATATGTTGAAATAATTTTGTTTATAATACAATAACCGTATTATACAGAGTGAAATATTCATGGAACTGAATTTAGAAGAGCTCAATGTTTAATTATATATCAACTGTTTTCTCTAGGTCAACACGATCCAATAAACATATTTCGTGTCGTACCAAAGAATCCCAAATTCGTGCCTAAGCCTTCTTTATCACTAGCATTTCGATTTACGAAGATACCAGCCTGTCTCTGGCTAAACCTCGCATCGTTGAGTTTCCCACTGATCATTGCATGGAGCATGGCTCCTAGTTTGCGCATGCGCACTGGAAGGCACAATAGTCGTCACTCTAGTGGGAACTTCTCCTACAGCCTATAACAGCAGTGTTACTAATTGCCTGCACACAGCAAACGAAAAGGGTTATTTTGCGTGTTATATAAAATTGATGTACCGATAATTTCAGTCTTAAATTTACACTAAAGTGAACCTATGTTCATAAATTCTCATGTGAATGGTTTTTAAAGCACTTCCTAGCGGCAGCTAACTCCGGCACACTATTCTGACGAGAATGGGAGTTGACTGTACACGACAGACGTAAAGAAATCGCGGTAAGAGGATTTCCTCTTCTCTCTCTCCCCTCCTTCCATGCAAAGCGCCGTGCAACAATCTACACTTTCCAACATAATCTGGTTCTTTGAAGACTACAAAAATTGAGTAGACCAAAAATAATGACAGTCGATTCCTAGAATACGGAGATAAGGTACAAGAGTAAGACTTACTAGGGACATACAACTCTGAAAATAATTTATCTTCAACAACAAAAATAACGTTCGATTATAAAATTTCACGAAACCTATAGAGTCACGGGTGAGGTAGAGTGTATGGAGCTCACGAAAAAGCGCAGATTATACTTCTCCCTCACACACAATTCATTCTACTGTGTATTTTTTCACGAAATAAATCAAACGAAATTAAAACCATAACAAGAGTTCATAATTGTATTGAGTAAGCACTCAATACAATTATGAAAACTCAGCTGTTTGAAAACTCAGCTGAAGATATGCTTCAGTTGCACTCTGTTTATATGTAACACATGTAAAGCAAACTTTTCGTTTAGCCATGGTAGACATCGCCAGAGAGGCAAAATAAGTGGCCGAGAAGCATTCACATGTATGCTTCTCTGCTCTTAACTTCAGCTCGGACGAGGTATATCATGGCTAGACGAAACATTAGCAAAAAAATAGTTTTATATTTAAAAACATCAGCTGAGTCCTCGACCCATTAGGTCACACTACATATCCA
Source organism: Gryllus bimaculatus (assembly GCA_017312745.1). Taxonomy (NCBI): domain Eukaryota; kingdom Metazoa; phylum Arthropoda; class Insecta; order Orthoptera; family Gryllidae; genus Gryllus; species Gryllus bimaculatus. The sequence continues at coordinate 1,083,396 of BOPP01000086.1, read as the reverse complement.
ATTAAATTAATGTAAGATCAGTTAGTGACATTCGTAATATGAATAGATAGGAATATTAATATGACCATTCCATATTACAAATATTTTTATTATTTTTTTTAAAAAACCAATAGGCACCCCACATGAAAGGTTCTCGTGTACCTCAAATACAACAAAAACATTTCTGTATTCCGATTATACCATAGACACATTTCAAACAACGAATGTTTTTATATTGCAATAGACAATCATTTGTAAGAATTAATTGAGTTGGGTATGGTGGCTAACCTGAACAGAAGCACACTTGGGGGCGCAAGGTGACTGCAGATACTCAGATCAGAGAAAAAAATCTCCAAATTTCCTTTCTAAATAGTTGCTTCTTTGAGAGCAACTTAATCAACCCAAATATTTACCTAACCACTAAATAATTCCGCAACTTGGTGAACTCTAATGTACTAGACTAAGTCTTCACGGTGAGATTACCAGAACATGAATTATACTACATAGATGTATAATAATATGGTAGGCAGAAGGAAAGCAGAACGCCTCCCGCATCACCCACATCATTTCATAATTCAAACTTGAACCGGTAAACCTTTACGATAAACTTTACAGCTAATCAGCTAGTGTGATGAAGATTCACAGCAAAGAAGATTGTGAAAATTGTATTTTTCAACTGAGAAAGAGCATTCTCTAGACCAGCATTTTACTTAATGGAGAGTATCCTGCTCCTCCTTAGCGCACGTGCGGAATGGCCGCAGAGGCTCGTGGATATTTTCGTTGGCACCTCGACCTCTCACCAGCAACAGTTGACCGCAAGTAGTAAGCATGGTCGCCGGTTTCTTCCAGTACCACACGCCACACGACGTTGACCACAGGCACCACACAAATTCACTCGAAAGGAAATCGAACTCTCCAGCGTTTCAACCACCCTTCACAAACAGTAGGATTTTTTTTCGAGATCGTATTGAAATTCTAATTTGCTAACGGATGAATGGATTTCGAAACATCGAATTATGAATTCTTTTGAAGTTAAGATGAGATATTTTATATTCTTTCTCCCAAAACGACATAATTACACTAATCTGCATTTGAATCGTACTCGTTTGATAAACCGACAAATTTCGTGGCTATTTGCAGGTCAATATTCAGTTCCCCACAAACCATAAAGATTGGCAATGATACACGAGAAGTAAATAGAGAAGCTGTGAACCACATGATGCATTGCTTCACATTCACTCCTTTGCCCACGTGGAGTGGAAAGGTAGGATTTTAACCAGATGGCCACGGCTAACAAGTCGGCAATCTTGTGAAGGTCGTAAAGCGCTCAAAGTTTCTCAAATTCACACAAAAACTTTTATTATGTTTCCCTTCCCTTCATAAAGCGTGAGATTATTTCCCCGCCAAATTTTTACTTACACACATACGGAGATACGAATATACATTTTTATTTAGCAAGAAAAGTATAGAAGTACGGACGAATTTTACCGAAAGAAAATTTCATGAGAACGATGAATACGGCAACTATTTCCGTAGAGCCTGTTTAAAAGTCTTAGTGCATTTATCACCAACATTTAGATGGATTTTACCGATTTCATATAACACAATTAATTAGAAATTTGTTAATTGTTGGAAAACTCTGTGTTTTCTTTTTTTTTTCTTTTTTTTCGCTTTTTTAGGGAGATTTCCTGAATTTCTCGCGATCGCTTCATAGATCCGTTCCTGTCAACTTTCCAAAGCAGAAGCGCGCGTCTTCGCATAAGTCCCTCGCGTCGTGCGCGATACGCAGACGGGCAGAGACGCCATGTTCATATCATTAAGCTGAGAGCAGGCGGCCATAACGGTGCACGCGCACCTGAAGCACCACCATGACTGAGAACGAGCGTACGGAGCGTTCAAGCTCCGAAGAGATTATTTGGGAGATTGCGAAACACCTGAACGTCGCAGATCGTAAAATTGGAACAGCGTTACTGGGAAATACTAGTCCCACAGGGCAGTTAAATTTAAAATTATTAAAATAAAAAATAAAATAAAAATTTAATTAGTGGTACCATTCTACAGACTTTCCAGCAGTAGTTTTCTATTTCCTTTGGTCTCGGCTTGTGTATACGAACTTGCCACATATTCTTGCCCGCTGCCATCTATAACCGCACGAAGTATTTTTTTTTTAAAATATTCTTCATTTTTCGCTTTCCTAATCATAGAACGGTAATATTATTTTAAAAATATTAGAGAAAAGTAAAACCCCGTCCTAAATAGCAATGTTCTTTGAAAAATTTGGAGTCGTTTTTAAGAAAATTGCGTTTTAGCGCTACTATAAATTCGAAATTTGAAGCTCTTTTTCAGATAATTTTTGAGTTTTCAAAAAACTTCATTTGATGTCATTTGAAGCACATACACTTAAAAATAAAATACTAAATGTGAATATAATGTGTTAATACATAATGTGAATATAAATATTAACGTCGCGAATATCAATATTAACGACATGAGAGACAGGTCAAAACAATTACATTTTTATACAGCATTGTAGGCTTTTTAGGCGAATTACATTTTTGTCATTTTTAAAAATACAAAAGAATAGAGCAATATGGCGTCTATGTCATCTTATAGAGTACATTTAGCACTATTCCTCCCCAAAGTTTAAAGAAAAAAATTGGAGCCGTTATTGCAAAAATCTTTTGTTACTTTTTCAAAATTGTACATATTGCTCGCAATATTGCGCGAAAACAACTAAAATTACCAAAAAAATGTACATGGCCTGAATGAAACACCTCACAATGGAGAACAAATTTTATTTCATGGGAAAATCTCTATTTTTAATTGTGTTTGCGTGTAGTAGGTTGACGCCAGAAAAATTTTGATATTTTCGAAAATTCAGAGTTAGACCTGAAAATCGGACCTATGCCACCTTTATAAGTGTATTTTACTCTATTTTTACAAGAAATTTAAATAAAAATTCGATCACCTTTTTGAGAACATTTTGAAAATGTCCGGGGGGCTTTATGTAAAGTACCCCCAAATTTTAAAGATGCCAGATGGACAAGGGTTTCTTCAATTTGAAAAAAAACTTCTACGGATGGTTTAGGCCCTAGAAGTGTTCACAGAGAGACGGTCAGACGGACAGATGCACAGACGGACTGACAGACGGACAGATTTTTGAAAGACCAACTTTTTCGGTTTCAGGGGACCCCAAAACGTGTATTTCCGTTGAAATCGAGTTTCCGCAGCATTATATAACTTTCCCTGTACTACGTATATTTATTCTGCGTATATACGTACGTATACGGGAAAGTAAAAAACCTATGGAGATAATAAACAGCTTTGAAAACATTGCGAGATATGAAGGAAGTTTCGCAAGGTATAATAATTATATAAATTATACTTAGGTATAATTTATATTATACCTAAGTAAGCAATTATGCTTTCTTATGAAACATTTGCATGAGGGAGTAATCGCGAATTCGAGAAGTTCCAACAGCTGAGTTTAGGCCAGAGCCAGCATTGCCGCTACCTCAGCAGCGGCTATCAGAGGTTTCAGGGTTCGAGTCCTGATAGAGGCGGATTTCTGACACTAGCAATACGTTGTACCAAACTTCTTTGTGGTTGCTGTTTGAGAGAGACGTGGTGACGTCGACAGTGGCTTCCTAGTAGACTTTTCCAGTGACGTAATATTCCTTTTTGCCACAAATTCAGAATCAATAATTGAAGGGATAGTGCGTAATGCCAGCTGAGCGTTCCTCCCACGCATTTATGACGTCCAAAATCAACATTTGACGTCCTTAAAAGAATCCAGACAATACTGGTAACGGACAAAAATTTCAAGAATATAGGACAAATTTAGTATTCGCTTTAAATTGCCCGCAAAGGATCATGCAGTGTTCACGTGGCAAGGGGAGTAAACTGCCCAGTTGTCAAGCACAAAGAAGAGTGATACAACGTGTAAGTCGATGTCCGCCTCTCTCTGGGAGACTTCTAGCGACCGCCTGCTCTGATCGGTAGTTTACCGCGGTTTCTACGAGAAATACCTATGCCGGAGAACTCCAACAAACGGAAAACGAACCGCGCTCAATATTTCGTTCCTCCATCTATGCTATTGTGACGTCATGGATACTCACAGCGACCACAGACACAGAGCTTTCATATAACAAATATATTTATTAACAAGAAAACAAAACAAATATATACACTTAATAATCTACTTACACCCTAGCTCTGATAGACCTACTATCCCCTGATCGCGGGAGCGATCCAAACCCGATTGAAGATGGTTTTGATTGTGGCATTCGCCACTCCTACTTTTGAAGCGCGCACAAAGCCTAGCTTCCGTGACCGGATGTCACGCTGGGACACAAAGTCCGTTCTGGCGCACCAACGGCTGGTTTGCCTCGATCGCAGGAGTGATCTTATCCGATTGAGAATCGGCGTGAATCGTGGCACTCAACCTCTCTTCACCGCGGAGCACGCACACAGCATCGCTCCCCCGTGACCGCAGTCACCCAAGGACCTAAAGTCCGCAGGCTTCGTCAACTAGTGACTCGAGCCTCGCGAACCTGGCTCGCATATGCACCGTCGTGGCGCCAAGTTTTGTGCACACGCACGAGGTTCTCCCACTGTCTCCAGAACCCACCCACTGGCTCTGTACACTCTGCTATATAGGCGAGGCCCAAGTGACCTACTACGTCACGCCACCCCCTCGCTTGTTATAACAGTGAAAAGTTTCTATAAGCCGGAAGACGCCAAGCCTTGTGTCTCCCGTTTCCGCGTTGCCTTTACGGAAAAACCCTTCTTCCTGGGGCGAGGCTAATCCTCTACCAAGCGTCCCCAAATAGATGCCATGAGGCACGCTGGCTAATACGTTACACTATCCTCTCCCCTTACATTCATGCACACTTTTATGCAATGCACTAAAACCTATCCCGGCTGGGACTTTGCCCCGCTCGGGGAGATATCGGAGAATGAAATCCTCGCAAGCCAACGTGTAGGTCTGCACCGGTGCGGTGGGGCAGCAACACCGCCACATCCCTGGGTGAAACAATCACTACAATTACGGGACTAATGATCATAGAAGTTGACGTGCCCGAAAACGTCAATCAAATCAATCTACAGAGAAATTCAATCGATGAGGAAACTACGATTGTTCAGACACATTTTCAAGTAGTTCTTTAAACGAAACTTTGGGATAAGTACGCGCGTTCGGCAGAAAAGTAACAGGGACTTAAACATAAACGTGGGTGTAAAACGTGCTGTCAACTTCTTATACTCCTTCAAGAAACGCAGCTTTTTACAGTAGTCAGCTCTGAGAGTTTAAAAAGAACCTCTTCTCAATGTAAAGTGTTGGGGAGGAGGCAGAGATGATCGCAACACATTACCTGATTTTATTTCTCGAACGCTCCCCATTCATTATACACACAATTTGTACACACCTTCCTCTACAAGGATGGCCCATGGTCGATCCATATGGAATTTGTGGTGGACAAGGCTCATTCGCGGCAGATTGTCTCCGGTTCCACCTCCCTCTCATTCAAATCATATCCGGCCTCCATCCATTAAACCATCTCAGATATGGTCGAAAAGGCTTATTATAATTATACTGAGAAAGGTGTGACTTTTTTAATCGTACATACCTTCCTCTAGAAGTGCGGTTCGAAGACTTCTCAAAATCTTGTTTTCCTCAAAGCAATGTAATAGTACCATCAAAAATTGAATACAAAAGACGTTTTGAGTGAAACACAACGCTAATGTTTTCACTGTAACTTTTCACACAACACACAAAACATCACACTATTTGACTTCTGTAACAAAGCAGAATGTCTGGAATTTTCTCCGTTCACTCACTCTCCTTAAACATATATTAGTTGTTACGAACTATTATAGTACAGCGCACAGGATCATTTTTCTCAACGGTAGAGGCTAACAATCTTCTTTAAACTTATAACAGAGACAGACTTTTGCTCAATAGTAACAGTGACAGAAATCATTTGGTATAAGAATAATATTGTTTGCTGAGGTACGGTATAGCAGTTTCTACCATAAAACTACATGTAAAGCATTAACACAATTTTGAATGGCTGTTTATGAGTTGACTGAAACTAGAAGCGTAGCGTAAATTTAATAGTTAATAAACTGTAGAAATGAGATTGTTTAGTTAAAAATGTTTTATAAAGTATGCAAAAGGTTCTTCCGCTCACTTAAACCCAAAACCACATACCATGTGGTTCACAGGAAGTGCCATCAATTTATTACATAATAAGGGAAATCCCATTCGAATTGGCATCACAAACTGAAAATTAATTTTCAGGTTGTGTGGTACATACGTTTGTCTATGAAGAGATGCGCCCGACCCAACAACTACACAGTAGTGAGCGACCGTACATGGGCGGTGACGGACCGCAAATGGACCTGATTTGCAGGTTATAAACATTCGATTGTTTCCGAATATTCTCACAAGTCAGTATGATCAAAAATAATATAATTTCGAGAATTTCGTGGTCCACTGCCTAAATCCCTTTTAATGAGCTAGGAGCTAAGGTGTTTTTGAAAGATTGCATAGCTACTGAGCATCGCCTGCGACAGGCAGGGGACAAAGGGGAACGGAAAGGGCATGAGAACTAAAATCTCCGGAAAAACTTCGTATGATATCGTGAAAGCAGTTGATGGTAATTTCTTTTGACGTTTGCACATTTTACGTAAAGTAAAATTAATTTTTAACCAATTTTACACTGAAATATACATTTATACATGAATTATATCACGGTCTTTCACATCTCGCGATGAAAATAATACATAATTTTGTCACAGAGCGAAATGTTGCGTATTTAACATTTCTCATCCAAAACAAAGGGGCCCGTCAATTTAAGCTTGAATATTCTTGTGTCAAACGTCGACTGGTTCCCTAGAAAGAAAATTCTCGCTTCGGCACTAGATGGTAATTAAACAGAGCTACTATTCCTTCGGTAGAGTTACACGTACAAGTCAATTGAATGGGATATTTCGAAAAAAAAAAAAAACATTTCCACCAACTGTTCGCGCATGCACGTTGTCGGGAAATGCCACGTCTTCGGAGAAATGGCGTATTCGAAGTAAACAAGAGGAGAACGCGTGTTTAGATTAAATTAACGACCAGATGATATTTATTGCGGTTTCAAATATAACAATGCATAATATTCCGAATCAAATAGTGAGCTTAACTAATTTCCGTTAAGATTGGAGATAGAGCCTTTTCAAAATAACCAATTCAATTGACACATACATTTAAGACGACTCCGTCCCCAAGCCTCACCTTACACTAGAGATTGTGAATGATGTAATATTGATTAGGGGAATGATAACGAAAGAATGGTCGAATGAGAGGCTCCCTGTAGGAGAGCTCCGGATGCATCTGCCGCAAATTCGTAATTCCACATGACGGGCCCTGGATTTGAACCCTACTTCCCAAAAGTGGAAAGTTAGTGAGCTAACTGCTATACGCCGATATTTTCAGATACGTATATCCCGTAAAAACTACTGAGGCTATCACTACCTCCCTTACTAAGCGAGACATGTAAACGAAATATTTCGGTCAATTATTTAATTATCCTTTCGCATTCGAAAAGTCTACAATACAACCCTGATATGTTCAAAGAAATATAGTACGATATAACTTGGTGCACAAAGTCGAAACATCACATATTACGTACTGGGTGGTATGTATAAGAAGAGCAGCATTTACGAACAGAATCTTCTCACGAACTTGAGCGTTAGGTCCGAGGATATTCTCCGACCAATGAGCATTTTCTCAACCTCTTACAAATAAAAATATTCTAGGGGTGATCAGTATATTTCTCATTGAAAATTTGTGTACGCAGCCTTTGAAAATTTCTGTATTGTTCGTTCTATCCACAACTTTCTGAGTTTAACTTATCTAGTTTGCGTGCTGATGTCGTTACTTGTGAAGACTGCCGTTGACAATGACTAGTAGATTTTGGAATTAAAGCTTCAATTTCACACACAATAGAGCAAATAAAAAAATCGAAAATGTTTCGTTTGCCCAGAGCATCCTTCCATGATAACGCGTTTCCGCGAAAAAAATATTTTATAAGCTCTTTCTGATTGTGTGGATGGCGATACATATGGCGTCATCAAAACAGACAAAACCATAACCTGCATTTCACAGAAGGTATTGTTAGTTTTGACATTGTTAGTTTTTATTATTTTGTAAATGTCTGAATGTTCTTATAACCTGACGTACTTTACCGATTCAAACTAGGACCCTTTCACCTACATTACAGATTGTTTGGACATTGATACTTTTATACTCTTGTTAATATATTCATTCCTAAGGATCGTAGTCTTTAATAGGAATATGTATACAATTCCTGGTGCAGATAATTGAAATAAAAGTATACATCTCAAGACACATAATCTTACTATTTGTTAATTTTTTCTGCGGATTGTGAAAATTTAAATATTTTTGGGGAATTTCCATTACACGTTTCTTGGCCTAAACAACACATTTTGAAACTTATGTGAAGAATGCACAAATCTTTGCCAACACCTTCTTGAAAAGTAGAATCTTTTACTACTAAAATAAATTCATTGTCGTTTCATATGCACAAGTCCCATCTTTTCTTGATCGAAACCAAGCGTTGCGACGTATTTAACATTTCTCATCGAAAATCGGAATGTACTTGGCAGTTGCTTCTCACTGTATTATGCCTCGCCTCACGACTTTTCGTTTCTTACATTTCTGAACAAAGCCATTTTTCATAGCCTCCTAGTTACAATAACGGCACAATAATCTCACAGCCAAAACTGACACACTTCAAGACCGAAATCAGAACAATCTGAGAATATGATCACGGAAAGAGTACATTCTCGGGTTTTATTCATGTAGATACGAGATTATGCTCAGATAAGCCTAGAAAAGTGAGAATTTTCTCGAGTTTGAGGATTTACCTTTTCTCAGTAGTTTTATTCATGCGCTACCGAGCATATGAAAACGAAAACGCGAGTAAATAGCACATGCTCATTTTTATTCATACCATCCACTGATCATGTTCACCGTCAACGACTTATTGCATAAAAAAAGATAAGTTAATGAAGAATGGCCGTTCCAGTTGACAAAGTTCAACCATTATCATTATAAAATAATGTTGGGAAAACTGATGTGCGCTATTACATTTCAATAAATTGTTTAAAAACTTAAGTCTTTGTCGACAAAAATGAAAACTGATTTGTCGTTTTAGTTCCATACGTTTAGTTCCGTTTACGTTCCATATGTAAGGCAGTCTTTTGTTACGATTTGTTTTCTATGCGCTAACGGCAACCAGACGTTTTTACAACAGTTTTTGGATTAAGTGATTCCGAAAATACATCACAATTTCTGTTAATTTTAAAAAGTCTGAAACATTTTAAAATGTTTTACGATTGAAATAATAAATAAAACTGTTTAAATCTCATTTTTCTAGTTAAATTATTCTTCACTATTAAAATAGAACAAACAGAAACGAGGAAAACTCTCCTTACACTTTCGACATCGGAAAACTTATTTTTCAAAATTTTTCACTGTAAGTAAATCTCTTTTAGAAGAACAGTACTGTTATATTTTAAACTGAAACAAGTTTTCCCTGCATTTCACTGACGCCATCTGACCATACTACCTGAAGATCGTAACGCGTATTTGCGGATATGAACTTCAGTCAGCAGGAGGGGAGGTAAAGAGTTAAGAACAATAAAAATGAAGGCGTAGATTCAACACATAAAATAATGAATTCTCGTAACACGTTCCAGGACGGTAATTAATATTCCCAAAACACAGGAAGACATGTTTACATGTTCTTAGTTATTATTACGTTACATTACACGTTTTCGGAAGGTCATTGATCTGGGGACTAGGAGACTAACGTCTGGGACTTCTTAGGGAACCAATCTCGCCTACGGACTGCGTGGGTCTGCAAGCCCGCTGCAATGTTCCACTGAGCGGAGGCGCTCTCGCCAGCGCTCGGCGCCGCTCCGTTAGAAGGCTACAGCAAAAACGGCATCTCCGCAAAACTGTACTTCGCGAACCGAACTGCCTGCAAGTTCTGTAAGCTTGCAAAATCAGGTATTTTAAAGACAATGGTTACCCCACGTAGGAATTACCATGCATTACCCCTCCCCCGGACTATATTTACCTACAAAACGTTGCTTGTTCCCTGCAAATAAGCAACTGCTCAGCAATTGCAATTGCTCCAATCTATGTGGGAGGGGGGGGGGCGTCCCGGACACAAGTTCATAAAATATTCGTAAAAAAAATCATAAATTCTTATGCATCTTAAAATAACTTAAATTGTCTATAAGAAACTAAACATATATTTTTTATTTAAATACATTTTCAATTTCTTACCTACAAATACAAATTCGATTCTATAAGATATTTGTTAATTTTCATTTGAGCAAAACGTTATTCTAATATAATTCGTGTTCCTTAAGAAAATCTGGAGATGTTTCCAGAGGGGGCAAAACCATTAATTGCTTGGGAAGCCCAATGTCTAATCAAGCGCTTATTTCCCCCTCGGCATTGGTGAAGTAAATCTGAGATATTGTATAAAGTCTTCGGAGGATAAAACAAATTCATATCGCATAAAACTAAAAAAAAATTCTACATGCAGAATGCAAGCCTGGGTATGCGTCTGTCGAATTTTGGATCTTTGGATCTCAACTTGCGGCTCTCGAATGTTTGCTTGTAAGGCCTTCATTTGGGCTTGCAGGAGTCGCAGTGGGAACAGAGATAGACGCGTGGAGGAAGTGTTTTCCTCACAGGAAGACGGCGAAACCTCACTTCCGCCCAGAACACGTTGCAGGAGAGGCTAGAGATAAAAGAAACTCCACCACAACACGCTTAGTCGGATCACGAGAATCATTAAATTGGATGACAATAATGAAATGTCCATGAGCGGTGGATAATCGGAAAAGAAGTTGAGAGTCGTGGAGGAAGTTCAAATGTTACTCCCGAAGTGTGTCGCCCACTTGATAACGTACTATTTTCAATCGATTCACGCAATAAAAAATCACGAACAAATATTTTAGTTTTCCACGATTGCTCTGCGAGCACTTGCTACCCAACATAATGATTGGTCCTATTTTGCTGGGCATCGTATTACATTGCTTCCAGAGTAATATTGAGAAAAAATGTGTCACTGTCATTTTAAATTACATTTAGATTAACTAAATCAGATCTACAGGCTTTGACAGTAATATCACCAATATTTTAAATAGGGTGGATCCTACTCCACGACAATCGTCAACATGTCACATGAATATAGTTCTACATTATTGGTTTTATTTTCAAAAGACTTTACCAACGCCAACTCCATAAACATTGGTTCCAGTATCCCATAATATCGACTGTGTGATTTATCAACTGTATATAGAAGTTATCCATTGATAGTGAGATTTGAAATAATCATTACCATAACATCTGTGGCGTTTTATTTTAAAAAACTATGCAAAATTTCAATTTTATTTTTATCTGTTGATTCGTAGTTATTTATAACGTATAACAGTCCTCGAATTACTTTTATTACTATAGAAAATAAGTAAACTATTGGTTCTACAACATACTTTCCCCAATTATTCGTAACTTTTGCAATCTTTGAAAATTCAGAGTACAACAAAAAATAGCATATTTCTGTCAGTGCGCTATTTTTATCAGCTATTTTGCACCATCATAAAAACAATAATTTGGAGCAGTTTTTGAGAGAACAATCTTTTTCAAAATTATCTTCACGCAATTTGGTTTGCTTCTTTTCAAAATATGGATGGTTTTCGCGTAATTTGGGGTAAACTCATTTAAAAATCTACTTTACAAGAATATATTTCATTGAGAAAAAAAAACTCAAAATAGCAGACAGGCACCGAAAAACTAAACTTTTCAATTTTCGTGAACAATTTCGTTAAACTTTCTAAAGCTTGTAAGAAAGTTCAACGAATATCGGGCCTGAGTTTTTTAAATTGCTAAATATATAGACCAAATTGCACCCATTTGGGAAAATGTTGAAAATGTCCTTAAGACTTCATGTAAAATATTACGAAAATTCAATCCCATCAAAATCATAATATCCGTTTCAAATGAAAGGGGCCACGATCTCAGCCGGATCCTTCGGGAATTTTCGCGAAACTCCTGCCGACGGTTTAGCCGCTAGCGTTCTTCACAGAGTGACGTTTTGGCTTAAACCATTTTTCCGGTATCAGAATCCACAAAACGTGGATTCTGAGTACACAAAGTTTCATAGAAAGTTATTTACTACATACAGGAACAAGATTTATCCATTTTATCGGTATAAGGGACTCACAAAACGAGTTTTATGATGAAAAATTACAATAATGTATATTACGTAAGTAGTATGCGAGAAAGTAAAACTGTAATTGTGAATGTGTGTCATCAGCTTTTTGGGGGTCTGAAACCTCCCCTCCCTTGTGTGGCACTACTCGAATTCGAGTACGTACTTATAATAACCAAACGAAAACAATTAACATAACTCAAGTGACGCTCAAACAGCTGATGTTTAATGTAAATATTGTAAACAGTGTTATGTTGTTTGTCTTTCCTTATTTCATGAGTTTTCTTGAAGGTAAATTATATTGTTTTCACGAGCCGCCCCCCCTCCCTCCCTTCTAAATGTTTTACTTGTAGCATTGGTGAAGTCTGCAAATCAGCAGACGAAACATCTGGTGACTTAGAACATTTTTTATTAACAAATTTTGACTTCCTGAATCATTAACAAAATCACTTTAATAGTTATGCAAGTGTCACCATTACCAATTAAAATGCAATGAAATTTTGATAAATTTAAATCTCTAGCTAAACCTGTGTTGAAATGCATAATTCTAGGGCCACTTAATTGTTATGGATTATTCTAATAAACCCATTAATCATAATGAAGACTTCCACAACATATTTCAAGAAATAAAATGGACCAATGTAAAATATACATGAGGGAAGATACGCACATTTCCGCATTTCTAGATCAAATTAAAAATATGTCAACACAATTCCTGATTTCACAATTCGCCTCTTGCTGAACAATTGCTCTTAAGGAACCATTTATAAATTGTTTGTCAAGTCGAAGCTGGGATGTAGTAAGGGTAGGCAAGTATCACTGTCACGTTCCCATCTACACATTACCCCTCTCGTCTCCCTTTAATCGTCAATTTCACATAACTTTACGTTCCATAACGTTCACTTGGTAGACCACAACTTCCCGGAATGCCCAATAAACACGTTTATATGTACGAAAAGTATTCCCAGAGGGTTTTACCATTTTGAAAAAGATCAATTATCGCGAACGATATTCTACTAACTAATTAATCGACGAAAGTTATTATTAGATTTATCATCATTGCGCAATTTACTCATGAATAATCCCGAAGTTCTTTTTCGTTCGAGAATTGAGAAACACACGCAATGCTCAAGAATTCAGAAAAAATGCCGGCCTTTTCTCGCTCAACAATTGATTGGCCTCAATTTTTAATTTTGTAAAAAATGTCACTTAAGATTAAAATTAAAAAACGTCTCATTACAATTTCGAAACTAAATGGACTATCGAAAACGGGTTTCCCTCTAAATGTCAATGAAGGACATTAGCTACCACGATGAATTTTTTTTTTACTAAAAACAAAAATAACAATTCACTAATAAATTGTATTAAATATTTGGCGGGTACATGGCAAGTGAGCCGTCATCTCGTTATACCAGCTGTGCCACTGCATCCCGTACAAGGGAATTAATCTCTTCAAAGGCGAAAGCGCAGCAATCCACCTCCAGTCGTAATTAAAACTATCAACATAATATGATAAACGAAAAGCACAACTTTGGTAAATAAAACACTAAATCATGACAACGGACCAGATAGTACCATCTAGCAACGTCAACCAACAATTTCCATGACACGTGCTGAAGCTGGCAGCGATTGTTGAAAAGGGCCCAATAAAATCCAAGCTTTCCTTTTGCCAGACAAAAATGATGCAGTGTGCCAATTCATAAAACACTTCCGTGAGCATTTAATCTTAATATCAACATATACACTAGCTACACCAACAAGTGAATTGTTTATTAATATTAATACAGAATGACCACACGACACTAAAAGCAAATCTTAACCGCAAAAATACTAATGCTGCTAAAAATACTTCATTAATCTTCCCGCGGAATATTTATACAGAACGACAACTACGCTAGTTCTTTGAGTTTTCATGAGAGACCACTAAACAAATTTGCGACAATTATTGATGATTCGCGTTCACAAAAAGGAGTTTTTATATCATAATAAAAACATAAAAAGAATGCGTGACAACAATATAAGCTAGTTCACAGATTGAAACACCTCAGATGGAAGAATACATGTCATAATGCACCTGTTTCCAATTTGACTTACCTTGGCCTTTTTTTGAACAGTGAAACCAACTTCTACAGCTGAAGAGCAGTTTCCGTCACAAACTAACCTTCACACAACATTAAACACCTTATTCCTCTTATTAGTCGAACAAGAAAGACGACAATGACAGGTTCGCCTATCCCCTGCCACAGTAACACCGATTTTCACGTAAGGAACGGTAAGGAACTGAGGGACCTCCCACGCATGCGCCAAAACAACCTCGTTCTCACGATAGCTCTGACATCTACTGGTAACCAGAAACACTACGTCGTATCCTCCGTGCCGATAATTGCATGCGCTGGCGTGAAAATGAACAACACGAGGACCGATGAGAGCTCTAGAACGGATGAATGTAGCGTTCATCCACGGCTCCACCAACTTGGTGGCACCAAGCTTGTTTCGTTTTGCGCAGGGCATCACCACGAGTTCAGAGTTGAATTAAGAGAAACAAATATGATGACACTCGACATCGATATCGCGTCGAACTGATGCATGTTTCAATGAACACCACCACACGTACTATATTTTATTACGCGTCTAATCTTTCGGGATTTTAAATTGGTAATCTGAAAGTGTGCGCGCAGCTTGTACTAGGTTTTTATTTTTTTTTTTTATTTTTTAAATATCTTTGTTTTAGCCGACCCTTATAGCTTTCATTCTGTGCATTCAACATGCTTATGACATCTTTAATTAAAAATAAAACAACCTGAAGGTAATTCTAGAGAAATTAGTCCAAGATTTATTTTTTATTACAGACTCATGCTCTCACTGATGTGTCTGTAAGGTAATAATTATATTAAACAATTTTATAGAAGAATTCAATTTATTTACTATATTTACATAAAACATGTTTGTACAATTACTTTTGTAAACATGTTGACTAATATAGAAATAATATTTATTAACATCTTTAGCTTACAATTGCTTGCAGGTCACTAGGTATATCACAAAATTATATAATTAAAAATCTAATCTCTGTTCAACTTTCAGTAACTGATACATTAATTGTCCAACTTAATTTGAGAAGAATGTAATACCATTTCTTATATATTTCAAGCCTATCACAAAACTGATCCAGAACAAACACTCGAAACTCCATATTATAACATAATTCTATTCTATTATAATAATTTAAGGCAAGTATAGTCAATATAAGAAAATATTTATTTTCATTTTAAGATGCAATTAACTTCGATACTAGTGCCAAACAGAGCTTGAGCTCACAAACATCATTTTATTGCAAATTGTGTTTCTTAAATTTATATATCCAAGTCTAGATCAGAGCGAAACTTTGATCTTCGTTCTACTTCTCTGCAATACAATTCCAATTCCTGTAAAAAAGAAAAATAATTTTTTCTTATTTTCAGTTCTTTTAAGGTAGAGTCATAAGTTTAATTACCAACATTAAATATACTACACATGTTTGCAAATCGTAAGATACATTGTCATAAATCACACTGGAGTTCTCAAGAACTTACAATTAAATAAAGCTACAAAGCTTTGCAGTAATGGGGTATATTAATCATAATCGCTCATGGGCCTCAAATACAAAAGTAATGGTATCTTTAAATGACCTATTTTGAAGGTGAGGCAGGAAAAAGAGGTATTAATAAAGCAAGTTACCCACTTCATCTTTCTGCATCCTCAGGTCATCAATCACAGGTTCTAGATAATTCAGGTCTTTACACGGATCCTCTGGCATTACATTTTTCTCTGAAGCTTCCTATAAGTATAAGTTAAAATTGTTTCTCTACTCTAACAATAAACCAAAAATTAAATATTTACTCAACTGAATGAATACCAATAAAAAAATATTTGAAATAAATGTACATTTGTAAGTGAAAAATAGACTTAAATCCAAGCACCTGTGGAAAATGAGTAGTAAAAGTATGTTTCCAGTGTTCTAATGCTGCACCTGGACCCTTTTGAGCAACATTTCGATTACGGGGAGGCATTCCAACAGAACCTAGCCCACCAATTTGTTGCATAGAATCAGAACCAGGGGGTATTATGAGAGGTTTATTATAATCTTGTGAGATACTTTTTCTGAAATGGGCGTAAACTATTAAATTTATAAACAAATAAAAATAAGATTTATGTTCATTGCTACTCACATTGGAGATGTTCCAAATCCATGATAACTCAAGAGATCCTTTGCTTTTTTAATTAAACCAGGCTCTTTTAAGCTATAAAACTGGAGAGATGCACCTAAAGTATGAGCCACATAACGCAGACTTCGGCAAACAGCTTTTTTCTTTTCAGGATCAAAGTCCTATACCCATATAGAAAAAACTTATTTTTAATTTTGAATACAACTTCTTGAATTTTTGTTTCCACACATACTCTAAAATGTTACCGTATGATCACTAAAAGGAATCAAGACATTTTCTCTAAAACATCAGAAATCAATGAAGTTATTAACTGTAGATAGATAGATAGATAGATAGATTAGCAGAAAAGGTATATAGTTTGAATACTGAACTGTGAAAATGAACTTAAAAAATTCAGAATTTTTTGTGTGTATGTAAACTATTATCATGCAAAGTTTTTTAGAAGAACAAGCTTATTTGAACTAATATGAATGCTTTAAAGATGTTTAAATAATTATCTTCAAAATGTTCCTGAATTTTATAAATTCTGTGTAAACAAAGAAATTATTCTTAAAAATTAAGTACTACCATGCGTTTTATATAGGATTGCAAAATCCTCTAGTCTCTTCAAAATAGTAAGTTTCAAAAAACCTCTTTCAAAAATCAAATTTCTTGAGTTTGCAACAGGTGATACAATCAATACATTTTGCACTAAATTGTTTTCCTATCTTGCAAAATTATTAAATTACCTAGTAGTATTTACTAAGAGGGAATGATGCAAGTTTGTCTTGATGATAACTAATATGTTCCCAAATATCACACTGCTGAAATTATAGCATTTTAATACATTTAATCTTCCTAACCCAAGCATTCAGTAGTTCAATAACTCTATAGCTATTACTCCCTGAATGTATAATAACAATTACAACAATAACAACAACATTTTATTGTCATTACGCTGTATACCTGTAGACAAAGTCAGATATGGATACAATAGTGCTTAAAACTAATTACAAACTTTAAACAATGAACCATGTGTCTTAAATACACAAGGATACAGTAGTGTTTAAAGCTAATTACAGAAAACAATGACAAAAGACAGTGCAATACGTAACATGCACACAAATATATATCTACTGTCGAGCAATAGTTCACTATACAATAAGAAACTCAAGGGGAATAAACAATTAAACAAGTTGCCAGCCAATCAAAACTGCAGTACCCACAAATTGTCAATTAAACTTTCACATTTCAAATATTTATGTATGGAGTAGAATGGAGTATTAACTAATAAACTGTGCAGCTTATTTTTAAATAAATTTAAAGATAATAAAACTATTTAACATGGAAGTTTATTGAACAATTTTTAGGCCAATAATCTCAGGACTGCTTAAGAGTTTTTGATAAGGTATGTAAATATGCTTGCTATTCTTTATTATTCCCTTACTTCTTGGAAAGAGTTCTCAATTTACTATGTTCAAATTCAGAATAATTAAAGCAACTAAGAGCTATTTGTAGTTAATTTCATTAAGTGGTTCCTGGGAAGCCAAATACAGGATAGATAATTCTTCGATTGGTTGCTCAATACAAATTGATTTTCTCTATGCATTACTGTACGTAAAAAAATTTGTATCAGGTTTTTAAAATTGAAAAAGTAACTTTAAATATTTTCATGCTTCAACATCTTATACATATCAATTACTGACTTATTTTAATTACAGCAAACATCATAAATGAAATCTAACACACACAGAATAAAAATGAGATTCAAATACAATTTACCATAAGCAGGAGTCCTTTTTGGCGCAAGTTGATTTGTTAACTGTTAAGCATAACTAAGCAACAAGCTTAAAAAGGTAATGGTAAGGGCAAAGACAAAATGAATAATACATAGATGATTAAAATTGTTGGTATTTTTAAATCTGAATTATAGAGGCAAAGTATTAAATGTCTAACATTAAAGAAGCTGATGTAGCCTCAAAGTTGGAATATGGATGTCAAAACATTGACTCTTCTTAATGCCACATAATCTTGTTCTACCTCCAATTTTTATTTTTTGTATTTGCACATTTTCCCCTTACCACCACTACTATTACCCTCCCAATAATTGAACAAACATTTAAAAAAATAAAAAACTCACCTGAAATTTATCATATTTTCCTCCCAAAATGACTAATGGAACGGGAAAAGGATCTAGAAACTCTCGATCCTGAAAAGTTGAAGTTTGAAAACCTCCTTTATATATTTTATATTACATTTGCATGTAATGAAAAGAAATAAAAACAACACTATCACAGGCTTGTCAGTATCTTCATATTATTTCTCAGATATCTTGTAAGTAAGCATGTTTTAGTGAATAATACAAGTTATGAATTGAGTTGAAACACCTTTGTTGTGAGAAAATGACTCCCCAATAAACAAACAAATTTTTAAAAGTTTAAGAGATTTTTGTTTTCACTTTCCTAGTCGCCATCAGGGTTAAGCGAAATGCTTCAAAGTTAGTACTTAAATACTTTGCTAAAATACTTTGTAAATAAGTACTCAAATACATACTCTAAATACATTAGGTTTTGATTTGCTGAATACACAAGTATTTAAAAATACTTGAAATACTGAAATTACAGAAACTATAACTGTATTATATATTTACTGCAACAATATCTTGTAATTGTTAATTACAATTCATGCAAATTTCTGAACAATTTCTATAATTTATATGTATTCTTAAGGTAATTAAATCCAAAAATCAACAAACAAACAAAAAAAACTTCAAGCACATTTTTTACTCACTTTCTGTATTACGAACTTTGAAATGAAAGCACAAATAAGATTCACAAATTTTATTTTTAATAAACCATTTATCTTTTTAAATACACCTATTTTATGTATTTAAATACTTTCCAACCCTGGTGATAATATTAATTTATTTCAACACACTAAAAAATATTTACAGAATAGTGCTGTAAAAATAATATGATCCATCCTTCATTTACATACCTCCTATTGTACATTTTTAGATAACATTTTATTTCTCTGTTCATTCAAACTAAATTAAACATGTTTATAATTGCTCTTTAATAACACTGGAAGTAAGAAACATCAAAATTAGTTTTCAGAAATTAATTAGAATTTAATCTCTAACCAAAAATTGCCTGCCTCATGGTGCAGGGGATAAGATCAACATCCAAGTACTAAGCCAAAGGATGCAAATTTGAGTCCCAAGTAAAGAACACACCATATTTTGTAGTGCTTCCCCTACCAAGTAAGAAAAACTTTGGTGAAAACCACCCCTGTACGGCTCTCAACATGTGATTGTCGCACTACCACAAATCACATCTGAAGCATCCTCAATACATTAACATTCATCTCGGCATTTACCCTCGATCACACTTCCCATTGTTCATCCAGAGGAAGGCAATGGCAAATCACTTCTGATTACAAGAGTAAAAAACAGTTATTAAGGTGCAAGCCTCCTCCATAGCCTGCATGCAGGTCCTACCACCCTTTGGGTGAGGAGATAATCATCAATCAAAAGTTAAGGAACTAAAAGATGGGTATTCATTCATGAACTGACAAAAAAATTACACTAATTGTTTCTTTCTAGTATGTGAACTTGGTCGAAATTTGACAAACAGTATAAATTATATGTAATAATTTATTTATTTAGCAACATTTGAATACAATACTTACTGGATGATCCATTCCTACAAGGTTCCAAGCTGCTTCTTGAAGGCTTTGCATGTCTGATCCAGCATTTTTACGAACTGATGCAAGTACAGCCTTCAGAAGAGTTTCTAACGTAAACCATAAGTGGTGTGGTGCACTAAGATCCAACATTAATACAACACTGAGATTGTGCAAAGAAGTCAAAGATGCAAGGGGAGCATCCAACAAAGGCACTAAGACAGAGCCACCGCCTAACTCCCAAATGTGACATATGTCTTTAACCTATTAATAAAGAACAAATGTGTATTATGGCAATGAAAAATGTCAGGAAATTCATGAGAATCCTACCTACTACTTCTGAAAAATTTAGTAAGCTAAGAAAACTCACCAAACTCTTTCTTGATTTTCTTCCATAAGTGTATTCTAAAGCCAAGGTTGATTTTGGCGTTTCTTCTCGATCCAAGAAACGAGTAATTAATGATGTTTTACCCTAAATATTTTTTGTCTTTGTAAAGTTTCTAATATTTTTTATTTAGTAATTAAAAGTACCATATTTACTAATCATTCAATAAGATGACATTTATACTTACAACACCTTTACTACCAATAAACAATACAGTATGTTCTCTCGGTTGATTTGCTGGTATTATAAGGCCATCATAAATATCATTGCATTGCTTAACAGCAATGTCTTTTAAAGTGCTTGTATTGGTTGGCATTCCAATGTCATAGAGCATTTCATGGCGTGGTGAACGTGTAACAGCACTTTTGGCCATTATTCATTGGTTAATGTGGGAAATTGTCTTTTGGGAGCTGTAGCTTTTTGGTATTTCTCTTCAACCAAAACTTAACCACATGTCAATGTTTACGTGTCGTACGTAGCCATAGCAACGGCCCCTCCCACTTTCTGCCGGACGAAGGTTAAGTAGCGAGTGGTGCGATAGGCGGTCGGTGCGATCAGTTGTGATCAGAAGTACCTACCAAAAGTACCAAACCGTGAAGGGCAGAGCATGCAGAGGTTCATAGAGGTGTAGGGGTTCTACTTCTGGTTACTAGGAGGAAGGCTTTTGGTTAGTTTGGCAAGGGTTAGTATTTGCTCTGTCAAAGGCATCTTTCGTATTTTACTATTTTAAACATCTGATTCAATGCTTTTTTTGTGAATAAATTATTTTCTACTAGCTTCTAGTAGATTTTCCATCAAATTTCAGTTGACATGATGCTTACAGGATTTTCACAATCCATTTTAATGGTACGTATCACGAGATACATCTGATTATACGTTTGATATACACTTGAGATATAAAATCCTGTGTCAACATTGGTCATGTGTTGCAGACCCGTCAATCACTTTATTATAACATTGATAAGATGAGTTCTGTTCCCTTATTGCACATTTATCACCATTGTTCAGCAAGTACACTACTTAATACCGGTAACTTTTGGTTTTCAGGTCGGTAGCAGAATACTACTAACGGGAACTAGACGTGTCATACCTGCGAAGTGGATATCCTATTCATGCAGAATGTGCGATTCTGATGAAAGCCCTTTCCCGATACGCGAGATTAAAAACGAATTGTTTTTAATGTACCAACATGCCGTTTCTGCTGTAAAACCAGGCAAGTTAGTGTCTCGAATCGTTAAGAAATGCGATGATACAAACTACGTCATAAAAGGACGAAAATACGTGTTTAACAAAAATGTGTATGTCGTTGGTTTTGGCAAAGCTGTTTTGGATATGGCATTAAAAGTAAATGAAGTCTTCGGTGAACACATTGTCGAAGGCATTTTAAGTGTTCCAGAAGGTATCAAAAATCCTCCTGGAGTAGAAGAAATTAAAAAACGAAACATTCAAATTAGAGAAGGTGCAGCAAAAAATTTACCTGATAAGAAAGCAGAGAGTACTGCCCGAGAAATTGGCCGTTTGGCAGATTCTCTAGGAGATGGCATGATTTTGATGGTTCTGATATCTGGAGGGGGCTCAGCTTTGCTCCCTGCACCAGTGCCAGGTATTACAGTTGAAGATACAGCACAGTTGGTTTCTAAACTTCAGTGTAATGGAGCAACGATTACTGAAGTTAACTCAGTACGTAAAAAACTCTGCACCTTGAAGGGTGGTAAACTTGCCATCAGGGCAAATCCGGCTCGTGTTATTACTTTCATTCTCTCCGATGTCATTGGAGACCCATTGGATTTTATTGCTAGTGGTCCTACAGTAAAGAATGAAGATCCCTCAGTATTACCTCTTGAAATTATTGAAAAATATCACCTTCAAACTGAAATTAAGAGTAATATAGTGCAGGAATTGAAGAAACAACAGAAGACCATTGATTTTCCTCAAAACAATGTTTACAATGTATTAATTGGAAACAATTTAACAGCTCTTCTGGCTGCGAAAGAGGCTGCAATGAATAAAGGATACTTTCCTATTTTATTATCAGATAAAATTTCTTGTCCTGTTGCAGAATTAAGTGAATGGTACAGTACACTTTGTGTAACCTTTTGGAAGGCACAGGAAACACGTAATTCTGCTGATCTAGAAGAGGTACTGCATTTAGCAGTTGAAAAATATGGATTTACTGATGAAGTTGTTGAACTGTTTTTAAGTTTTGTTCCCAAATTCCGTGAGGGTGCTTTTAAAGGGCTTTGTATCATTGGTGGTGGTGAACCGACAGTTGTAGTTCATAAGAGATGTGGGAGTAAGGGTGGAAGAAGTCAAGAACTAGCCCTTCGATTTTCTGTGAAAATTCACGAGTTGGCAAATCAAGAAGAATGTGATAATATGGCATGTGTTTTGATGGCAGCTGGTACTGATGGTATTGATGGTCCGACAGATGCAGCTGGAGGGTTCGGATATTTAGAGCAAATAGATATTGCAAATACCATAGGTTTAGATGCAAAGACCTACATAGAAAGGAGTAATTCATACGCATTTTTTTCTGCATTACCAAGAGATATGATTAAAATTGGGCATACTGGTACAAATGTCATGGATTTGCATATAATAATGATTAAAAAATTAAGACGTAAATAAAGAATGGTTTGTTACCCATGAGGGAAATTATGATAAAATATAGAAATGTTGTTACAATTTTGTTTAAAGATTAATGAATTATTAAATTTTTAAGTCTAATACTCTTAATCTGGGAGAAAGCAATTTTAATTCGGTGTTTCATACATTCTGTCAAACAAGATTACCATTCACTTTAGATTATTAATTTTATTAAAATCGAGATTTGCCAGTTTAAATAAAGAATTATAATTAATTTCCAATTTTGTATCTAGTGCCTTTCATTACAGTACAAGACTGAACTTGTTAATCTAAGATTTAAGACAAATATTATTCTGTGATAAATTCTTTTATGTAGTCATTGAAGAAGTTAAAACAAGATTAACTCTAGTTTGCTGATATGTTTAAAATATTTATATATCCTTTATGATGATTATTTGGGTGCTTGGATTCATGGGTTCTTGTAATGGATAAATCTAACTAAGTTTCAATTGTACCTTCACCTAACCATCCTGAAAATAACTACTCATCATATCCTCAAGTAATTTAATTTTAAAATTGTAAGTGTACAAAAGCAATTTTGTAGGCTGTATCTATATCATAATGTTGAGATTGTTCCCAAGATATTATTTTTGAACAAAGTAAATGTATCTGACTTGTGCAATAATATAAATTATTTTGTGAATGATTTGGCCTTATTCTTCACTCCCATGTTCAATACACACTCATGTTTGCTGGATAAATGAAAGAAACTGCTTTGTTTAATTTTTAAGTTTTCAAGGTAATTGTAAGTACACTTAGCTGACATGGATCTCCATCTTGTCTATAAGTGATGCACATGTAGGACAAGTGATTTTTAGAAAAGGGTCCAATTGTAGTACAGATATTGCAAATAATTATAATATTATGTATTAAATGTAAGAATCTGATGAGTTTATTAAAAATACCCAGAACAACTTGGTGATAAAGTTAAAACTAGGAAACCTTAAATTAATGATGCATTCCATAATTTGCATAAAAGGGACTATTTGAATCCAAAATTAAATGATCATGATAAAAGTAAAAGTTATTCATGCTAGTCCCATCACAAAAAATTATATTTGATTGCGAGCAATCAGATCACTTCCCAATTAGTATTCATAAAGATTTCAATGTTTGTACAATACTGTATATTATTTTGCACAATGTTTTGGATTTTAACCTTGAAATAGTAGTTCTGGTAAACTCTATTATAAAGTACATATGAAAAGTTGAAAAAATGTGTAAAAAAAATAAAAAGTATTTGCATAAATAATTCACTGAAGTCTTTATGTCATGCAAAATAGCTTAAGTGATTTCATTGTCCTTAATCAAAAATGAATTTATTGAAGAATATTGGGCAATGATTTATTTTTAAAAAATCAATTTTTCACTAATAAAAATAACAATTCTTAAATATCTTCAGACATTCACACGAATATTTTTGTAAATCATTTGAAGATCTAATGATGCAACTGGGTTCAGTTTATCGGCGCGGTCTTTCTTGAGAGTATATCTCACTAGTTTGGAACAATGCTGTTATATTCAATTCTGCCTTATTTTACGTGGCCCAGGCCTCCCCACGCTCCTTTCGTCTTTAAGAGAAAGAATGTGGTATTTAGTCGCGCAAGGAAAGGATTATACTGTGATGTATGCGACTCTGCCCCTGGCTGATCTCAGCGGACAGTTTCATCCTCAAGTGACGTTCAAGCTCCCGATTGGATGAAACAGTAAATAGCTGATACCTGCCAGGTGCAGAGTTGAATAAATCGCAGTATACTTCAGAGGCTTCTTTTAGACTATCTGACATGCAGAACATCTACATGGCCGATATTACTTCCCTTCCGGAGAAGGAGTGTGAAGACGTTTTTAGACTAAAAAACTATGGCTTCGATCGAATTTAAACCCCTGAACTTGGGTGTTATATACTCCCACAATGTGTAGAGAAGAAACAACGAAACTTCGAAAATACGCTCTTAAATCAATTTTAAGCATATTTTGTATAATAAACTGTTTCGAGATTTCGAATGGCTGAGCCGCAATTAACACTCAAAAGTTGATTTAAAAAACGATTTTCTACGTCAAAATTTGCATTTCAGAAACGTGTACATTTTTTATTATTTACAAAAGAATTGAATATATTTGTTCCCAAAAAAATTAACCCAGAAATAAAAAAAGCTCCCAATTTACAAAATTCAATTGCTTATTTGTTTATGTTTGTTTTGGAAGTTTCGTTGGTTCATCCCTGGTAATACATTACACGCATTATATACGATAGTGCATGTAGATGATACATAAAATATTATTATATATATAATATAGTATATATATATATATATATATATATATATAGGTATATATATATATATAAAAGAACCCCAATATATATATATGATAGATAAAGGCTTCCAGACTCTACGTGATACACAACGAAATTCTGAAGACAGTGGCAAAGGTCCACCCTCCAACTTCTCCTGAAAGCATATAATAGATGCTCGAGGGAAAACGTTTTTCCGAGGGTATGGAAAAAGCAGAAAATTGCTCTTCTTAAATGGCAGCAAACCACTACACGAGCCCACATCTTACAGACTAATCTGCTTTCTAGACACGATGGGAAAGGTAAGCGAGGGCCTGATACTGCAAAGACTACAGACATGGCTAGAGAAAACACACGGTCTGTCGGAAACGCAATAGGCTTTTGAAAAGATAGATCGACAGTCGACGCCATCAAAACAATCTTAGAAAAGGCCAGAGGAGCCAAAGAGGGAGCAAAAAAATAATTCTGTGCCCTCCTTACGCTCGATATCAGGATCACATTTCACTCGGCCAAATGGGAGGAGATTATCAAGGCTCTGATAGAAAACACCCCAGAGTACCTCACCAGTATAATGAGCTACCTAAGCGACCAGAAGACAATTTACGGAGGTGAAGGAGAACCTAATGCAATCTAAATGACGTGTCGTGTTCCACAAGGTTCGAAAATCGTTCTGTCTTATGAAATATTATGTACGACAGCCTACTGAGCATAAAACACCCGCAAAATGTCACAATAGTGGCCTTCGCAGACGATGCAATAATAGTGGCAAGTGCGGAAACATCGACCCTACTAGGGGTCATCGTGAACGACACACATTACTCAGCACGGACAGACGATCCTACCAACCCAAAATTCCTAATAGGCAAGGAAAAATACAATGTCGCAAGAGCCTTCGCTACCTACGAATGTAAATTGACAGGAAGCTAAGTTTTGGACCACACGTTACCGAGACGACGGAAAAATCACTAGAATAGCAGCATCTCTTTCAAGATTGATGCCGAACACCAGGGGCCCCAGCGACAAGACGAGACGAATTCTTATGAGTGTGATGCATTCGACAATGCTCTTTGCAGTCCCGATCTGGGAAGAATCTCTTCAAAACAAGAATTTGAGAAGGGAAATGCAGTCTGTCCAGAGGAAAGGAGTTCTACGTATAATATCGGCGTATAGTACTGTATCCGGAAGTGCTGTTCTTCTCCTGGCAAACGTCCCTCCTATTGACCTGCTTGCTCTAGAAAGGAAAGAAGTTGATGACTACTCCCATTAGCAAGAAGGCAACGGAAGGCGAACGCTCCAAGACACGGATAGTGCAATTAAAAAACTAAAGAAAACGTGATGCACCGCTGGCAGAAACGCTGGGACAGAGAGGAGACCGGCAGATGGACTCATAGGCTCATCCCAAATGTATCAAAATGGATAAGCCACAAACACGGGTCCGTGACATACCCCTCAAATCAGGCAATCACAGGGCATGGTTTTAAGGCATACCTTAAAAGATTCAGAAAGACAGAAGACGCGGTATGCTTCTACTGCAGCCGTGAAGGGGACGACGCCGAACATACGCTGTTCCATTGCCAGAGATATGTCACGCTAAGGCATCGCATGATATGGGAGGTGTAATGTCTCACTAGAAAACATGGTTACACTAATGACCTGTAACAAGGAGAAGTAGACAGCAATAGAGACATCACCGCCATTCTCAAGAAGAAAGAAGACAAAAGAAACCAGTCGTAGTTGTACCTGAATAGTACCTCGAAGTAATACAGCTGGCACCATCTTGAAGTAATCCATAATTGCGGTTCCAGGGTGGATAACGCCAGGAACCTAAAGGGTTTGTGGTTTTAGTGGGTAAAAATCTCACACTGTTGAGGAGCGCGGGCTCCTCTTCGTCTTTTGAAGATTTCCACAGTTCCCCTCGTATAAAAAGATAGATAGATGGGGAGTCCCACCAACTACAGACCGCACTCAACTTCTAAATGGTCCCCGATATCGACATACAGCTTTCGCTCAACAATGCGGAATCATGGGGCAAGTGATATGGTATAGAAATATTGTTTTCAATATTTTTAGTTTTCGACAAATTTAATGAACTTTGATTTTTCAATGAAACCATATATTTTTCTCGCTAGCAATAGATAGCTCAAAAAGAGGAATGTAGTGATGTAGCATATATTGATATACATACGCCTGTACATACTCTGCTACAGATCCCCTTATCGACCCCTTAATCATCACAGACCTCGTTCAAAATTTTATATACTCACGGAGGGTCATTGGGAACCCCTGATTTTATTTATATTTATATATGGAAGTCATCACAAGCCCTTTCCTCTCATGACGACTAGGCAATAAAACATTTTGTTGCATTATCTAATACTTTAAAAACAAATTTTCATTTCCAAATAGAGTAGCTACATTTGTCAACAGACCTTTTTCTGACATTCATTTACACATTCTGCTTTGAATTGAAAGATGCCGCTATTCAAATATCGGTACAAATTAAGTTTGTATTTGTAATATTTATACTCCAACAGTTATGCATTTGAATCTATCAAAATTTGCAGCATTATAAAACGATTCTCTAAACCTTATTGCTTCAAATTATTGGAGTCCAGTTTAATGACCCAAGAGGAAAAAGGATTGAAGCAGTCTTTGCGGATACTAACAAATAATGGTCAACCTACCCATACAAGCACAAGTGGAAATATAATACAATACAATACAATACAATACAAGTGGAAACGTTTGTACTATTGACCTCGCTATCAGTTCAACTACTCTGTTCCAGAAATGCAATTGGTGAGTGGAAGTCTCTCCTGATAGGGACCACTTTTCAGTATTGACTAGGGTCGACTGTACATACGTCGTGAACAGTATCAATGATGGTATCCAAAAATGGAAATTTAGTCAAGCTAACTGGTAAAATATGGTGATATAATCAATTAATACAAAGATTTATTATCAACGAACTCCTGAACAAGTGTGGATGCTAAAGACAGCAACATTTCGGATATCATCAAACAAGCAGCAAAACAATCAATTTAATTGTACACATCATCTCACGAACATATGTCAGTATCTTGAAAGAAAGGTGGTTGCAAAGAAGCCATAAATAACTGCAACCATAGATTTAACAGATAAAAGAAATTTAAAATAACGCAAGTAAAATTCATTACAAAAGAACTAGACCACTAACCAGAACAATTATCAAAGAAAGTAAGGCAAATTTTTTGAATAATTTGAAGGGCATTTTTGCAGAATTTGTGGCAACCATCATCTCATTCAATTGTGTTAATTAACTCAATCCAAAGTAGTAAAAGACATAACCAAATCGTTTTTATTGAAGATGGCATCAAAATATTATCGCAAATTGCTAACAGCATTGCTGACTTATTTGCAAGGAACTCCAGTAACCAGAATTTCCCCAGAGGTTTTAAATTATATAACTAATTTCCAAGAAAACCAGGATCTATTCGATGATTATGATAAACTCACACTAAACCATATCAAAGACTGTGTATCCGTGAATGAAGTCCTAGATATTAACTCCTAATGATCTCTCGAACATTTTTACCAAAAACCTTCCCACCGCTGGCAAAGAAATATTACTTAAATTGTACTACTTCATATTGGAAAGAAAGGTCCTCCTTCAAGATTTGGCCATTCTTAAAGCTGGGAATGAAGCACACAAACCTGACAGTTATCGACCTACTGCCCTCTCATGCAACATGTGTAAACACTTGGATATCATCAACAAAATACTTAGATAGTCCCTAAACAATAATAATATCATAAGCCACAATCTGTTTGGATTCAGAACAGAACTACGTGACATTTATTTTTAACAGATACATCCATGAGGCGTTTACGAATAAACATGTAATTGCTGTTAATCTGAATATAGAGAAGGCATAGGATATGGTGTGGATCAGACAAACCCGGAGTACGCTACAAAGAATTCGGTTAGAGGAAATATATTCAAATTCATAAAATGTTTTTATCCATTAACGTAAAATTCAAGTCAGAGTAAACTGCATACTTTCAAGTCATTGAAAAATTGTGTACCACAAGGGTCTGAATTAAGTGTGAGCTTCCTTTTACTGCTAATCAATGACACAAAAAAGGACGTTTTACCGCGCGTCATATCCAGAAAATACGCAATGATGTCACCATTTTGAGCTAAAGTGAACTTCTACCATCGACCAAGTCGATTAAGCAAACCGTTCTGAATACTGTCTTTGACTGGTCCTCAATATCCGGCTGCCAATTCTCCACGAATGAGACTTAATACATGAGCCTTTTCAAATCGAATGGATGTCTTACACCTAAAAGGCAACTCTGTTTGCAAACCCTGAAATTCGTTAAAAACACTAGGATCAGAATACAATTCTATTCCAAAATTAAGAAGAAAAACCCATATACTGAATATTGTGGCTGAATGCAATAAAAGACAAAATATCTTTAAATATATCTCCAGCAACAGTTTGGGAGCTGATAAAAGCACCCCACTACTTTCTAAGGCATTGGATTAGAGCAAAAATTGCCTACGGATCCCAGATTCACTTATCAGCTAGCAAGAACAGACTTCGAAAAGTCTACGTTATTCATAATGTAGGGTTAAGGATCAGCACCGGATGTTAGCATACCACCCCAATTGGTAGCATCCTCATCGAGGCTCAGAAGCCATCGAGGAGATACCTCAAGTATCCGTATGCTATAAAACCGCCTCGACCACGAACCCCGTGTATAAACAACGATGTCTTTCCTTTTCAACACCTGTTAGCGATTATTATCAAAACACCATTCTATTGGAGAATAAAGAAAATCCTCACCAACCTCAATATTAAAAATACCAGAGCATCCAGTAATAACGATGCACTAATTCTTACCATTATAAGAAATGCGAACACTGACACATTAAATAATACACGTGCGAGTAGATTGTTTGCTAAATGTAAATTAAAATTATGCATCAATTACTTGCTGCAAGAGTCATGGGATGCGATTTACAATACTATTGATACAAACTATAAACATAATTATTTTTTTCAAAGCTTTTATTTCATGTTAACACACGCTTTCCTCTCCAAAAAAAGGAAATGAAATATTTCACGGCAACGGTTACATTCCCCTGTAATTCACACAATCTTTTGTCTCCTTTCTGAAATATTGAAAAGATGTAGGATGTGGATCCTTTCCTGTTTGTATCTTATAGAAAATTTTCTTTAATTATCTCACAACCGCCTCTCATCCATATTTCAGGAGCTCTATTCTTATATTTCCCGGTCCTGGCGCTTTATTTGTTTTTGAATTACACAGTGTCTTCTTAATTATATCAAAATTGTTTTCCTCCAGATCTCTTATTTTTAATTCTTAACATTCTGGTCTGCTTTCTTGTAGAAGCGTTGAGTAGTGGTGTATCCATTTTTCTGAGGCGATTCTTTGTACCATGCTTTTATACTCAATATTTCTTTTGATTTTCTACATAATTTTCCAGGCTTCAGATGAGATATTGTAACCTACAGTTCCATCGATCCATCGAAAGTTTCTCCCACAAAACCTGGCAGGTGAAATTCTATTTTCGCAACTGTCCAAACAAACTTTGACACCGTTCTATCCGGGGGAGGGCGCGTTGAGCAATCTCTAGTCGGAATCTTAGTGCCTATGTGATTGGCGCAAACTACCCTGGGGCGGGAAAGACCCTTTTCCTGAACCCGGGGCCTCGATTGTTTACGCACGAGGCGGAAATATCGTCATCTTTTCCTGCCGAAGGAGAGATTTTACCTACGAGTACGCCAATAATATTTCTGAGTGAGGTTTCCCGTCCAGAATTAGTCAATAGGCCAGTAAATATTTAGCAATTTAGCAACAATTATACTAAGCTTTCGCTCATATTTCGAATTTGTTTATAAAATTTAAATTGTAGCAAAATTGTAAAATCGCTGTATTCTGCTCTGGGACATCGGGTGCTCTCCTCCCATTTGATCCGCAAAAGTCGGAAATATTTTATAAATTTAAGTTAAAGTTTAAAAAGTAAAATATTTAATTAAGATTCGCAAATTCGTTTTAGTGTCTCCTCTGACACGCAACACAAAATTCCACAAACCGATCGGTGCTATCAATTTCCGTTCTCGAGATATTTAATTGTTTGTTAGAACTTAGAATCTCAATCATCCCCCTTTTTGCCATCATTCCATTCGATATGCGCACACAAGTATACTGAAAAGAGAGGGTTCCAATTCTCACTTCGATTGTTCGCTTCATACGCTCAACGCTGTGGGCAGCGGTGATATCGCAGCGTAGGTAGCGCCTCAAAGCGATTAACGGTGCATAGGAGCGAAATGATTGTCTTCTATACCATTTCTTCAAAACAACAACAACAACCAAGACGTAACATTATTGGTAGTTCCGTGGGATCATTTTCTGTCTAACAGCAACTGTGACTTATTTAAAGATTCAACTTTTCCTTTTTAATCTAAACAGCTATTAAAACTCCCATTTCAATATTTTAATTCGCTTAAGTGTTAGTAATATATTAACAAATTATCTTGTACATTTAATAACGCCGAGAGAAACAGTTTTATGGCGAAAATGAGCAGAAGCTATATTATTTATTTTTATCTTCTCTACACAATAATACGACTTGCATTGCTATATATTTATCGGCTAGCAAAGGAACTGTTTATAAAGATCGTCGAAAGACTGGCTCAAGAAGCTATAGTGCCAATGATATTTTTTCTCAAGGGCAAGTTGAGCTATGGAAGGGTTCAGTATCCTGGAACTTTTCGATGATCCTGGTTCGCGTGACGTCGGCAGGAAAATTAAACGTATAATCATTTACAGATAAATGTGAAAAAAAATGTTGAAACTAATCGCTTGACGCAAAAAGTACTGCCATCGAATGAATGCCGCCCAAATCATGAATCGCTTCTCACGTTAGAACGTCTTTCAGATACGCTCGAAGAACATGTAAAAGATGCGATTAATTCATGTCCCTGCCAGAGGTTCGAGATTTTAAAAATATTAGACATAAAATTAAAGAAACTACGTGTGGGTAGTTATTATTTATTATATAGTTTTCAACGATTATTTTGAACAAATCATTTCATTTCCTTTGATTTCCATAATTTGTATTACTTTCTCATCTATACGTATGTAAGGAAAAAAGGCGTTGTAATCGTGCGCCGGCTGAGAAAACATTGTCGGGCCCTGGTAACGAAAACACAACACCTCTTCCTATACATAGTAAATTACTTCCTCTAATCACGTATTTTAGCCAGAATCAGTTTGTGGACCTTTGTTACCGAAAAATCGATTGACGGCAAAGCGTCTGTCTGCCTGACCTAACGTGGTAAAGGCTAGAGTGTAAACCGTACAGACAATTTTCTCTAAAATATATATTCCTCCTTCCATCTGACCGAACACGGTACAACTTGGAAGCTATTTAAATTGCTACTTCGTGCTGCTCCAGGGAAAAATCAACGATGGGTCGAGGGGTTCTGAAGGAGTTTTGAAGGTAATCTTACGAACAGGGGCAGTGAGCAGTATACATTACATGATATATATAATAAGCAAGGCGAGGGCGACCTAAATAAAATTTAAATTACTAAAATAATTGTAATGCTTGCAGATTGGTTACTTGATTACTTTCTTGGTTATGTTATTTCACGACAGTATCTTGTCGAAGCGCCTTAACTACTGTCTGTTGAAGCAAAAGCTGTGTAGCGGTAATTTTGCAGTTTTATTTCGATCTTTTGTACAGGTAGCTGTCAATCTTAGATTCCGTCGAACAGTTACATTTCTTATGTTCTTCTGATTATCTGTAATTTGCAATAGTCGAGTGAGTGTGTTACGATGGTAAGAATGTGGGTCTTTATACGTGGTGCCAAGCGGGGGGGGGGGAGACGGAGTTTGGCCGCGATTAACAGGATTGCACCCCATGGATTGTTTGCGTATGAGGTTGGCCAAGTGGAATGAGTTTTGCCGACAGCTTTGAGTACAAGTGAAGTAAGAAACATGTAATTCGTATGGGTAAGTTTTCTGTGGAAAAGGATGCGATTCGCGACAAGCAAAATAAAAGATTCTTACATTTCTTCCAACTGATACGAATCATGAAGAAATAGCATTTTGGTAAGTTTTATTCACTTAGTGAAAAACGTGTTTCTAAATGTTAGGGGCAAGACGTAAAGAGACGCCGCTTTTACAGTCTCCCGTTCCCTAACAACTCTTCCCCTCTTCTCCCACACTCCACGGCTCGCTTTACGAGAGATTACGCTTACAATTACACTCACGTGCACTACACAACCACACATGTTGGAGATCAGTCGGGCGCTTAGTTTGTCCCGGCTGGAGCGGCTTCTTGCTCGTGGGAGACACCTGGTTTGGGAAAACCCCACAAGCCGACGGTCGCGCTAGCTAGCGGGGGAAGAACGACACTTTCCACAGTAAAACGCTCAGTACACTTACAGGAACGGTGAACTTAGCAATCGATGCACCCGGAATCACCAATTAAACAATTCACGAGGGTGTACCGTGTTCTCTACTTCAACCCGAAAAGGTATGGTGCTATCCTTCAACCAGTTGAAAATACTGATTTGCAATAATAAATACAAGCATTACTGAATGATGAAAGTGTCTCAATTTTTATATTGTTTAATCACTGTCCAAGTTCATGAACTTCGGAGGTTATATCTTGAAAATCATTCGCACAAATGCGTTATGAAAAAACTAGTAGCGCCACTAAGTTGTACAATGAGTGGTGCTAAAATCAAGTACAAGAATCACTAAAATCTAGATAAACCCTTTCACTATAATTCTACTCGTCTGCTACATTTCGTATGTTGAATTCAGTTCAATTTAATCAGTTATGTTGGTTTTCGGCTCCTTACAAAATAAAAATAAAAAAAATTGTTTTACCTTGCATTAACTTGATTGCCCATGGTGATGTCACATCTATCGTCCTTCCGCTCAGCAGCGAACTGCGCACAGTGCAACAGTCACCTCGTGAAGAACACGTGAGGAGCAGCTTTCCTGGACGATCTTCCGGTCTTGGAGAGGTACTTCAGTTTTAATAACGTGGCGATTCAGGGCCTCTCGTCACAATGGAATAACTCACGGCATTAGCGTCTTTTTTGGTCGCGCCGCTAGATGTCGCATGATTGCAACCGTATCAAGTAGTGCGATGTGTTTAGTGGCAACTAGCGGTATGATGGAGAAAGACTCGAAATGCCGTGAGATATTCCATCGTGAAGACAGGCTCTGAAGCGCCACGTTATAAAATCCGAAGTGAAGACAGTTTTATTACGCTTTGCCAGTCTTCTTCTCTCCGGCCTCTTTCGTTGCATCTTCTCGCAACTTGATCCTTCACATTCACCAAAATTGTATTAATAAAATAATTACAAAAGTCTGTAGTTCACATAGATGAAGTTGTGACTTTCGAGTACAAATATTCTGCCGCAGCGCGTTCACGAGCAAGGTCAGTAGCACGCAGCACCATCGCAGCACTTTTTCGCACTTGATCTAATAAATCGGCACATAACCAATTCAGTTTCTTATGGAAATTAATAATCTCCTAATCCCTCTACCAATCGTAACTTCACAAATAAATGGAAACCCATCTGCAGTATTTCACTCCATAGTTCATTTTAGAAAAAATTGTGAAATGTTGCACAAACACTCGCATCATTTCCTACGGCAAATAACTTGTTCTGGCCTAGAAGGTGCCGCCGTTATGGACAGGAAACAATGAATCGTGTGATCGTCGCCTTCTTGGTACGCTCAGGTCTCCCACTCTGATTGAACCACCGATCGCTAAGTTGTGACCATCCACATTTGTCGGATTCCTCGGACCTCCTTGGCCCTCCACCCCAGGATTCTTTAGACGTCATGACGAAGCATCGCACTTCTCCAGTCGGCCGATGCCACCCCTCCCTTCCCCACCATTTCCCCTCCAGTTCCACGCTTTCGCGCGCTGCTAGCGGCCGATGCCGTTGTAGAGCGCGCAGGTGACACCGTGTTTTCTCTTTCAACGTTCTCGAACCCAAAGCGACCCTTAAAAAGTTAGAATCATCTTAAACTACAAGGCTGACTGTGAATACAGTCTAATCTTAGAAGAAAAGGTCTAACTTACGGAAGCAGGAGGAACTAAGAATCTGTCAATGAAAATGTTTAATATTAATTTATTGGTGAATTTTTCCATAAGTACGTAATTGTTAATGTATTTTAATAGTTATATTAAGGTCATGTAATTTACTAGTTTCAGGACGGAATTATCAGTATCAAAAGTGTCATAAAATGGACAACACTGCATAAACGAAAACCTCCCTTAACCAGTTAAATATGCTCCGGGAATGAGCGATTTTTCAACAGAAAATGTATAGCCAACCCCTGGAAACGAAAAGTGGATATATCTCATTTTTGGTGAAATCTCCGGTTTAATTGCAAATGTTCAAGGTTTTTCGGCATTTTCCTAGAACTACAATTATGAAATTATTTTTCCTTATGAAGTCTGTTGTACAAAAACACATGATATAAAGTCATTTACAATTTTTCAAAAATGTGAGTAGTTTTCGCGCAACTCTGCGTGAAATATAGGCAATTTTTAAGCAATTATTTTCACAAAAATGACTCCAAAATTTCTTTATTTTCGCTTCGTATGTATCAAAGAACGGTAAAAATGTGGGCTAATCCCTTTTTTAAATTTTCTGTATTTTGGAAAATTGGAAAAATAACATTGCAAAAGTACTATAATTTATTGAAGAAAGATATTTTGTCTTAAAATCTGCTCTAAACATAAGTTTTTTAAAAAAGGTCATGAAGTTTTTTAAAAGAGCAGCTTTTGCGTAAATTTTACATGGCGTTAATGCAATTTATTAAAAAAATCTCAAAAACGGCTCCAATTTTTTCTTCATTTTGTTTCCCGCGGAGAAAGGAAATTACGCTTAAAATTGCACTTGTTTCATTTTTATTTAAATCTTAAATTGCAAAAGTTGGAAAGAATACGAGACTATGGGCTGTTGTAACACCACTAGTTTCTTCTCAATACCAACTCTTGGCCATCGTTCAGAAATATATTGAACTTACCCTAATCTGAAAAATAAAATCCTTCCAGGACACCGATTGCTGCTTTTGAAAACTTTCCTAGCACTCTTGCATTATATCCTGATGGGTTATACACTCGTCTTGTGGTGGACATATTTCCCCTCGCAGTCTCTGTGGTGTAACTGCACAGAAGGGGGGCCGCCTCCTTTACAGTTCTTCCTTCTGCCTCGGATGTGTCAGAGAGAGGCCTTGTGGGACCGCCGCGACCCCGCAGAGAATGCAAGGGCCACGCTGCTAAGATTTAATTTTGATCAGCGCGTCTCCTTGAAAAAACATTTATATTTTGTTTGTCGAAGTTTTACTATAGTGTGGTGTATATATCTGTGGAACTGATTATCTCGGTGAACTCTTGCTTTATGTGGATACGATATTCTCGCATTTTTGCTTTTATATGTATGGCGGAATAATTTAGCATTCCTTTTTTACTCTTCGGATTAATTGTCTTTCCCATACTGTTTAGTTCGGTGGTTGCCCTATTCTCCACTCATCGATTAGTTTGGTTTGTTTATTTTTTCACCAATGAAACAACTGTAAAGAGACTGTACAATTCGTACAGTTCATGTAAGTTTCTCAAACTGATTTGATTTAAATAAATCAAATCAAAAAACAGTGAAAACTTAATGTGACGTATCATCTGCGGGGGAAAAGATCATCTGCGCGCGTTTTCTTGAGTTCCAGAATCCCTTCCTACCATTTTAAGTATAAATAGTGGAAAGATGGGTAAAACTTAAAAAAAATAAAGTAAAAAAATAGCGTGTGATTAACAACATTTTAAAAACTAGACATTTTCGTTCGAGAGTTATAGAAACCTTATTTGCAAACAAACTGCAAATTCAATTTTTCTGCATTGCTAACAAAATAGTAACTCGCTCTTACCTCTAGGATGTGTCCTTTCTGCAAAATCACTATAATACCCCTTATAATTAAAGATGTTGTCATTGCTAACAATGTTTTTTAATTCAATAGCAGCTTTCGATGGCTTAGCCATCGAAAGCTGCTATTGAATTAAAAAACATTGTTGGCAATGACAACATCTTTAATTATTTTAAAAATGCCAAAGATATCTTACCACAACACCTATATATAATACCCCTTTCTGGAAGGCTTACTACCTTATCTTTCCTTCTCGCTATCAAAAATGTATATCCCTTCACTGGAAATGGCAACTGTCCAGCAACTGCGTCTCGTAAGATGAGCCTATACTATATTATAATCTCACACAAAACGCTCTGCGGATGTTTGGAGAGGGCTCAATTTTCATACTGAGCAAAAAATGTACTCACAAGCAGCTACTTTTCTCAATTAATAATGTGTATCCACAGAAATTCATTGAGAGCAGTGAAACTTGGTTTGGAGTTTCACTGGGTTTATTCTTTTGCGCATGGTTGTATTTATGTGTAGCAGTTTCACCCAGACAAGCGATATTGCCACATCGCATCTAATTTCATAGATTCTGAAACGTAAAAATCCCTGAAAATAATAACTAAATGCATTTTTTCTACTTGGACATCCTGAAATTGCTATATTCAATCAAAAGAAGGTTGATATGGGTCATTTACAAGACCAATTTACATACAAGAGATACCATGAGTACTTTACTTTTAATTAAATATTGGTTAGTATACATTACACTAAATAACTTACATAATTTTGGACAATAAATATTAAATTAGTAATTCCTGCAGCAAATGAGAATAAGAACCACTTAGTTTCGTAAGGTACTTTAGGTACATACGAAAAAAGAGAGAGATTTGTAAGTAATTAATTGATCCAGAAGTCTGCGAAAGTCTTGATTGTGATCCTTCTGGAATATCGACGCCCCTCTAGCTAGAACAAGCATTATTATTTTTGCCCAGAGCATATGGTGGCATATCTCGTGTGGTCACGTAGTATGTACCTCGCGCACTGCAACAGGAAATTCATAATAATTATTCATTATTAATTATAACATTTGAATGAAATTGAAATTTGAATGAAATTATTTTCAATTTGTTCCTTATTTCGGTGTGTTCAATACATTGCATGTACTGGACGATTTCATGACAATCGTCCATATTTTCAAATATCGTCAACAAATTTAACGAATTTTAGTGAATAAAATTCATATCAAGCTTTCAAAGACATGATTTGTTAAGACAAGTAACATTTTTTTCGTTTTATAAATTTATTGATTTTGGTCCATTCTTTTTCATTCCTGGTACTTTAAACCATTTGTTCACATGTCCTATTCATTAACCCTTTAATTGAAACATTTTAACAAAAAAACATTAGTTCCATTGTCTAGATGCTTTACATCCACTTGGCGGTCATTACTCCGAATATTGGAGGTTCTACTGTAGGGGAGAACGGGACTGGTCGGTACCAGTTGGTAGTTATTAATGTATTTACGTTAATCTAGTTGCGTTTTCACAAGTTTGATTCAATCAATGGAAACGACATTTATTAGGCTACATTATGATGTTTTTATTCATGAATGTTGGACTTTCTAACGTATAGGGTCGATAAAAGTTATCAAGGTAGCAAGCAGTCCCACAAGTGGAGGTTGATTGCTACATACCTGAGATAAATTGGCATAATATGGAGTAGTCACACTACTTTCGTGAGAGAGTAGTTATTGTTAAGTACTTTCTCTAATACGTTGTGAAGCAATGTTTCATAAGTCATTGATACTGAAAAATCGACTGACGGCAAAACATTCATCCGTCCGTCCGTCCGATCGATCGATCGATCGATCGATCGATCGATCGACCGACGGACAGACCGACCGACAGACCGACCGACAGACCGACCGACAGACCGACCGACAGACCGACCGACCGACCGACCGACCGACCGACCGACCGGCCGTTCTTTATTACATTTTCAAAATTTTCTCAAAAATGCTCCAAATTTTCATTTAACACCTAGTTGTGTAAAGAACGTTTAAAAGAATGTCGAGGACATATTATCGTTGATATTATTCATTTTCCAAAAATTGCAAAAGTTCAAACTCTCTTCTACGTTATTTCATTAGATTGTTATTGAATGACAGATCTTGAAGTAAGACCATGTACAATTTTTCAAAAATGTAGTGTATTGTTCATGAAAGTTTGCAAGACATTTAGACAATTTTTAAACATTTATTTTCTCAAAAATGTCTACAAATTTCTTCTTCCTGTGGTGCTATTCCCATCGCTAGCGAACTCTCTTTATTTTCAAATATTGCTAAGAGTAAACATCGACAAACTATAAAATTGAAGATAGAAATAATTGTAATAAATAAAATTTGTTCTATTGTTTTTTTGTTTTTTTAAACAAAGACGAATGTATTTTTCGCAATTTCTTCTTAATATTAATCCAGATTTTAAAAATAATTTTCTCAAATACCGCTCCAAATTTTTTCTTCAATTTTTTTCATGGATAAAACACGGGACGCTTAAAGAATGTCACAGGTCTTTCGTTGACCTATCTGAACTTTTAAAAATTGTAAAAGTTAGAAATGATGAGCCGTGTAAGCACCTCTAGTTTATGATAGATTTCATTCAACAAAATATCTCTACCATCAATATAGTGCTTTTGAAATGTTAATTTTCTGCAATTTCTGAAAATACAGAATGTTCAACAAAAATGGGACCAGCACTTATTTTTCTACCGTCTTTTGCTACTTATGACGAAACAAATGAACGAAATATTTGAAGCCGTGTTGTAATTGTTTGATAATTCTCTATATTTCACGCAAAATTACGCAAAAGCTATTAATATTTTCGAAAAATTGTAAATGACTTTAAATAAAGACCTAGAATACTTGTTTTTAAACAACATATTCCATTAAAGGAAAAAAGCTCTACCTTCAATATTGTAGTTGTAGGAAGAGAAAAAAATCGTGAACTTTTCCAATTTTCAAAAATTCTGATATTTCATGAATATGAGACATATGTCATATTTGATAAATTTTTGAAAACGTTAACGATTTCATAATAAGAGGAAGTAATTTACTACATGTGGGGAAAATGTCAATTTCTTCGTTACCAGATTTTTCTGTCGAAAAATTGCCGTCACAATACTTTCTCTTACTACATATTTGTAGAAAGTATTACGTTGAAAACATTTTATAAATATTGGCATTACAATAGTGTAACATGAAGGGTACTTTTTTAAACTTTTTTACTGAGGCGCATTCAGAGAGTAGAATATCTCATGGCTATCACTAAAACGGGTGCCTCATTACAACCAATTTGTTTCTATTTTTAAGTGGCTGCTTTTGGAGCGAATTCGTTGTTTAGAAATAAATTAAAATTTAAATTAATCAAATTAAGAATTTACCATTTTTACCGGAGGAACCTATTCAGAAAGAACTATACCGATTACTCTATGAGATTGACATACGAGTAACAAACTACGAAAGGTAGAATTACGAGAATACTAAGAAAATATTGTGAAATGTGGCAATTAGTATTGGTTTTACCCTAGGTGTGAATATAAACAACAGCAACATCTTTTTATTATTTGGAAATGGTTGGCAGTTGGAGGATGGAGCTGGTTGACACTGTACCATCCAAATAAACACCAACCAAATGAAAAATGCCAACTATTTGCGACCGCGTATTATAGATGCCCAAAGACGTGAGAAGGGAAGTAAAAAGTAAAAAATTAAAAAACCTGATATAGAAAATCAAACGCATGGCTGAAAGTTTCAGCTGAGATGCACAAATATTTCTTTCACAATATTGCGGAAATTAATTGAGCTAAAAAAAGATTATTCTCCAAACTCTAAAACACATTTGAAATCATTCTATCATTTTTGCACGAATTATACCGAGGCTTTTGTGCGAGTCTTGTTCGGTCATGAAATGACACAAAGCTAGGGCGTCAGCAAGCGAGTAGCCAAAGTAGGACATGAGTCCCAACGGGCGCCTTGCGCCAACCTCACCCCATCTATCCTATTTAATTTTACTCCAATTCGCGTTCGATGAGTGAAAATGTTCCATTTATCTTAATTTTA
The DNA here is from genome assembly GCA_017312745.1 of Gryllus bimaculatus. Taxonomy (NCBI): domain Eukaryota; kingdom Metazoa; phylum Arthropoda; class Insecta; order Orthoptera; family Gryllidae; genus Gryllus; species Gryllus bimaculatus. The sequence goes on along the minus strand of BOPP01000086.1, from coordinate 1,041,842 downwards.
AAGGGGTGAAAATTCCTCATCGATACATACGAAGAATTCTGAGACATTGAAGATCTGGATTTGAATATTTTTTAATATTTTTATGTTCATTGACATACATAATTAAGTAACAAAATTCATTTCAAAACGTGTTCACTCTCTGTTGTACGATTTACCTTCAAGATGTTTAAAGTAAGATAATACAAAAAAATCGTGGAAGCTACTTTTTCTATAAAACTGATTGTACTGCAGAGATGATGCACGATGATTACTGATGATTATTGATGCACTACAAATTAAAGTTCCTGATAAAAAAGTAATGCAATAGTCTGCCACCAGTCCGACGGCCAAGGGGGCTCAGTCCATGACGAAAATTTCAGAAAAGCGTGGTCACCAGGGAAGAAAAAAGCGACCTGGGGAACAAAAAATGTGTACATTCTTTTTGTAATAAAAATATACATTTGAAGCTAAACACCCGTTATGATTTTAACTAACGCCGGAGGGTGCGAATCTCTGTTCGGTATATTATACTTTTGAGGCAAAATTGTGTCAAATTGTTCTGTAAGACCAAATGTGAAAAACTTTTCTGCACGAATTCGTCAAACGAAAAAAATTAATTTCGACACTTTATTATTTCCCACTCCAACGAAAGTAGGAAATCAACCTACCACAGGCACAACCTACCATAAGGCACTATACCCGAAGGTGAAAGCCAACCTGTTCCAAGTTACTGGTTGGCATACCTAGACTTGATGCCTTAAGGACAGAGTTGGGATGTAATGGAGTATAAGTAATTAAATTACTTGCAGCGATTATTTTCTTAATAATTATAGAATGCAGTCGTTACTTTTAGCAGAATGTATTACGTTTTACTCGTAATTTTCTCCTTGATATAAACTTGTAATCGCTACTTTGTAGTAATCGTTACATCGCATGTAAACATGAATTTTTTTAGATATGCCTATTTCTTTCTTTTCGCTCGCAAACTACTTCGCTCGTGAGTGGGGAAGATCATGTGGTTCACAAACTAGGCTTAACGAGAGGCCCCCAACCACAGTATAGGAGAAATTTCATGGTACCATCCACGCGGCTCCAGCCCAACGCTCTTAACGAAGATTAGTTCTTTGAACTAGTTCGTTCATGAACGACACATCTCTAGCTGTACTTGTTATTGTAAGTGATTTTACTAATTAAACGCTGAAAATGTAATTTGAAAATATAATTGAGTATACTATTTGACAAGAAACTAATCAAGCCCATTTCCTTTTTTACGTACTTCGTCAATTACTGCTTAAAGGCTATAAGAATTAGTAAAACATCCACGAATAAAAAATTCCATAAGGTAGCCTTGTAGTTGTAGTTTCTATAGACACAACCAATCTCGCAACGCAACCGGTGATGTGTAAAAAGAGTTTAAAAACTACCAGCTGGAGTCAAACAGCCTCGAATCTCCCCAACATTAAGGAAGAAATAAGTTGGCGATCTTCAAGTTTCGGCGATACTCGCTAATTGGTGTTATTTACCTTCTTGGTGTATATTCTCCCATTAAAATTGAGCTTTCAGTGTTATCGCTGCACCATCCTACGACACTCATAATCCAACTGCAACAGCTTTGAGCGTAGAAACCGACGTTGGTGTTAATTGACTCTCCAAAATAAGCTGGCGCACGTGCATGAGAACAACTTGGTTCTCCTGTAACATACAGCACATAGTTATCAATAAGCAATATCAAATTTCATGGCCACATTTTGCATGCTACTTTTGCAATTGGGACACTTAAATCTTCGTATATCCCCATGTATTTTCAAATATTCGGAATTATGCTATTTCCCCTTTCCCTGTCATTTGAATCCTAAGCTTTTCTTAAGTTCCTGACCGCTCAATGTTTGTATTTTACGGGCTTTACAATTACATTTCTTGGTTATATGAAACATAGTACGGGTATTTTTTCTTTTATATGTTAGAAAAAAGGGACTGCTTCTTGACTTTAGTCATTCAGTTACAGCAAATGCCGATCATCTAAGAGCATTGTTTCTTTGTCTCATTTTATTTATTTTGCTACCTTAAAAGGGTTTAGTTTATTTATGTTAATACATCATGGATGAAAATTGTATTATATTAAAAGTTTAGATGAATCAAAGAAAATTTATGATTCAAGTTCTAGAAAACGCATGATGTCCCATCTCTAACCTCCTTGAATAATTACCATCTGGGTGTGATTCGCATCCAGGTTGGTTATAGCCACTGTTCACGTAGAAGTCAACGTCACCACATGGTTCGTACTTTCCCTTGTGACCTGCATTGGTATGAATTACATCCACGAATTCGGCATCATTAGAATCAAGTTTGCTAGATTTATAAGGAGTGCCAAATAGAGGCAAAGCAGGATCTAAACCTAGAGAAAAATTGAAATTTTTAGCACATCAATAAAACATGGGTTAACAGAATAAAAACAAAATATTTTTTTAAATTTTAATTATTTTCGTTAAAAAACTAAAAACTTTATGTGACTTATAGAGAATTAAAATCTTCGCACGTTTTACTAAGCCTCAGGATAAATTCTTAGCATTTTACTACACTACATAGTTTATTCATGAATAAAAGTATCCCAAAAGCGAAGTTAGCGACATAAAAACCAGGCATTTTCGCTCCTGTGGTAGAAATAGTTTGTACTTCGGTAAACAATGGTATAGATTTGATTTTATTGTAATGTTAATAAAACAACAACATAATCACAATCTATTCCTACCACGAATTAAAAAAGTAAAGATCAACAAAACATGCGCATAGTGAAGTTACATTCATGCCCAGAAGAAAAACAAGGGGCCATCTCTGGATTTGTTCAATGGATGAAAGAGACTGGGCGAAAAAACTGATCGAGATGGTGTTATAGACCCATAGGCTGAAACATATTACTTATTACAGGCAGATTTAAATTTCGTTGTTTAGATCAATATTATTTTCTTTTACAGTACAGTGTAGTATCTAACTGTATATAAACAGTTCTGTAATAGAAAATATTTTACTTGGCACTTAAATTTGTTTATCGATTTTAATTGTTTAATGTCATCTGGCAATGTGCTGTAAAGCATCGTACATGTATTATTCGTGGATTTATTGCTGTGCGCTATTGATACTGACCTGAAATTGATATGATTCCTAAGACATGTATTGTATTTATAAATATCATTATTCCATAAAAATATGTTCCCACCTTTAAGTCCGTTCTGACGAAAACTACAGATTCCTAAGAAAATAAGCAAAGCAAAACTCGGTGAAGAGAGGCTTAAAGGAATCAATCGGATGGTATTTGTTTATTATTCGTACAATTTTTTCTGTGATCTAAAAGTCTCGGTACTATATTATTCTCTAGAATATTATGCCACATATGAGATGGGAATGCATATTAGTAAAATTCACCCAACGAATTGTATGCTAACCGAATTTGAAAGAATTCAGAATGTCTAACATTTTTAACTTAATTTTTGATCCATTCATTTGTATGGATATTGTATTTGAGTTTTGACTGAATTGAGATACCCAGAAATGTTATTACCTTAATAACAGTCAACCGTATATAGTTTATTTTCAATAGCGCATGATACTGTCTGAAATACAAAACTACATTGAAACATATTTTAATTCGTTTACTATTAATTTGTTATTATAAAACCAATTTGAACCCTCCGAAATCGTTCTATTTATTTTTTTAGAATATTCGTGTCATCAGCAAACAGAACTCTTCTTTCGTTGCTAATGAACTAGGGCATACCATGTAAGTATAAAAGGAAGAGGATAGGTCCTAAGTTTGAACCCTGCGGAACCGCAAACTCAAATATCTACTCCACTATCCAATTATTTCCCAATTGTTTCTTTTATGCCAGTACAGTTTTCTACTCTTTGCTATTGATTTTTGAGGTACGAGAATATCCAGTCTTTAGCAATATCATGAAATCCACGTGAAGGTAATTTTAATAGCAAAATGTTATGGCAAATGCTGTCAAAAATGTTCGAAAGATGTAAAAATATGTCAATAGATGCTTCATTTTCATCCACTGATGAACAACATCTTTAAGAAATGAAAAATGGCATTTTCAGTAGTTTTTTATTACTAAATCCATGTTTAGAGTGAGAACGCTTCCTATTTGAGAAAACTGAAAAAGACCGATTTTAGCTTGATTGTGAGAGATGGCTCAGAGAGGTTTGTGAGTGGATTCCATTGGACAGAAGAAAAAGAGGTAGACCTAGAGAGGAATATGAGATCAGGTTTTTAAAGATATGCAAAAAATGTTAGAAGAGATTGATTGGAATGATAGAGGGGTATGGAGATTACGATAAGAGAGCCAGCTACAAGATCTGTTAAATACTAGCAAGAGAAAGAGTTATAGTAAGAGATTGATCTTTGTCATAGATTCTCACAGTAAGTCTTTTGAAATGAAATTTACGGATACAGGAATAAATTCTAAAGAGCGATTACTAATTTTCTTCTTTTCTAAGTAACAGCTTGTTTCTTTTTAAGTCTGTAGATGCAAAGAACGATCATTTTAAGAAGTAAGAAGAATGACTGTTATTAAAAAAAATTCAAATAAAGATAATTGAATTCTGACAACAAGGTCCTGTCAATGCCAATTCTTCTGAACAAATACACGACCCTCCATATGCTGTGCCCTTATTTGATGCCCTCGGTCTACGATAAGATCCGTATTAAATTCACGGGGGAAGGTAAGTGGGTCCGAAGAAGATGTGGAGGATAGAAGTAAACTATGAGACGTGGGTGGAGATGGGCCTTGTACAAGACATGCCGACGATCGAACGTATGTGTATTGCAAGCTCGTTATCGCGTGAAAGTACAATTGTGCATGTGAAGCAACGCAGTGCATCTGCAATTTCATATTTTAAGGTAAAGTATATCCTCATGGGTAAAATTAATTGTATGTAAATCCATGTGTTTTATAATTCCAAAGGCTTGTAATCATTTTTGCAGGACTATTTAATCACCTTAGTACATGCAATTTGTAGTTCGGTTTCGAAGATAACTCAAGGAAACAAGATGTTTCATCTTATTCTTGGCTTATTAGCAATGAGGAAATACAAAAGCTTTTCGATTTTATCAAATACGAATAAATCACGAGTAAGGCTTCTGCTCGGAAACCCCATACGCGTATCGATGTCTTGTTGAATGGTTCGCACACTGACACGTGTTGATGGACCAGCATTGTTTCTGCAGCAATTTGCGGAAGGGTTGCACTTCCGTCAAGTGTAATGCTTCTCCTCAGTCGTCATCGGTCCCGTTCTTGCTCGATATTTCTGCGCCCACAGCGATTTCGAATGTCTGAGGTACCGGATTCCCGATATTCACGGTACACTCGTCATGTGGTCGTACGGGAAAATCCAAATTTCATCGCGACCTCTGAGATACTATGCCCCATCTCACGTGCGCCGACTAAAACAACATGTTTCAACTCACTGAAATCGTAATAACTGCCATTGTAGCAGCTGTGCCAGACACTGACCGTCTTGTGTAGTCGTTACCGACTGATCGCCGTATTCTGGTTCCAGATCACCTTATTTATTTATATCTCATCTATCACCTATTCACCTATCCCTTATTATATTTCAGTACACATGGTTGTACCAGTTTTCTGGCTCTTCAACCAACTGGAAGGGGGTTACATAGTATGACCTCTACCATATGTTTGTTTGTTAGGGCTTAGTTGTCAGTGTGAAACGCAGCTGCAACGAATCTGCAGGGTCCTTGCCATCATTTTCATGATCTAGTGCCTTTTTTCACTGCAAATTGAAGATTTATGCCTTTTAACTAATAATGTATCCAATGTAGAATTTGAAGCACTCGTCTCTCGATCTCTCTAGTCAAAACACGCACTCGCAATCCTGAGCGCACTTGCGATTTTTGGTCACGATGACAATTGATTTGTGGCAGAAACGAAAACCAAAAGCATTTGTCAGACTGCGTCGGTCTAAAAAAAATTCGAAGACATTCAAAGATTTAAATCTGAAAAGTATCTCGATCTGCGGCGCAACCAACGACGAATCATAAGGGCAGACGCACTACCCTCGCACGCACGCCTCGCTTACAAGATTTTTTTAAATTTAAGATCGCATCAACTACTAGGTCATTAGCGACCACTATTGCTTGTAACGGTATGGTAACTGTGGGTTGACACGATAATGATGATGATAGGGGGTGAAAGGACGAAACACAATACAACCATGCCCGAGGCGGAACTCGAACCCGCGATCCTTCGGTCCGAGTTCGCTACGGCAATACTGCCTTAGCGAACAAGATTTTTGTTATCGCCGACCACTGGCAAGTGCCCTGCCACTCCGCGAGGGACGATCCTTTGGCGCTTCTCCCTCATTGGCGGCCTCGCTCCACAGCTTTGAAAATGCACGCACACAACTAACACAATTTCCCCATGCAAGAACAGTTTTTGGAGAAACATGTTTTTAACATTTTTGTCATGATATGAACAATAGAATCTGCGAGGAACTTATTCTGCCTATTGTAATCAACCATACACTAGTCGATTGATTTATTATTTTTTCCTGGCGTGTCAATGGTTAAGATTGTTAGTCCCGTAAGTGTAGTGCATGCTTTGTATTTACGTAAGTGCAGTGCAGCTTTAACCAGTACACCTTTATCATTTGTTTTGTTTCTTCTTAACGGATGCCGGCCGTGAACAGTGGGCGATTGTGTGAAGTCGATACGAGTGCAGTATTACGAAAAATAATAAATACATCGAACTACAGTCGTTTTATTTATAGGAAACTTTCAAACTGATAAACTGAGAATATATAGCGATATACCATTTCGTGTACAATGAATAATATAAATTATATTTTCCAAAAGCAGAAATACAAAATTTTGTAATTGGGTTCAAATTTAGAAAGGTTAACCAAATGAAAATATACATTCAAGTCAATCACGTCCTTCATACACAACGTCGACCATGTATTTTTGAACATTAGATTCTCTCGTAATGGTTGTACTGAATGACAACATAGAATTTGTAACATGTTCCCTCCCTGCAAGACACGTTAACAAACATTCCATAGAAAGAGAAATATGACAAAATCGTTAGAGTTGAATGGTTACGCGGATGTAAATGCAGGTTTTATTTCGAGAAATATTAGATCCACAACTAAGGTGCACATCCGTTCTGTTCTTTTGTTGCTATTCTTTTAAATGTAAGTTCTCGCAAATGGTTTTAAAAACCTTTCGGCTCCGAGTTACTGTTTTTCGTTGAAATAACGAGAACGGCGCATATCTGCAATCTAAAATGCACTTTCAAAAGCGCACTTATCCACAAAATGCGTTTAGAACTCCTTTCGGTCGTAAATTTTCCGCTTATATGTGAATAAGAGGCTTCTCATTGATTTCTCAGAGCTTCATTACCTCGAGCTGTGTGCTCTATCGGACATGCAAATTAAGAAGATATTTTAAACAGGTGGCAGGCAAAGGACAGGGAAGTTGTGACTAGTAGGCCTATACGTATTGCAATATGTTACTTTCGAATTTTGTAGTTACTTAATGACTAAATAAAAATGCATTTATCGGATTTTAGATAAATTTTCATCAAATGATACATTGTAAATGATGAACGTGATTACTTTGGTCATCTATCATTGTAGATTACACTAATATGATAAAGACTGCTATGGTTTCAGCAACCGCGGCAAATGTTGCCAGTAATAAGCGTGTTAAAACAGTATTTCCCAACTTGCTAATTTGTGGACAATGATAACTAATCGAACGCTGATGAGCTACTTAAATATTTTCGTCCTCTACGTCTAGCATACATAATACATTTATCCTACTTACGTTCAGTCACAAAGAAGCCTGTTATAACCCATGAAAACCATTGCCACTGTCAGCTGGCTATCAAGTGTGATCAGGGCGGACATAGTACTGATATATGAAAGTGTGAACGTGACCGATGACAAGCAACAACTTAACACACACCTATATAATTATAAAAAACATTAGGAAATTTTGAAATTGTTAGTCGCTAACTTGATTTAAGAGGAAATGTTTGATCTACATAGCAGAAAAGCAAAAGGAAGCAAAAATGAGAAGGAAAACAAAGTAAGCAAAATCCGGAATCCAAAGGAGGTAAATGTGCAAATAGGGAAATGAAGTAGAGATATAAAAGGGCGAGAAAGTTTGTGTATGTGATATTGTTTACATCACGTAAATAACGTTAAAAACAGTGTGAGTAAAGGAGGAGAAGAGTAATCTTCGCAGGTTTTTTTGCATTCCGACATACATATTTGGCAGACATATTTGCCCGTGTTAAAAATTCTATGTTTATCGGCAAATAGTTTACATTATCTGCAGCTAAATCTTGGCTTTTAGCCGAGCGCGCGCGCGCGAGAGAGAGAGAGAGAAAGAGAGAGAAGAGAAAGAGAGAGAGAGAGAAGAGAAAGAGAGAGAGAGAGAAGAGAGAGAAAGAGAGAGAGAAGAGAAAGAGAGAGAGAAGAGAAAGAGAGAGAGAAGAGAAGAGAAAGAGAGAGAGAGAAGAGAAAGAGAGAGGAAGAAAGTGAGAAAACGAGAGATAAAGAGAAGGAGAGAATGGGAGAGAAAGAGACGGAAAGAGAGAAAGGTAAAGAAAGAGAAAAAGAGAAAGAAGAAGATAGATACAATGAGAAAGAGAGATACAAAAAGAGATATACAAAGAAACAAAGGGAGATACTTAGAGAAAAAGAGAAAGAAAGAGAGAATGAGAGAGAGTAAGAGAGCGCGAAGATGATGACAATTAACAATTAAGGGCGCTTCAACAACTAAGGTCATTGGCGCCCGCGTCAAATTTTTTTAAAAAGAGCAATACGCACTGTAGCAATGCTAGACAAACATTTTTTAATACAAGGTAAAATGTAAGTAAAACTGAAAATAAACGTGTCCATTGATTTAAAAAAGGGGTTGGTTGAAAAGAGCCACATAAAAACTTTAAAATCTCCTATTAAGGTCCATTGATACCATAAAAAACAAGTGTTTCTCTAGAATTCTTTCAGACTTTAGATTTGGATATAGATTTATTTAGCCAAAAAACAGTAAAAAATGTATGTGACGTATGGGGGAGAAGTTCATCTGCGTACGTTTTCTTGAGTTCCAAAATTCCTTCCCAACATTTTAACTATATATAGTTGAAAGATGAGAAAAAGTTAAAGATAAATAAATAAAACTAAAATTTAAAGAAGCGCGAGATTAGCAACATTTAAAAAACTAGACATTTTCGTTCCCGAATTACAGAAACCTTATTTGCAACCGTAAACGAATTGCAGATATGCTCTTTCTGCATTGCTAACAAAATATTAACTCGTCCTTACCTCTAATCCTACCACTGGATATTATTTATTGTTTTTTATTTCGTTGTAACATGTACTAGATATGGCTGAGGTGATATCATTAAAACAATTCTATCTCAACATTTACGTTAAAATCCTTGGAGTGTCGATGATAAAATATAGTTGAGTCTTAACTTACATGAAAACCTAAAGTAGTTTACAGATATTTATGAAGGCTGAGCTCAGCGAGGAAATGAATCACATTATATACATTACTTTTATCATTCAAAAGTGTTTGTAAGTTGTTTGAAGTATTATAATTTTCTCTTAAATAATTAAAATTTAAGCAATGCACTAATATAGGGATGATAGTGATAGGTAGATGACATGTTTCACAGAGATTAGAAGATTGCTTTGCTATTAGAGGTTTGTGAGTCAAAGCTGAATGGCCAATTCTCAAACGAGTAAGTAGCCCTTGATCACTTCTTTTTTGGAGATAAGGGGCATGGTCATGGAACTGATTTCCTGATCATGTACAGTTTACTAGGTGGTGAACTTTTCCATTCGGTATCCCACAATTTCTTGGTTATGTGAAGGAGTACTTTTTTTTATATCTTTATGGGAAACATTATTGATGGTAAGAGGTAAGGAGGTAGCTAGTTTAGCTGCCTTGTCAACTGATGTGTTGCCAGTAATGCCGATATGTGAAGGAATTCAGATAAACACTATTTCTTTGTTAATGTTTAACAATCCATTATACGGATTGATGATTTTTTTGATTATTGGATCTAGTCTGGAGCTTTCTAGTACACTTCTCGAATCAGAGTAGATTACAAATTTTGAATTTGAGATATCTTTGATGTATTTTAGATCTCTGTGTATGGCGTAAGCCTCACAATAATATACCAAACTTATATCACTAAGCTTGAAAGATTGTGTTTGATCGTCAATTAATAGAGTACATCTAGAGCCATTAGTGGTAGCCAGGTTAGACTGTTAACAAATATCACGTCTAGAATCTTGATTACTTTTTCACAGTTAATTGCTTGAGAATTTATATTGAGTTTTAGTTGTAAGTTGGTGTTCTTGTTCATCCCGACGACACACACACACACACACGCAAACACACACACATATATATTACTGGTTTCTGAATACGTTCAGTTATATAATATATGGCAATAAAGAACAAGGTAACACTGTGGACGGAGCCTTGGGGTAAACCATTACATAGTTTGTTTGTTGGAAAGGATGTTATTGAACTTGACTTGGAGAAATCTTTCACGAAGTAAGTTGGCAATGAAGATTAGAATATATCCGTCTATTCCCTTATCACACAGTAGTTGTAAAGTTCTGTCTTTCCACACCATGTCGTAGGCTGTTTCTACATCAGGGCTGATTAGTGGTAGGTGTTGGTTTATTTATTTAATTTAATATATTTGTTTGTTTGTTTGTTGGTTGGTTTGTTTCTTAATGGTAAGAGGTAGTTACTTGGAGTCTTTTATCTATTGTGACATCAGAATTTAGTTTCTGCGATTGAAATTCGTCACTGAATTTTTTGTCGCTTGAGTTATTAGTAAAGGTCTGAGCAAAGTGTTAGCAATTTCTTTGGGAGCAGTAACCACTCTATTATTCAATGTTAACAATTTAGTATGAATGGTAGGTTTATATATTCCATTTACTGCCTTCAATTTTTCCAGTTATCATATATGCTTGTAGACCTATTTATAGATGAGATAAAGGTTTCCCATGATTTTCTTTTGTTTACTTTATACGTTCTTCTTGCTAGGGCTCTCGTTCTTTTATATTATATTTGATTTTCAATGGAAATCTGGATTTTCAATGGATTTTCTGGAAATGTCTTGTATCTGTTAAAAGCTTCTTTGTGTATTCTTCTGACATTTTGGCATTCTTAATTACACCAAGGAAGTCGCCTATTTGGTGGTTATTTTGAAGATTTAGGAATAGTTGTTTCTGCAGTTTAAAGTATGAGTTCAGTTAGATCCTTAATCTTTTTTGTTATGGAAGTATAGTTATTGTGCACTAGTTTCACTGATTTTAGTTAAAATAATTAATTTGTATTTGTTAAATTCAGGTTCCGAAAGTTTCCATTTGGGAGTACACCTTATGTCTTTTGCTGTATCGCATGCTTGTTTCGTGATTAAAATTGGAAAATGATCACTACCAATACATAGAATAATACATATAAAACACTCAGTACCATTGATCTCACCATTTGTTCTACATCAATTGCTCATCTCTGGGGCTGGAAAACTTTTGATGAACTATGTGTACTATTCTGGTGGGTCGGTGAACGATCATTGAGTATTAATATTAGTATCATCCAATATTTGTTCTCACATCTTTCCTCTTTGGGTGATGCCCACATAAAACTGTGACTGTCGAAGTAACCTAATTGGATAAATGGCCCTGGGAGTTGATTTATTAAGCGAGTCAGTTCACTAGCAGTAAACGCATGACTGCGGGGGAGATATACATTACATATCTTATCGGCATATTTATGAGATTAATCATGAATGCACCACATACAAGGGTGGAATTATGTTGAATTCCATTTACTTTATGAGATGACATTGTGTCGATGGCTACCCCACCACTAGCTATGTTTGCATCTGTTCTGTTTTTTAAACACAAATTTTAATATTTTAATGGTGGTTTCTGGTTGATTTTATTATTTGTTTCTTTTAGGCAGATCATATCAGGGTTGTACTTGTTTAATTAGTAGTAGCAAAGTATTTTTTTGTGGACAAAAGCCATTTATATTCCATTGGAGAATGGTATATGCCATTTCAAGAGAAGAATTTGAAGAGAGTATTATATTGAATCGTCATCGCTGATTTAACTGGAGTTTGCAGGTTCTGGAGTTTTGAAAATATCTGTAAATATTTCTGTGCATAAAGAAGCATTGAAAATGTGAGTTAATGGGTGTATAAACGCAGGTACTGAAGTTTTCAATAAACAATCCGGAAATTCACGTAAACCAGGTGAATATTTGTTTTTAGTTTACTGATTATTCTCAGGATTTCTTTAGAAGTTTTGGAAATAAACATTGTGTCGAAAATTTTTTGAGAAGACCATGGCGTTGAATTTTGTGGTTATATCCCCTTCATGACTTTCCTGAAGGAATTTGGCTAAGAAATATCAACTTATCTTATCGAGATGAATGGAATGAGTTACTAATCACCTCTGTAGGTACTTTAAGCCATCCAAAAGGCAATTTACTTCCTTAAAAACACACAAACACGTCGGTTTTAGAGAAATTACTTTCTGGATGAATGGGAACAAAGTGATGAGTGATTCATCAGGAATGTTGAATGACCCCTCATTTGTCTCAGCTGGTGGACAAATCAAACGGAAGTGGTCAAATCGTGAGTGACGGACACACAGATTTCCGGATTACTATGCAAGGATTTCCAGTAATAACACTTTGTACATAATGCAATCTTTACAATAGTATTAATTAATTTTATTAAACTATGTACTAAAAATTGCAACTACGTATGTTTATTAATGCATCACGCTTACTTCTTCTCATGCTCTCGAATATTAATTTCCCAAATTACGAAACTTGAAGTGATACACATATTGCGTACACTTATTTCTTCGGCCGCTGATTTTTGGTACGGGCTAACGTATCAATATTTTCCTAATTTAAAATTCAAAACATCCTACGGCCCACCTGTCTTTGTAAGATTGTGTATTAGTCTTGCTTAGGTATGTACAGAGGAATATTTCTCTCGAAGGATTTCGAAGTCCCTTTTAGAAAAAAAGTCGCAACACAAAACTCGTCCAGACAATACTCAAATTAGCATTATTCTTATGCAAATGCGATAATCGTAGGTGGCAAAATTCTTCACAGAACGTTTTAAAATTAATAAATAGTTTACAAACGTTATTTTTTGTGGAATGGAGTTATTACTACTGTTGGACATCGAGAGTCATTTCGTCAATGTTCATAGAGACAGGTGCTGCAAATATTAGTTGTTTATTCTGAGGAAATGACGCGTGGCCCGCTCTGATCCCTGGCCCCAACTAAGAAAAGGAGGGATAGTTTGGGATAACCTGATCATAAGCAGCGCAGTGAGCGAAGTTTCCTCGCTCTCAAAATGAGGTATTTAAGCCTGCAAGACAATAACCGTTGCATCTAAAAGACAATCTGAACAAATTCAAATTCAATGTGGAAATTCCAAATTGTTGAACATGAAAATGAGTATTGTTTCCCATTCAACGGACCGTTGGACGCCACTAGAGCTTCTATTTACTGAGCTGATTCTCGGCTGTACATTCGAAGTACATTCGAATTGAACCTCAAAACGCTGTGAATCTATTATGGTTGTGGTCTGAGAAGTTGCATTTGCTTCGGCGTATAGTTCACAGTGTGTACAAACAGGTAAATGTGTTTCAACGTGGTCGCATCTTCAAGCTGGTTGGTTATTAGAAGCATCGCTCAGGTTCTGAATCGTGTTGAAGTTACTATAGCACGTTATCTCCAATTCTGGAGGTCGGCTCGAGGACGGTAGAATTCTACGCCAAACTCTAAAAAAAACATTCACACTTGGGATATCCAGCAAGTAGTTAGACCCTTCATGAATAATCGTGTGTTCTCGAACTTTTGTCAGACAGGTGCATGTGAAAGAATTACTTCCAGGCCTGTCTGTTGTCATGGTGAGGGGGCCATGATTTTCTTCGATGGAATCATTTCTCGTATTAACAACGTAAACTTTAATAGCTTTGCGATTCGTTGAGGTCTTTAATCAATTTCCCTAACTCGAGTTAACACGCAGGGTGGGACATTTTAACAGGATAACGCTCAAAAAAATATAACTGCCGATTCGCGAGCCCGTCTTCAAGACGTTGATCACAATGCCTTCGTCTTCTGCATTAACTCATATATTCCCGTCTCCGAATATTTTAGTTGAGTTTGGATGTGTTATTAACACCACTCCCATACTTCGTACCATGTTACACGTACATACGAAAGTTCATGAAATAGACTATCTTAGGAATCTATTATCAAATCTACAAACCAATGTTGAGACACCTTCCTTACTGTTTGTGGAGCAGAAAAGTGAGTGAATGAGTATACAGTTTTTCGGGCGGCGCGTCAACTACAACGACCATTAGTCCATCAAGAGTAGTGCTTTTTATGTACTGACTGGTGGCTGTGTGCCTTACCCGATGGAACACGAGATCCGTCACCGATTACACGTCGACTTGCGGAATTTCCCCCAGCAGGTAATCCCCATCGGAGCCTTATCTCTGTGATTGAGGAAGGAAAGATCGCGTTCGGTCCGAGTTGCAGTTTTTTAAGATACTGCTCCGCCATTCGGCTGGTATTGAGAGAAACCACGAAAAACACTGATCAGATCAGCCTGCTGCTTCAATTCGTCTCCAGACGGTGGTTGAATTCTACCCAGCTAAGTCGCAGGTGTCAAAAATCCGCTGCAGGTAAGAAAGTAACACTCCGTAGAGTAAAATCAGTCAGATTAAATTGTAATTGATGACTTTAAGATCACGGACTCGCGGGTATCATCGTCGAAAACTTGTTTCTGATTTTCAGGAAGCACTCTACCGACTCGTTTGTTTATAAAAAGTAAAATAGTTTTCCTTCGCGAATAAGCTCGTCGCGATCTGGGTATGAGGTGCGTGAGGTAGCACGGCGAGGTGCGAACTGCCTTCCTACTCTTCTGTAGAGTAAATGGAAAGGGTTGCGGCATATGTTAGAGTGGTGCAGCGCATTCGTGCAGTAGAAGAGCATTTCGCACAATGTGTGAAAACAGATGAAACAAAACGTGCCTTCAAAATTAGATTTTATACACGTTGCCTCAAAATGTTACGAACTGCGGGAGCGTGAAGGGTAACCGATGGCGACCACTGTGTGTCTATAAACATATGATGGGAAATTTCATGCCATAAAGTTACACGTGTGATTTTTACCCCTGATTGGTATGCAACATATTATGCACTGGTGTTCGAAAGGCACACAAAAACTCTTCACTGTCTCTGAACAAGACCTTTCGTAGCCGATCCGGTGGCCGAGATCGCTAAGGCATATTGCCGAAGCGAACTCGGACCGAAGGATCGCGGGTTCGAGTTCCGCCTCGGGCATGGTTGTATTGTGTTTCGTCCTTTCACCCCCTATCATCATTATCGTGTCAACCCACAGTTACCATACCGTTACAAGCAATAGTGGTCGCTAATGACCTAGTAGTTGATGCGACATTAAATAAAATAAAATAAAAAAATAAAAGACCTTTCGAGCACCAGTACATAATGAACTCCCTACCAATCAGGAGCGAATGTCACACCTACTATGAATATAAAATTTCCTACCACATGTCTAGTCACAAAAAGTGATCACCTTCGGGACCCCTACATGCTCTTCAAGTTTGTAATATTTAGATATGCGCTATTTTACATGTTTATAATGAAAAGTAAACATTTTTGACCACTTGACGGAACTGCTAACACTATATTTAGTACTGCATAAGTAAAGACCCTGAATAATGGGAACTCCAGAAAATGTGCGTAGATGATCTTCTCTCCCATACGTCACATACAGTTTTTACTGTTTTTTGACTAAATAAATCCAATAAATCTATTTACATAATTTTACACCCACTTAGTAGAACATGATCACAAAAATCTTAAAAAACCAGATATACATGGGAATTTTGCATTTAAAAATCAGTCGCCTATAATTGAAAGGCTGGCGATCTCGTGATGCAGTCTTTGCAAGATATCTGTAAGTTTTGCCCCTTGCTAATGCGAAGACCGCATGCACACGAGCGCCGAGGCAACGATTTTGTACGCCGAAGCAAACGTCTTGGCTCTTTAGAATAATCTACATACTTTTCTTGAAAGAAGTAGTTATATCCTATAAAGATAACTGCAAGAAATGGAGATGAATGAAGATATTAATTAACTGATACGTAACGACACTGTAATCACGTACGGAAAAATATGTTTCAATCATCCTTGTTGATATTATGTGTCGTGATTTATTTCAAATTTCATATCTATCCTTTTTTAATTCTATCGACCTTTTCGTGTCAATAATACCCATGCTGGTATACTAATTTGTCATTACTCGTTACGGTATATATCGGACATCGACGTTGTTTACACAAATACAACTTTAGGAAAACGTCAATATTGGAAACATGAAATTCGACGGTGCATCGAATTTCGTTTCAACGTGTCCGTTAAGTTCTTAGCGTATCATTACTGGCCAACGTTCCCGCAACATCAACGCACCACTCAGAAGCAGCGGACAGCACAAATCAGAGGAAACACTACCTGTGACGCGCGGAAGTCTACCGCTCTGCAAAAATAGCCCCACGTGACCGGCCACTTGGGCCCCGAGACTGAAGCCGACCACGTGCACGGCGTCCAGCGTTGTGACCCCCTCGCCCACCAGCCAGTCCAGCAGCTGCGCCGTACAGTTGCCCACAGTGGCCACGGTGTAGGTCGCCTGCACGTAACAGGGCTCCCGGGCCAAGGGGCTCCAATCCACAGATATCACGTTGTAGTCGGCTCGTTGTAGATAAGCTGCATACATGAAAGTCAAAGTAGCTGCGTTAAGTTTCAAAACCAAAAATTCAAATATTACCGTCTTAATAATAATAATAATAATAATAATAATAATAATAATAATAAATCAATTTTCTATTGTGTGTATTGTTATTATAACAGTTAGTATACAATAATACAATAGCATGCTAGCATTCTGGCAGGAATTACACGCACCCTGCGGTGTTTTTGGTTGAACACTGGCGACACTTCTCCCCATACCACGTTGTACACAGTTCTTAACTGTTTTTTCATGTTAAATAATGAAATAAATAAAACAAAAGACAGCAATACGCGCATTATCAACTATTACCTCTTGCATTCCAGGTTTATCTCCAATACGAATCCCTGCAGGAACACGTCATGCCGAGGTGTTCGGCAGGAGAGCCTATGTCAGGGCACATCTATACTAGGTTGTCGGGGAGTACCCCGTGTTCCAGAATTTAAAAAATGCTTTACTAACATTAAAAGTAACTGTGCATTCTGCGAGAAAAGGCTGAAGGAAAACGGTTTACGGTTATCCAGTGACGAATCCATGAGTTTAAGGAGTAAAACAGGTCACTCTGTATTAATGTGATTTATCGTAACATAGGTTCTACTTAAAAATCGATGAGATCAACAATTTAAACATTTTGGAATATCTTTGAAAATTAGCGCTATATCTAAATAAAGCTGTATTCTCTGTAAAAATACTTTGTGTTGTGAATTCATTTTTAATCGAATCCGCTCCTCTCTGGCATTGATCCAATTGTCCGATGGCCCAGACCTCCTTTGCCAACAAGACGCGTGTAAACAAAAATTTTAAAATTACATTAAAAATGATTGAATTGTGAATCCGGGCGTGTCAACTGCTATGGTCATTAGTAGTTCAAGGATTTTTTAATAGCGGGAGGTAGTGATGGTTCCGCTGGCGAAATGCGACCTGCGTCAGCCTGCGCGGGGGGGGGGGTAGTTCCAAAGAGGTTTCTCCCTTCAGCGGTACACTACCCTAGCCAGGACAAGCTGTAAGCCCCCGACACATATGGTGGTATTGTGCATGTCTTTGTAAGAGGCGAGGAAAGGACAAGGAAGAGGAAGGAAGCATCGCGCGCGGTCCGTAGCCCGTTTTCTTAGGGTAGTGCTCCGGTATTCGCCTGGTGTTGATCGGAGAAACCACGGAAAACTACCGATAAGTGCAACTGGCCTGTAGACATTTTCAAGAAATGAGTAATGTATTAGTATAACGAATTCAATAGCTTTTCCTTACCTGGGCGTATTTCTGGATTGGGGGTGTAGTTCCGGCTGCCTGTGTAGCCATGGATGACGATCTTGAAAGAGTCACTTGCAAAGCGGGCGTTCGCTAGCGACGAGGGATCGGAGACACTCAACAGCTGCGGCTCCAGGTCTGCCCTGGAAGAAAACCTCCATTTGCACCAGCGTCTCCAGAGCTGTAGCGAGCGTCCTCATTGTGAACTATTGGTCTTTATTATTTAAGACTTTCCGTTTTGCCGTGCAATCAAGAGGGAAGGATGAGACAAACTTCTCACAAATGAATTCCCTTCGCATTTGTATTAAAAACACTCCGGCTTTTGTTTTGTTTAATATCTGGATAAAATTTTCAAAATGTCTTATAAAGATGATCGATAAATGTTTTGAGGCTCCCTACATCTTCAATAAAATCATAATACATAAAACAATGTCACATGTACTAATAAAGGTCGTTAAAATTCAAAATATATTATTAAAATTATTTTTAAATTATTGTAATAATTCCCATACTACGGAAATTCTTCTTGTCGCTAGCAATGATTACTCAAGAATAACAATCATAAGCCAAAAATTAGAGCCTTTCGCCTGGATTGTATCTGCGCTTCAAATGAACAATAATGAGTAGATTTCATTTCAATATCTCCAGCCGTTAAAATGTACTGGGTTTTTATTTCATCTTTCGCCGAAGATGACGCGCCGCTTGCCTCAGCGATCGAGCCGTCGGTTCCCCGGGAACTTGTCAACAAGACCCAGTTCCTCCGGCGCGTTCGCCCTTCGGCCAACCAGCCGACAACCAGTGTCCAGAGCGCTCCACACGCTCATGAAATTTTCTTTGAAGCAGAGAACATTTCTTTACGGCACTTTCGTTCGACTTAGTCTGCCAGTAAGTGCCGCACGAGGTTTATTAAGAAATGTCCGAGCGTGAATATTCCATATAGATCGACAATTTTGAAGCATGTAAAGAAACTTCACAGCCATCGAATTTTAATTGACAAACAAAAGTGTCCAAAGTGCCATATCCTGACAGAAGAGAATGTTAAATTAAATCTCTACCAAGTTATAACAATCTCCACGAAAATTTTTGAGGCGTCTATTGTTACTTTCAACAGGATTCGGCAACTGCTCACTACAACAACTGCTATACATTCTGGAACTGCTTCTGTTTCCATTAACTTTTTAAATAATGTATATAGTGCCAATGGAATAATTAGTCGTGGGTTATGGCCTCCTAGATCACTTGATCTGATTCCTTATGACTTTTTCCTTTGGGGTACTGGTGAGATCAGGTGAATGCAGAAACTCAGCATTCGGAGGAAAAGCTCCGGCGATCTATTGAGAAAATAATCACAGCTATTTCTCGAGACTTATTTCAAAGGGTAAATCAGAATATGTTCCGGAGGTCTATAATGCATTCTACCCCTACTAGAACATTTTAGAAAGACACCACTTTCAGCATCTTCTTTAAGGCAAGTTAAACGGCGCAGCGATAGTTCTCGTACGTCAGCACGGGAGTTGGGTCGGCGCTTCGCTGGGCGAACGAGCCCTCGACTTCCCGGGCGACGCGGTCCGAATCTTCGGCGAATGATAGAATAAACACTCTGTATCTCGTGAATGATTAATCTACTTTAGGATACTTACTCCAATATACCTCTAACAACTTCTTTTTCTGAAAGTTAAAATACGTTGTGAATGTTCATTCATTTCTCTTTCCGTATAATCTCGGGTAAACTACATTTTTTCAGAATATATATCTCATCAATAATGTTTAAACAAAAAACAAATAAAACGGAATATGATATCGTGATATTCTACATGAGTGTGCAGAATATTTCAGAGTTCCACCATAATCCTTCATTTTCGGTGTTTTCTTTGCAGCCTAGATGACAAGTTGATAGTAAGAAAAATATTTCAATTGAAATTTCATTGCCTATTTTAACCTCTGTTTAAACATCACTCATGCCGCCGTTCTTCAAAGAGTGACCAATGTCCTAGTTATTACTGAAAAACATTTTCAAGATAATGTAGAAGATGAAGTGGCCTGCGTTCACACCCCGACCTATTCGTTGTATGCGGCAAACTTAAAAAAACACACCAAAATTATCTACTTATTAAAAGACAATGAGAGATATTAGTGGTAATGGTCATAAAATACAATTGATCTCACTGAAACGTTGTTTGGAAAGACAACGCACAATGATTATTTAATTGAATATAAAATATTCATCTCCAAGAGATTGCATCATATATGAGAGAAATTAGTAGTCTTAATTCAATCATTTTAAATGCCAATGTTCCATCATTCGATACATAGCAATGTTCAGAAAAGAAATTTATAAAACCTATTACACCGACTTACAAGCCCAATAAAATCACATATTTCTGCTGGAATAATAAAACGAGGAGAAACATTGTTTAAACTTCAATTCTCACAAAGCGATAAGATTAGGTTTATAAGGAAAGAGTCCTTGGACTTGGAATAATGTCGATGTAGCGTTAACTACAAGAGCAATGTCAAATGCAGTTGCCGTCAGAATTTAACAAGAAACTGTCAAGAAGCTGTCATTCTCCATTAGATAATCCATTTTTCTTTCTAAATTTGCATATATGTATGGAAGGTATGTATGTCGGAGTTGAACTTACATTCAAGTTTTAGCTTCCGATATTCCATCTAATCTTTGATGACTGGTTGGTTCTACAATTCATGCGTTCTAGGATACTTGTGGAATCATGAGAGTCTACCTACACGAGTTAAATGAGTGAAAATTAAGTATGAAATATTTTGTATTTTCTGTATGTCTGCAAGAGTTGCTTGAAATTTTAAAGTAATTAAGACAAACAAACGTAAATAGATATGTAGACTAGAATAATATATATGTTTATTGATGAGATGGCTAAATATCACGCAATATAATTTTCAATGCATTAGCAATCAAAAGTTTTATCAGACTCAAATATATGTTATGTTATTCAGGAAATTGTTTGAAGTAATCCTCCAGCACACTTATGTTTTAATGCAACAAAGTTACCCTAATAACCTCCTAATTGTGGGGGTAAAGCCATATAAACAGGGGTTTGTGCAGGGTAGGATTTCACAATTAAGAGTGTCAAAACTCTTACTTGCGGTACATAATACGCAAAGTTGGGGCGACAATATTTTAAGGGGTACAATAGCTTGGTGGGTCTTCAGTAGTTTAAGGGGCGCAATAGTTCGGTGTCTGTTTGGATTAATTGATGTGCCGGACTCGTCAACTGCTAAGAACATTAGACACGTTAGAGTAGTGAATGTTCCTGGGAGATGGAAGCGTACCTTCCCCACTGAATGGTAAGATCCGGTGCCGACCTACACGTTAGCTTGCGGGAGATTTCACCTTCCAGATATTTCCGGTCAGCGGGGCACCGCCCCGCCCGGTCACTTTAAGCTCCCGACTACTTTCTTGACATGTGTGGAAATGTATTGCATGTAAGTGTAAGGGGAAAGTTTATGCTAAAAATGAAGGAAAGATCGCTCGTGGTCCGTTTGTTAAGTTACTGCTCCGGCATCATCCGGCATTGGTTGAATAAACCACGGAAAGCTATCGTTCAGAGCAGCCGGCCACTTTAATTATTCTGCAGACAGCCAAACATATATATATATATATATATATATATATATATATATATATATATATATATATATATATATTTCTAGTCTACATATCTATTTACGTTTGTTTGTCTTAATTACTTTAAAATTTCAAGCAACTCTTGCAGACATACGTTCTATGTACTGGTCCGCCACCGCCACAGTCGCAACTCTAACCCTTGGACCTTCATGTCAGATTCTCTGCCGTGACAGAGGCAACATTGGCGCTGACCTAAACTCACCCAGTCAACTTTGGTCAGTAGTGTGGACGGATGACCAATTGTTCAATTAGTTGGGAGATGTTCAATTGGTTAGGGGTGTACAATTGGTTGGGAGTGTAAAATTGGTCAGGAGTGTGCAATTGGTTGGATGTGTACAATTGGTTGGGGAAAACTACCATACATCAACAAAATCTATGTATACTGTCCAAATGAATTCAAGTTGGTTGTTTCCATGGTGTCAGTTGTTTCCAACCTATTCACATCTACCAACAATATTTTCCATAAAACGTTTAAGAAGAATTTATTAATCGTCGGCAGAATTTAATAAATCCCGCGAAATTAACCTGGATGAAATATGCCAGTCCTGTTATTAATTAAAATAAAAGACTACTGAAACTCTTCTAAATAAGTGTTGGTCACTGAACTCTTCAAAAGACTTTCTCCTGATTTTACCTAATCACTGTGAACACACAAGCTAATTTTCGTATGTTAGAAGAACTGTGAACAGTTCAAGGGGAAAATGGGCGTAAAACGGAAAAGTTGGGAGTTAGGAAATCAATTTTAGTCTTTGAATTCAAAAACCTGTTGTCGCCCGTTGAGCCCAAATTGACATTAAAATTGCATTTTCATTAAAAATTAGTTTGAAGTTGGGTTTAAAATATTTTTGTGGGAAGTGTAACGGTATTTGTGAGAAATCCAGTGGATTCAATTTTAGGAATCGCTGGTGTAGGGTTCTGTCAGTGCTGGCAACTTACCGTGTGTATAGCCAAAAGGTGATGTTTTCGTTCGGACAGACGGCTGGTGGCACACCGCAACCATATACGTCTGGCACATCCACCGCAACAGCTCCTGTATTTCTTCGTTCATAAATTTTTAATGTCTACTACTCTTCATGTAACGCACACAAGCCACAAATATCGTGCAAAATGTTGGCCTTGAAATGTTTGCAAAAGTACTTACAATATAGAATCAAATTACAAAAAAATCCCTTTCTTACACTTTACTATTGAAATGAGGTTTTACTTACATTTTATCGCGAGATAGATATCGATATCGTAACTTCAATAACGTGTTGATGCATTATTTGGTTTAATAGTACATTCTCATACAATTAACAAAACAAATATACTTAATTTTGCTATCGAATTTTTTTCTACTTGTATAAAGTCTGAAATTACATCTTTTTTCAAGTTAGGGTATTAGTGTTATTATTTATTCGAAGTATTAGTTGAAAATGTGGTGTACTGAATCTTAAGCTTTCCATTTCAAGAGTTACATTGATACTCGAAGTTAACAACAGTCTCCTTGACCTTCATGCAAGTGAGCAACCAGCGCTATTCATGACTTCCGAAACGAGGTCTTGGAAGATTAAAGAAACATGTTAGCGGGCTGATCGTACACCACTGACGTATTTGACTTGTTTCGCCAAGCACGGGAAAGTAAATATGTATGTTTTTTTTTTCAAGCTCCTTCACTTTTAATGTACAACCAAACAATTTTCATTATACTGAGACCTAAACACTTTTTACAGATATCAATTCAGAATATGACGACTGCGCATACAAGGACTTTGAACATTCAGTAGTTGTTTCACAACTTTTAAACATAATTTTCTGGTTTATGAAATCGCACGTTATTTCACACGCGTCACTACGTTATGTGGTTCAATTGCATTCCTGTCTAGATCAAAAATTCTTAACAACATAAAACTGATATAAAAATGAATCAAGATCTCAGTTAAAAATAGTGCGTTTCTGTCCACAGAGACTCGGACTGGAGTTTATGACCTCGGACATGATGCAAATTTCAATGTATATTAATAATTACCGAGAATATGATGTGGTCAAGTTCAAACGACAAGTTTTGACAAGTTCTCTACATTGATGCCTGCAAAAAAGCAGCTATGTCACTGCGAAATATTCGTTCACCTTTCGGGAGAGAAACGTTTTAAAACATGAGAAAACAGTTAGTTTAAAGTAATTTAACATTTTTTAGTTACCTCAATAATAATATTTCAATAGTAGGATGTATAAAAGCCAATTTTAAAACTCTCCTGCAATGTTTTCCGATGTTCAATAAAATCCCTAGAGGTTCTACGAATTTGCGACACGAATGAAAAGAACAAAAAATCACTGACAGACAAGAGTATGTTAGAAATATCGAGTCGAGGCACCTTGGCCACTCGAATCCTTCACTTCATCCGATTTAGTTCAGCTCAAAGAGTAGTTTCGATAAACAGAGTGTGAATCTGTTTGCGTGAATCCAGCGATAAACCACACGAAGCAAGTCAATTAAATCGAGAAAATGAATTAGAATTTTCTTTAAAAAGCAAACAATGACTTACGAAGTAAAATAAAGGAACGGTGTCTGCTCCTTCTACCTCAGTGCCAAAAAGAAGTCATTCACACTTTTTCCCCATACTGTTGAAACAATATTTAATAAGCAATTCACAGACGTTATTAAAAACTGAACTAAGTAAGTCGCATTTGTTTTAAATCAATTTTAAAATCATTCTTTCATATATTAAATTTTACGTATATGGTAATAAACACTGACATTCGCTAGCGGTAGCTTATCAGGATGTACACATAAGAATAACGGCATTTGAATTCAGTGTTTCTTTATTAATTTTGAAGTACCGGTATATAACCAGTTTCCAGTACCCGGAATACGAAATTCCATGTATTAGTGTACAATTTTAAAAACAGAATGAAAAGTTTGGAATACGCAATAACTTGAAGGTAATCCTTGAAATGAGTTTTCAGAGGCTACATTATATTCATTATTTTGTATACACAATATGTGTAAATGAAGATTTTGTTTTTAATTGAATGTCACGAAGCTTAGTCATGAAGCAAACTATTTAAAAATATAAAAGTCTGGTTTACACGAGTCCGAATATACAGAATAAATTGCGTACTTGGATACAAATTCTCCCAAGGCCTAAAAACAAAGCCATTTTAATTAGTGACAATGACACTCGCTTTGTTATATCTTTGGCGACGTACAGAAGGACCAATGTGTGCTACAAAGTCCCTTCTTTCGGTTCCGAAAGTCCAAAGCCAAAAGTTGTTCCTATATCCTAGTCTCATATTGATTTACATTGGTCTACGATTGTTTTGTCATCTTCATGTGCTACGAAAACGATACTTTCTGTAAAACTTTAAATAATGACATTGGCCCTTCTTGCACAACGCCACGTATATGTGTAAAAAACTATTTTATTTTCGAATCAGCAAGTGAACTTTTCCAGTTACTTAAGTGTATGGATGACTTCATATTTCTTGAATATTTGAGGCGTTCGGGCGTAAATCATGGCATCTGTAATTCTGAAGGAACTCAATGTTAGCCCTTTATAAAATATGTTCATAGCGATCGCCTTATCTCTAAAGCACCGCTAAGGTCTGCAAAGAAATCTCTAATGACTTAACTTCCTTTTTTGATGAAACAATTGACTTGCTGATTCGTTTGTAGAACAAAAACTGTTTGATGGCAAACCATTGTATTCAAATATAAAACGTTTGTGTTCGGGGCCAGCGCCAACCGCTGCGCACGACTTACCCCAGTGCAGCTCCATCAAGACCAAGCGCAGCCCCACGAGCAGCAGCGGGCCGCGCCCCCGCCTGCGCTCGCCGGCGCCTCTCGAGCTGCGCGCGTCCATGCCCGGGCGCTGCGAGCGACTCCGCCAGACTGCGTGCGCGGCGGGGCCCGGCCATACCAGGGGCCGCCCGCGCCGGCCGACGCGTTATCGGCGAGGTGATGCTGCGGAGCTTCGGCCGTCGGCGGGGGGGCGTCCATGAGAACGGCTTCGGCCGGCTATCACTCGAATTTTCCAAGACGGTGGATGTAACCTAGATTTTCTGACACCTCATGATATTGGGGGGCCAACAACTCATTTGCGTTATCGTAGGATTGTATTTTAAAATGAGATCCCTTAGAGAAAGCAACGTAACGGTATTAATCACAGGGCCAGAAGTGAAAATGGTTATTTCGATACATTCATCCATTTGTAATATAAATAGTCTATATATGGAACATAAAAAGAATTTACTATATCTGAAGGACAGTAATGTTATGATTGATGAAGCCGAGATTAAAAAATATTTACGTAGTTCTCAAAATCCTTGACCAATAAAGGAAACAATTTCATAATTCTAAGAAGGTATTTGGTCAATAATGTACAAAAAATTGAGGAGCAAGAAGAAAACTGTAAAAGAATTGATACGGGAAAATGTTTACTTTATTGAGCTTTGAGACATTGTCATATTGTTTTGCTAAGATGCAAATTAATGTAAATATTTATAGCAATAAATATTTATATTTCTAAAACAGCATATTAATAAATAAAGTTACCACATACAATAATAACAGTATAAAAACTGTACTAACGTCATTTTTAATGTGGATTCCAAAACATCCCAAAGGTGTTCGATTGGATTCAAGTCAGGACTCTGTGTAAGCCAGTCCATTACAGGGATGTTATTGTCGTGTAACCACTCCGCCACAGGCCGTGCAGTATGAACAGGTGCTCGTGTTAAAAGATGCAATAGCCATCCCCGAATTGCTCTTCAACAGTGGAAAGCAAGAAGGTATTTAAAACTTCAACCTAGGCCTGTGCCGTGATATTGCCAAACAAAACAACAAGGGGTGCAAGCCTCTTCAATGAAAAACACGACCACACTATTGATCACATAGTGTAGTGTACGGCGGTGGTTTTAATTTCTTTATATATCTATACTTCTCAGTGCATAAATGCACCTTCAACAATATGCGCGCAAAGGCTTTTATATTACAGAGACACTTGAATTTGTTATAGTAAAATATACATTCGCACGATTTAATATAGTATGTCACAACCACATTTCTTAAGAAATATTTTGTTCTATAAAGACATCTCTTCATATTAGTCTAGTTGATAAAAGCAAAACTGATGACTTGACGTTGACCTCTAAATAAATTAAATATTTAAATTAAATGTTGGAAACACGCGTATACAATCATTCTTTTACTTTCTCGCCTCTTAAGTACTTTCTACGCGGAATGTGACGATTTAGAGGCCAGAAATTCTCTATGAGCGCTGCTCCCGAAAAAGTGAATAAATCATGCTCCTGTGTATATATAAATCCTCCTGTGTATAAATAACTACATCTAAAGGGTTGTTTAGTCAGAATCCAAGTTTTGTGTGGCGTTGATGGCTAAAAACTAGTTTACAGTTAAACGTCTGTCATTCCATCCGTAAGCGCCTAAACCGTTGAGTTGATTTTATTTAAATGTGATATTCCCCAATCGATCTGGACGGACAGGTCCTACGAATTAGAGACAGGTAGTTTGATTTTGAAGGCTACAAGCATGAAGGCACAAGGCATGAAGCTGTAACGTAAAAAATAAAAAAAAGGCTTCACATTTTCGGATACAGAAATGGAGACACAAAAACGCTAACGTCTCGTTTCGTTGGTCACTCCAAATTTTCAAAATTACAAAAGTTTTCAATTTGTTCTTCGTCTTCCTACAACTGCAGTATTGAAGAAAGATGTTTCCTTAACGAAATCGGTTCTTCAAAAATAGATTATTAAAAAAGCCACATACACATTTTCGAAAATGTAAGTAGTTCCCTAATCTTGTTTGCAATACAGGCAATTTTAAAATAATTATCTTATAAAAACGGCTCCAATTTGTTTCTTTAAATTTTTTCCTCTAAGAGAGCACAGAACACTTATAAAATGGCGGAGGTCCCAATTCCAGGGCTCTATGTATTTTCAAAAATTGCAACAAAAAATAATATAGTAAATGTACAATGTTGATTAAGTTTTATTCGTTAATGAAATGTTTTCTACAATTATATCTTTAAATAATAACAAGTACAATTTTTTTTGAAAGTACGTGTAGGTTTCGCGTAATTTGTGCTTGAACTAAAGTCAAGTTATGTTGTTTTTTTCGTGTTTTTTTTTTCTTTTTCCAAAACAGCTTCAATGTTTTCCTCTCGCAAAGAGCAAGTACTCTTGTAAAATACTCAGGTTTCATTTTCGTAGAACTCTCTGTGCCTTCTAAAATTTCAAAAGTTACAAATAATATGAGAAAGTACGTACGTAACACCACTAATTACTTTCTCATGTTTATTACGAAGAAGAGAAAATAATAAATTTTTCGACCCCAAAAATAACACGTCCTGTGTGTCAAGGATACCGACAATGTACATAATCTTCTTTTCTTAAATATTATTTTACAATTCGTAACAACGTTCTATAATCAACGAAATCATGAAATGGCATCGAGTGTTTTGTATTAATATTCCTTTAATCCAGTCAGTACCGTTAGATAACGAGATTCCCTGACGGTCACCCAACCGGAAACCCGCGACGTCTCGAATTGCTTAACTTTCGTGACTTCACGAAACGTAGTTCAGAAATTCCCCTAGATGGTGAATGTATAAAACATGCAAAGGAAAACAGTCTTGAACTGGCGTGGATGAACATAACTTAGTGTTGACACGACTAAACGCGTTTCTATTGCCGGAAAATTGTTCCACATTTTTAATGATTTAGATTTATCATTGAAAAGTGAAGACAATTCAAATTCAACAGCTGTAAGGAGCTTCTATTTTTGTTTCAACTAGTTGCATTTACTAGCTGAATCCAACAAAAATAAATTATCCCCGGTTAAACTATCTTCTTCGTCTATATTTTAAGTATTTAATTTTTTTAAATACATCTACTTTATGTATTTAAATACATCTCTAAAATAGATTCTCAAAAAACTCAAAAATACAGTTTTTCAAATACAAAATGTATTTAAAATACGTATTTCAAATACACGTATTTAAATACTGCTCAACCGTGCATACAATTCTGTATTTTATGCATTCATTTAACTGGACTGCTACGTAGGTGTTAAATACAAGAAATGATATTCGAGTTTGTAGAAACATAAGAGAAATATATATTCTCCAGACAAACCATAAAATCACAAGTATACAATATTCGCGAAAGTAAAAAGTGCATGTAAACATAAAGGGTATGAGGATTGGGCAATATTTATGCGATTTTGTATCAATTTTCGATCTTTGTAATTATGTGAAAGAGTATCTCCAATGACATAAATTTCACTTCTTAAAATAAATTTTCTTCTCTTAGGTCTCTAACAATACCTTTCCTGAAATTTCACAACCCAAATTTCTTTGTAGCATTTACAATTTCGACAGATTTTGAAATCGCCAGCCCAGATGAAATTTTCATATTACAGTGATACAATTAGTATTACAATAGAGTAATGCTCTTTCTTAAATGTGTTACATTTAAGTTCTCTAACAGGGTATTCCTATTTCAAAGTTATGGTGAACATTTCTACCATCGATAAGCGTATAGGAGGAGGAGATGACCATGGTCTTCTCTTACACATTTTCAAACGAAATCTCTCGTAATAAAACATTGTTTCCATACTTGTATCCAGTCCCTTTTCTTTCTTTAACCTGATATGGCAAGTTATTATTCGATATTTCGGGAAGGAAGCGCCGTCTGGTAATTTCATAAGTTAAACAAATTTAATTGTGTTTATTAATTGTATAATTAAAGTTATAATTGCATTTCCTTTGTAGTATTTTATTAATTTACATGTAAAATGTGGCATACGTAAATAAATTACTGGTGCTACAACATCTGGCATTAATTTAAGCTTTACAATATAGAAAGTTCCCCAAA
Source organism: Gryllus bimaculatus (assembly GCA_017312745.1). NCBI lineage: Eukaryota > Metazoa > Arthropoda > Insecta > Orthoptera > Gryllidae > Gryllus > Gryllus bimaculatus. The sequence goes on along the minus strand of BOPP01000086.1, from coordinate 1,012,179 downwards.
TTGAGACCTGCTCCACTTTTAAGCGTCCTTGGATTTTTTGTAACTACAGAAATGTTTAAGAAAAAATGAATTGCCTTTAATTTAAGCACAAATTGCAGGTAAAATATTAGGTTTTTCAATGTAAAAGACCTTATTTAAAGATATGATTTTTTAAACAGATTTCATTAAAGAAAAAACTCAATCAGCAATATAGTACTTTTGGAATGTTAATTTTCTCCAATTTTCGAAAACACAGAGAGTTAACCGAAATGGGACCTGCACAATTTTTATAAGCGTAAGTTGCTCTATTTGAGAAAAATAAAAAACATATGAAGACATTTTTGAGAAAATAATTGTTTAAAAGTGCCTTATTTCAGGCAAAAATATATGAAACTTCTCATATTTTCGAAAATTTGTACATGACCGTATTTAAAGATTTGTCTTTGAAAAACAGATTTCATTAAGGAGAAAAAAATTGCAGGTGTAGGAAGACGCCAAAAACGTTTTTAACTTTTGCAATTTAAAAAAATTCAGTGTTCAAGGAAAATGATACCTGCAATATTTTTTAAACGTTCTTTGCTTTTTCCGAAAATACAAATAATCAAAAATGTCGGTCTAATTATCAAAAATGTTTGGAAGTCTTAAGGTTTCATTCCAAAAATAAAAATATATCTTTTTAAATCGCACGCCTCGAGTTCGGACAAATCGATCGGGGAATTCAGATTTTGGAGAAAATCGTATGAACGGTTTCGGCGCTAGCGTTGTCCAATTACAGACGGACAGGCATGCGTTTTGCACAAAATGTAGATTCTGGCTACACGTGTTGGAAGTAATTTAACACATGTGAGATCAAGAATTAAGAAATTTTTCGATATCAGAGACCACAATACGAGTTTTTCTGACGAAAAATCGCCTCTTTTTACTGCAGCATTTCAATACTTTCTTTGTACTATGTAACTACGTAATAGAAGAGAAAGTAAAAAGTGCGAAGAAAATGAGGGCCAGAAACGTAGTTGTTTCCCTTCTTGTTTTATGCTTCTCACGTCTACGATTTCTAAATTTACCCCATAACAAAACTTCTTGAGATTAAAGGAAGAATAGAAATACTGTTACACTGACTTTTCAAAATATTTCATGGAAATTCAAAATTACCAAATGTTTATACACTATTTCCTAAGTCCAAAAGTTCATCCATCAGTTAAGACTATAGTCCCAACACGCTACAGCTATGATAACCTCTAATTAGACACAAAAAAGCACGACCATCAGCAATTCTTATGAGGCCATGATAACGAATAAGGAGCACTCGTTTACTCTGCACATTGGGAAGTTGACACTTTCTATATTCGTCGACCGATGCGAGGGGAAAGCTAGGTGATATACACGGCCTTCAACAAAATCATTTGACCCGAAAATTCCGCGAAATTATACTCTAAGACCGTTCATTTTGTGTCCTCGAGAGTTTGAGATGTGATGGTAGACAGGTGTGTGTATATATGTATACCGTTCTCTTGTTACAATCAAAGGATGATTATAACCTATAATAATAATTATTCTCATAATGATTCAATAACAAAATATAACTTTCATCAACTAAGATGCGATGTTAATGACGAGATGACTAGTTTAGTGTAGTGTTTCCGACACTTTAAATAGTTTTAGAAGCATTTTCATGCTAATTACTTTTTTAATTAGATTAGAAAGAAATGAAAATTAGTCAGTTCCCAACCAACAGACCGGAAGAGGTCCCAATAATATCTTCCTATGTGTTTCCTTCTCTGTTATTCCATCTGTCTCTAATAATAATAATAATAATAATAATAATAATAATAATAATAATAATAATAATAATATAATGGTGTTAAATATCGCCATTATGCATGCTTACTTTTTGGCCACCAGACTTGAAACGGACATGGAGGGATACAGGACGCGATTCAAGAAGAACGGATGAAGATGCATCCGAACATACCGGTATCCGAGCAGAGAAGGTGCGACCAGCAGCGCAACATCATTGTAAGGACCTTTCTCTCAGCTGCAGAGATAAATACTGGAGACCCACAAGCTAATCAGGTATGGTCTATAGAGGCGAATTTTGATGAATCCTGCCTCCCAGTGCCTGAGCAATTCTCTTGGACTGCGTATTATGAATCCATGAAGACATACTATCATGGTATTCCATTACCCTCCAGATCATGGATCCCACAGTAGGATATGGCCCACGTACAAATGCGGCGATGGAAGCTGTCAATTACTTGCTGAAGGTGGATGTAGAAAAATCGACAGCGCGTGAGGAAGTGGTAAGCTATGTGTCTTGTGCAGCCCTTGCTATTGTACAGGGTCTCTGTATATATGTAAAGGATAAATTTAAAAGATCGAAACAGCACAGTCCGCTAAGCCCAGCAAGCCCCCATGGTTGAGGCGTATTGAACGCAAAATTGAAAGCTTCCGGCGGGAAATAGGCACTCTGCCTTCTTTAGAGCTCCTGAGAATGCGACTAGAAAGGTCTTCAATGCAGTGAAGGCAATTGAACGAAAGATGAGAACTCGAAGAACCCAGACAAATTTCGAAAAGAGGCTTCGAGACCAACTTGAGTATCTAAAACAGCGCGTCGCAACTCTTGGGTGCCGTATAAGAAGATACCATAAAGCAAAGAAACGAAGACAACAGAATGCTGTGTACTCATTCGACCAGAAGAATTTTTTCAGGCAACTCAACGATCAAAGAAAGTTGACTTAAACAGTTTTTACAAGCTCCGAGATAGAAGAATATTGGAGCAATATATTGAGCATCTCCAAGACCCATGATGATGGAGCTTACTGGTTAGCAGAAGAGAAAGGGAAGTGTTTAATATACCTCAGATGTGCTCGCCGAATATTACACAGAGAGATATCTACAATTCAGTCAGGAAGACGCAGAATTGGAAAGCGCCAGGTACTGATGGGATACAAAAGTTTTGGTGGAAGTATTTCCAGTGTACTCATGCGGTTCTGGCCAGGTGGTTTCAAGCTGGATTCAACGATCCAACTATCATTCCGGCGTCTTTTACTGAAGGAGTTACATTTATGATAAGCAAGTCTAGCGATCCTAAGACTCCAAGTAATTATCAACCTATCACATGTCTCCCCACAATATATAATATTTTTACATATATGCTGGACAGTATGCTGAATACCCATCTAAAGGCCAACAATCTTGTGGCACCAGAGCAAAATGGTTGCGGAAAAGGTGCTCAAGGTTGCAACGAATTATTGATAGTAGACAGTGTTGCAGTCAGTCAAGCCACAAAGAGACACTGCAACGTTTCTATAAGATGGATTGACCATACCACGGCCTTCGACTCGATATCTCATTCGTGGGCATAAGTGAACTTAACTGCACTGCGGCAACGTAACAACACTGCGTGGCAACTTGGCGTACAAAGATAAAAGTCTCATTTGCTGGAGGCAGCTATAACCCAGGTAACTGAATATCAAACGAGGAATTTTTCAGGAAGATAGTCTTAGTTCCTTATGGTTCTCCCTACCTCTAAACCTTCTCAGCAGAATGTTAAGAGATTCAGGGATGGGATATGAAAAAAGAAAAAAACCCATATCCGCATTAATCAGAAGTTCTACATGGACGATCTCAAATTGTACGGCAGAGATAATCTTTCCTCGTTGCTTGAACTTGTTAAGTCCTTCAACGACTCTATTTGTATGGCGTTTGGCATTGATAAATTCGCTACAGCGCACGTGAAAAGGGAAAAATCTTTGATCCTGACAAACTCATCCTGGTGTGTGGCACAAATATCGAAGAACTTGGGCAAGAGGATGCCTATAAACATTTATGACTGCACCAACTTTTGAGCACAAGTGAAGCAAAGATGATTTTGAGTCCTTGTGTACGAAGCAAAACAACAGTTTTCGCAAATACGTTCTTCAGAAAACGACGGTCATGCATGAAGCAATTTGTGCCCCAGATAAGAATTTTACCCCACTGAACTTGAATCAAGTTGTCTCAAAAATCATGTCTCACGAAAGAAGATAGGCTGAGTGAGGACCCAGAAGCGTTTGCACGTCAGGTATCCTGCTGAGCTCACAGGAAACGCCGTGAATATGGGATCGTCATTCTCCTGGCTAACAAAATCTGGCCTCTTTGCTGAGACAGAAGGGTTAGTCATTTCTATTAAGGACGAAGTAACCTCCATTCGCAATTACCAATGGTGTGTGGTTGGGGATATGAGTGTAGAGGACCGCTGCCGCCTTTGACATCAACGACATTGCTGCGGTTGTCCATCAGGCCGTGGATGCAAAATCAACATATGATGATGATGATGATGATGATGATGATAATAATAATAATATTTATTGAGTCACATGTACAATTACAACCGTGTATGACGAGTTAATATGATGTCTTGGGTGGAGAGCGCGAAGTTACATTACTGTTCAGGAACGAAACAAGGGGCCATCTCAGCATTTGCTCAAGGGACCAGGGAAACTGAACAAAAACCTGATCTAGATGGGGTCATTGGCCTAGGAATTATATTACAATACTACTGATAGATTAGGATATTATAAAAGAGATAATTAGTTTTAGTAGCAAATAACTTGACATTTCAAGATTTGTACAGTTTCATGTTAGAAGTAAAAGTAAAATTGATTTGTTGTCATTTTATTGCTACTACTTATAATAATAATAACAATAATAATAGTAGATATATTAAAACAATACAAGATATCAATTCTGGTAGCAACTACATAAAATTTAACAATATTAGTACATTCTATGTTTAAAACTTGAAATAGTGAGGGGAGGAGGAGGTAGGTATTGACCAGTGTTTTTCTTTCTATTTGTACACCTAGTCCTACTGCAGCATCTAGAAAATCCAGAGAGAAAGAGAAATGTTTGTCAGGCATTTCCCTTCTACGTAGCAGGGCGCGAAATGGCAGTTTTTTTTTTTTTTTTTTGCTTCAGCTCGAAATAGTCAGCATGAAACAGAAAGTCAAATGTGATAATACGTTTTTATTTATTTATATTTTTAAGGGAAATATTGTGATTTGAATATTTCTTCAAACTGTAGAACATGTTGTTAAGCAGGAAAGCTTTCAATTTACTTTTAAATGTATGAATTATGTTTATGTCTTTAATATCATTGCCTAGTTTGTTTAAAAGTGTAATGCCCTCTATTAGGGAACTTTTTTGATAAAGTGTAGTTTCTGAGTGGGGAAAATGTTGGTTATTCTTTTGACGCGTGTTGTAGTTGTGTACATCGGAATTTAGAATAAAAATGACATTGTTTTCCATCAGAATAATCTTTGTGAAGACCACTATTTCAAATATATACATGCATGGTAGAGAAAGAATCCTTAGTTTATTGAAACAAGGGTTTGCAAGACTCCAGCTTATGACTGTTGGTCTTTGTTCGCAGTTTTCTTTTTGCGATAATAAATATGCGAGTGCTGTTCGGGGCATTTCCCCAGAATATTATTCCATATTTTAGTTGTGAATGCACATTTGTAAAATACATTGCTCGAAGTGTCTCAATGTTGGAGCTTGACCTGAGGGTGTATAGGGCATAGCAAGATTTGGTGAGCTTCTTGTTAAGATTTGAGATTGAGCATTCCATTTTAGGTTTTCTTGAATTGTTAGGCCGAGGAAGGTAGTTTCATGATATATCGTTTCAGGGTTATTATTTATAAGCAAATGCTGTGAGTTTTTCTTTAGATCGGGGATTCATGAAATTTAGAGACACTAGATTCACTATCTTGCTGGTGTTTATGATGAGTCTTGAAGCCATTTTACTAGTGCTTGCAAAGTTTTGTGAGTTACTTTCTCTAATAATTGTTGTGTTTTGATTTAATGATTACGTTTGTGTCAACTGCAAACAAAATTATTTTGTTATTCCTTAAAGCCAAAGGCGTGTAAAAGGAATAGTATTGGCCCAAGGATGGATCCTTGCGGGACTCCACCTTGCGGGACTCCACCTTTATTATTTGAGGGCAGGAGTAGTATGAGGAGATTATATTTTCTTTAGTGTGCTGGAGGGCAACTATTTGGCTACGGTTTGGTAAATATGATTTGATACATTGGCCTGCAATGCCTCGAATCCCTAGCATTTCTAGTTTTCTTAAAAGTATGTGTTGGTCAATAATGTCAAAGGCTTGTGACAAATCTAAGAAAAGGCCAATGGGAATTTCCTTCTGATTTAGTGCAACAAGTATGTCATTTAAAAAGGAGATGTCTGTGTCTGTGGATCTATTACTCCTGCCACTTAAGCTGCTACTTAAGCCATGTTGGGTATTTGTGAGGGCATTATTTGCATTGAGAAAATGTTTAAGTCTATCATTGAAAAGCCTTTTCATAATTTTTGAAAATCCTGAGTACAGGGAGATAGGTCTGTAGTTCATTGGATCATAACTATTTCCCTTTCGCCCGTCGGTGATTCTTTTCACACCTAAAGTTGAAACTGATCTCCGCCACTGCGCTAACTGCAGCAGACGCGCCGGACTGTAGAACATCAGGCGTTTTCACGTAGGGTTCCTGAGCTCGCGGTAATAATGTAGGAACAGTGCTGATATTTTTGAAAATACTTATTTTTGATAAAAATATGTAATATATTGAAAAATGGAATAAATAGAATGCCTTTACGCGCCTAATATCCCTTTATGCTCTCCGATGACGAAGTTTAATAAAAAGAAATTGGTATCATTTTTGTAAGAAAAAAATTAAAATGTTGAAACTTCGTGTAAAGTACCCACAAAAATAAAAAAATATCCGTTTCAAACTCAGAGGGGCTCGAGTTCCTTTAAATTGATCGAGAAATATCAATTTTTTAAAACATCGACTGATCGGTTTTGGCGCTGGTTGACAGATGGACGGAGAGAGACAATTTTAACACCAATCCATTTTTCGGTAACTATGACTCTGCGAATATGGATTCTCACTACATAACGTGTTAGAGGAAGTGTGTGTATGTATGTGTGTGAATAAGATTCATCCATTGTTTCGTTAACAGGGTTCGGTACTAAGAGTTTTTCTGTCGAAAATTCGCCATTTCCTCATCCTACAAAGCAAGGGTGAGAAAGAAAAAAAGTAACTAGAGACTTTCTCCTTGTTTCACCTTTGCAGGTCATGCCTTTTAGTGGTGATGATTGGAACGGGGATAATTTATTTTTCTCTTATTTTGTGTTCAAAGAATAAGCTGAAAACACCTTATTAATTTTGGTACCCCGATAATGTAACACATATTGCTATTGCCATTGCTAAGTTGGCCATTGCTAAGTTGAGTATCTAATTACTCCCAAAATTTTGCAATGTTTAGGTATCCCACTACTAGAGAAAAATCGGTGTTTGAAAATAAAGTAATAAAAAATAGTACAAATTAAAAATTGGACCAATATGCGTATATGCCCGGTAGGTAGATAGGTTATAATACCCGGTCTCAACAGTTAAAATTTGTTTTTCACATATTCGTACGTCGTAACCCATCAAATGTGAACTTTAATGTCTAATAAAAACTTTAAGTTAAAAATATGGACAACACGAAAGTTATCTTCAAAATTCACCACAGTCAAAATCCCACATAATTGGCATTTAAAATTTCAATTTTTGGTCGGCACGCTTTTTTAATTTCAAATTAGTTCTTTTGAGCTCTCATACAATTTGTTCATTATTTTATCTAAGGGTCTGTGACGTATTCAACTTTGCCAAAGTAACGGAAATCGACCTGCATGTATATGGGAATTTATCATCTCCATTAAAACACAACGTATTTCTTTGCAGATATTTCTCTGCAAATTTAGTAGTTCTGAGAAAAGATACGTGTTGATTTGTGTCTTTGAGCTGCAAACATTATTACCTCTGTCAACACCACTTACTGAAGGAGATTATTTTGAAGAACAGATCTTACAAAACATTTTTTAGTAACACTTAACACTTCACGTCATAACACCACATGAAGGGCTAAAATTTCTCATGTGCGTGAAACAAGTACCGCTAGAACAGAAGAAAAAATGAAAATGTCAACAAATGGATCTGTGGGCGGAAAGACAAATCAGTCAGGTAATAATAGAAGAACTAATTAATAATAATAATAATAATAATGAAATCAATAATAGATTTTTATCTCCAAACAAATTTCGTTCAATATCATGCAAAGCCTTCATTTGAATTTTTAAAACAACCCATGTCACTTAAAAAAAACATATCATGATCGTATCATATTGTTCATTGGTTATCATTTGTGAAGTCGGAATAAAAATAAATTTCTCATTCAATACTCGGTAATATTGTTAATGGGTTTTAAATATCTTAAATATATAGCATCGACAAAACTCGATGACAAGTGATTCAGGGCGCTGGTAGATACTAAGAGAAAGTCACTTACACTCTATCAGTGTGTGCCCTTCCTTCCTCATGTTTTGGTAACAAACACCTATTAATTTGCGTCATTTGTGTGTTAACTGTACGAGTATATCTAAACAAACTTGTATTAAACACGACGATACGCTTAAGCGTAGCCCGTGACCCGCTCGGTCTGTCGAAACCCGCGACTAGACAGAACAACATTTCTTCAAATATTTACTGGTGTCTCGGATTATTTTATTAAATTCATTCACGTTTTATTTTGACGTCCGCCGAATGCAAACAAAATTTTCAGATTACAGCGGTACTCGGTACGTAGGCTATTATTACCACGATCAACTGGTGGGCAAGGGCCGGGCGCTGAACACATAAATGGCCCGTCATTGTTTATTCTTAAACATTAAATCATTATGAAATTGTACAGTAAAGTTAAATGAATTGGATTAAAGATGACGTATCGATATTTAGTATCTACGATCTTGCGCCTCGTAGTATTTTATGGGCACAACCTTTGTCTTCAATTAGTTGACCTGATCTAAACTAACAATAGATGTTATTGAAGATGGAAATCGTTTTCCACTTTATATTTTATTGCATCAACCGCACGATTTTTTTTATTTCTTGTCTTACTACGCGCTTACATGATAAAGAGAAAGTATTGTAATGCTGCTGTGAAAATCGATGGTTTTTTCGAAAGAAAAGCTCGTATTTTGGGGTCAAGATATCGAAAAAGAGGATAAATATTTTCTTACGTGTAGAGAATTACTTTCTCTAATACGCTGTGTAGTCAGATTCCATATTTTGAGGGCCCTTAATACAGAAAAAATTGCTGTCCACAAAACGTCTGGGATCAACGATAACGCCTTAACGGTTGAGATGATTTTCTCCAAAATCGATCGTCTCCCCAATCAATCTGGATGAACTCGATGTTCTAATGTCGATGTGCAAATTTGAAATGGGTCTTTACATTTTTGGCATGAAGCCTTAAAGTTTTCAAAAATACCTCCGAACTTTTTAATAAACTTTTTCCTCCGATATAATGAAAGTCGCTTAAAAAATTGCAAAGGTTTCATTTTCATTGATCTCAAAATTTTCAAAAATGGATGAAGTTGAACATTTTTTGGACGTTTCCCAACAATTGCAATTGTATTGAAGAAAGGTAATTTTTAAATCAAATATGAACTTCACAGACAAATATTTTTAGTCATGACCAGTTTTTCGAATATGTGAAGTATTCACGTATTTTTTATGAAATAAGGCAATTTTTAAACAATTTTCTCAAACGGTTCCAAATTCTTTCTATATATTTTCTTCTAATATTTCAAAGCACGCTAAAAAGGGCGCAGGTCCCATTTTTGTCGAAAACTGTATTTTGAAAATAGCAAAAAATTAACATTGCAATAACAAAATTTATGACAGAAGAATTCCCTCTAATGAACTGTTTAAAAATGAATTCTTTAAAAACGGTCATTTAGAATTTTTGTTTAAAAATGTAGTTTTCGTGTAATTTGCGCAGGAAATAAAGGCATTTTATTAAGAAAATCTTAAAAATTGCTCCAATTTTTAATTTTTTTGATTGTATATAGCAAAAGACACTAAAAGATGGCACAGGTATCATTTTCGGTGAACTCTCTGTATTTTCTAAAATTTCAATAGTTAGAAATAATACGAGGAAATATGCGCTAGTGTAGCATCACAAGAAAATAATCGTTCAACAAGAGCTAGTTACGGGTCACTTCAAGCAGTGAATTCAACCGTTCTAGGGGAAGATTTCCCCGATATCAAAATGGGGGCAATGGAAAATAAAATAGTGAAAATACCGGAAATGATTAGCAGGTGGGCAGAAAGCAAACATTTAGGTTGGTATCCTGCAAGTTTGAAAGCAGCGAGGTAGCAAAAGAGTATTCCCATAAACTCCGAATAGATATCATTTCAACAAGAAATTTACATTCTAAAAAGCCCATTTTTACTTTCTCCCTACGGAGTAGAGAGAAAGTTAAGTAATGCTGCGCGACGACACGGTGAATTTTCGGCAGAAAATCTCTTATTACAGGACCCTGGCAACAAAAAAGTAGATAAATCCAGTTGCTAAATTGAGAAATAAATCCTCTATCAAGTAGTGTAGAGAGAATCCATATTTTGTTGGTTCTTGATACCAAAAAATCGAATGGCAAAACGTCTGCCAGTCCAACTGTCTGTGAACAACGCTAGCGGCTACACCATTCAGGAGATTTTCTATAAAACTGATATTCCTCAACCGATCTAACAGTTGTCGCGGGCTCTTAAATTTGAAACCGATATTTTAATTTTGGGAGGTACTTTACATGAAGCCCCTGGTACATTTTCCAAATTTTCAAAAAAATGGCTACATAGTTTTTTGAATAGTGTGGGGGGCGTTTAAGAGATGGTGCATATTCATTGAAACCCCCTATTTTTCGAAAATTTCAAAAGTTCAATTTTTTTTCGTCTTCCTACAACTAAAATATCAAAGATAGAGATTTTCCCAGAAATAAATCTGTTCCTTAAAGATAGATTTTGACATATATATATATATATATATATATATATATATATATATATATATATATATATAAGTCTATTGTGAAGCGCTCGAGAGTAGTTTGATCAGTTATATTTAACACAAATTGCAAATAATTGTTGTGAAAATTGGGTTAAAGTCACACTGCTGTGTGGTCTAATTGAACCCACGCGATGTTTCCGTACATAAAACCAATGAGATTTACACTAGCTCCATGAGTTCCTAGGTCTTCTTGTACAAACGTGAATGTAAATATACTACAAACACGAATATAACTCAAATAGCGGAAGTATAATTTTACTTATCCAATTTTTTATCGGTAACTGTGAATGCCTAAAAAAGAATTTCACCCATTCTCGCCCTGGGAGATTAACTTCGGAAACACTAACTGTTCTGTCACACATAGATAAGTAAGACTTCACAATAAATCTGATTTCGAGTTCATTAACATGAAATTACTGATTTGGTCACGGTGCATTGCAATGACAATTTTTCGTATTCAGTAAACATATCTGGATGGCCTGAATCGGACATATCTGGTTTCTGAATTGTTTCTTCTTGTCTTTTTTTTATAGTCGATCGACGATCAAGGAAGCTTTAGCTTGTCTTTGTGACATTATTTCTGACAATTTGTTGCCAAAAAGTCCTCAAGCAGATGGTCCTTAGGGCGGCTTCCCACGGCGCGGCCGCGGCGCGCTTCCTTCAAGGAGCAGAGCTCTTCCGACGCAGCCACCGCCGGAGCCACGGCCGCACCGCCGCCCGCCGTGGAAGGGGGTGGGGGTCTGGAGGAGTAGGTTTCACCGACCCTCCGGCGACGACGAACAAAGGGACCGGAGCAGGTAGAACGCTCCCATTTAAAGCTGTGTTCTGCTAGAGGTAGCGCGTGCCCCCTCCTTCGCTTCGCGTAGCTGGAGTTCGGCGTAGGCTGTCGCAGCTGCCGCCACCCACTGCACGTGGGAAGGCCTCCATTCAAACCAATGCTCTGCTACGCGCCGCGCTGCTGCGACGTGCGCTGCGGCCGCGCCGTGGGAAGGGGCCCTTAAGGCCGCCGGCGACCGGCGGCGACGACGGACAAAGGGACCGCAGCACGTACCTGCTTCGGTCCCTTTGTCCGTCGTCGGCGAAGAGCCCTGATGATTGACGTTCGCGCGCTTCTGCCGCGGCGTGGGCAAGCGGCCTAAAATCCGCATATTTCTGACTTCAGGAATTCTTCTGTATTTGTGTACTATTACGGGCAGATTACTACAAAAGCAAGAGAAAATCACAATTATTGAAGTTTTAAATATCGGAATAAAATTATTAACGCATTAGAAAAATAATAAAGATAGTTTTGGTTACTTGAACCTACTTTCAGCGGGGGTCAGGTTTACCACCGAATTATATTAAACGCGTTTAATGCTGCACTGCGTTGCCATCGCACGGAAGTAACTGCAATCTAACTGGTCAATGCAATGAATAAACAACTACAACCGCTTAAAGCACTTTTTTCGCGTGGGTCCAAGTAGCCCGTTATTACGGTAATTCATGTGTTTGTTCATAACTAACCTTACAGTTATTTGAGCATGTTCGAGATTTCTGAAAATAGGGCTAACCTGGCGTCTTTCTTCCCTTGTTCTGTCATCACCAAATTGCAAAGTAAATGCCTGTTCAACCTCTTCATCACTGTAGCAATGTATTTTGATCCACAAAAGTTCACATCAAACAAATCATTTGCGTTCATACGGTTGCATCTTTTGCAATCAAACGGTAGTATGTGAGCAGTTAGAGCATTGCGATCCATCGTACTAGCTTTCAAAACTAAGCTCTCCTTATTCCTTTGTCCCAGAAAATTATTTCATTTGCGTGGCACAAAATCTTCTCTAGTTTTGTCGGGGATAAATAAATGTTGAAACAACTTAGAGGCTGGGAGACATCAACTGCGCCACAGACATCAGTGGCTTTGATTTCCGGTTTTCCGGGCACGTCAACTGCTAAGATCATTAGTCCCGTAAATGTAGGGTATATTTTTTTATCTCGTGAGGTGATCTTCCCTCACTAGATGGCGAGATCCAGCGCCGACCTACAGGTCGGCTTGCGGTGTTATCGCAGCCAGGTATCTCCCACCAGCAAGGCACCGCCCCAGCCGGGAGCAGCGCTAAGCTCTCGACGCATGCGGTGGTGTAATGCATTTATCTAATTAAGGGGAGGGGATAGGACAAAAGGAAGGAAAGATCACGCGCGGTCTGTGGCCCGTTAGGGTATTGCTCCGGTATTCTCCCGGTGTTGATCAAACAAACTACATAAAACTACCGAGCAGAGCAGCCGGCTGTTAGAATTCTCCTCCAGACAGCAGCAGAATTAGACCTAGCAAGTCAGGTCCTATTAGGCCACTAGAATTCTCCTTCAGACAACGGCTAAACTCGACCTAGCTATGTAGGTAAAGTCGAAAATACTGATACCTTCGGGAACCTAGGACCTCCCAATCAGAGGCACTGCAATGACATCAATTGATGCCTATGCAGGAGTCTGAGAAACATAATGAAATACTGACACTGCATTCCACACAAAAGTCTTATTCTCACCAAGTACAGTTCTCTCTATCTTCAAAATCGAATAAATATCATTTACACAGTTCTCCCTCTTCCACTTCTTTATGACTTTATTATTTTTTCCCTTCCTTGCTGTTTTTCCCCTTAGAAGACTTGAAAGTAGACTGTGCACTAGTAAGCTCATGAATGTGAAACACAGCGTGGAGCAATTCTTCAATCTTCTCTCTCTCCTCAAAAAGATCACAATATAGATATTTCATCAATTCAGCCTTAACATGCATTTCAAATTAATGTTCTCTATTGAAACTTTCTTCATCACTTCTTGTATTCGAAATGTCCATTTGTTTCCTTTTCTTCAATCTAAAGTGAAAGCACCTGGATTTCTTCAGAAGTCATTCCTTTTGCCTAATTGTCACTCATCTTTATAGGCAGTAAATTAATAATTTATTGTTACTGTATTGTTCTCTCCAAATTTACATCTTGAAAGCTAAGAATATTCAAGGTGGTGTTGCTTCTAAATGCATAAAACATGGAAAGATATTTTTTAATCACACATCCGATTGTTACAGAACAAAACAAAAGCATATTATTAGCCATATATCCACAGGACTTGCCCATAATTACCATTAAGACTAGTGTCGAAACTCCTCTTCACTATGCTTTTCACAGTGAACAGTGTTTTGGAGGAATAAAAACAACAACAACAACAACGCAGCCTGCTCATACAAATGCCGGAACTACTGATTCACAGCACCTCTATCATTTAAAGATGTCAATGTCAAAAACAAGGACATACCAAATGTATCAGGAGAGGCTAAATTATGAATCAGTGGCTACATCTTGAAGGCATAATAGTAGTGTTCTAGGATTAAGCAGGTCATATCAATACTTTAGATTTGGTTGAAGTGAAACAATTTGAAGTAAGACAAGATACATGAACTGGGTGAGAAAGTTGAAAAGACAAAAAGGACTTGATTGTAAATCTTTATTAACACAAAAGTCCATTAATTCTACAACTTTGGTACAAATACTCATCTCACACACATAGTCCCCTAGAACAGAGGGAACAAAATACCAGGATCGAGCACACTTGGCTGGAAACCATGCTGAGACTAACTAAACAAATGAAAGGTACACAATAATTGGGGATTTATGTGCTAGATTAAAATCCTCCATTTTCTCCTTTTTCATACAAAAAGAATATCTTGCATTACTAAATATGAACAAACTGTCAGATGATGACATAAAATACCATTCAAAAACAATATTCTTGAAAAATCCCCTCTTCACAGAACAATATCATCAGTATCTCCTAATAATAACAGTAAAGAAATATAACTTAACTACACAGCTGTACAAATTCACTGTAATGCAAGATTTTTCCACCATATAAAGTTCAGTCGATTTGTTAAATGTTACAATTCACATAAATACAAACAATTAGAAATTTAAAAAGGAAACTTTTGTTGCTAAAATATTTTACTATAAAGATGATTACAATAAATATCACTGTAATCATATGAGTATCATAAAAAGCAATGGTTTTTGTAAAAACCAATTAATTTCATTGTTTTACATATATCTATATACCTATACATATATAGATATGAAGAGGTGTGTGTATGCATGTCATATAACACTGACTTAAAATTTTAAACACACTCTTGCAATTGTGTGTTTCAGTATGATTGATTGGTAATAGATATAGCCATGTAATTCTGTAATGAATTCATATGGTAATAAATGGGGAAGGATTTTTTTGTGGAAAAAGCAATCATTTCTTCAGCTACTGGAACAACAGCATAGACACTATGGATATTTCAGAATGACTTTTGAGAGTGCTATTTGTATACGTAGTCATTTTGTAAAATTTCATTTTGTCAAAACTTAGTTTCTTAGTTACTACAAACACACTGACTGCTTTTTGCTACAAGTACGATCATGACGAATCTAAATACATTATAGGACTTTGTTGAAGACACAATATTATACACTTGCGCTAACAATGAATAATAAAAAAGAATGGCTAGCAATATAATTAGCAAAGCTATACACATTGAAATTCTTTAAAAAAATTGTTCATACTCCTTATTATGAGTACATTCACAGATTTACTTAATCTAGGCAAGATTTGTATCATCATTCCTTCACTAGTTGTAGTATCATTGTATGAAATGTTTCGTTATAATTGCCAGACTCACACAGAATCCAGGGTATATAATACACCCTTCACAGTTCGAAAGCTTTAAGCAAATTCAAGTTTTTTTTTTTTAATTTGGTAAACAATGTACGATAAACACATTTAGGTCACACTCAGCACACAAGCAGGATAATATAGATTGGTACATTCAGAAATACAAAGTGTGAAGCTTCCTTAAAAATCACAACTCGACCATAGAGGAATAATGCAGGGAGGGCCTCTTTGACTGCAAATTAACATGAAAAATAACACTGGGAACTTTACATATACTAAAAACATAATGAAAATTAAATCTTCATAACAAATATTTACAATTTTGAAGGGAAAAAAAAAATTATATACTTCCAAAAAGGTTTTGATAAGTAAATTACACAAAGAAATGTTTACAGTAAAACAAAGTTTGAACTGTGATATTTCTTCCGATCTTGCAAATAAAAAGGTACTCAAATGTTAAGAAAAAAGTAATAATTATAATAAGCACAATAGGCTGGACTTTCCTCACACAAACTCAATAATATACATGGTGTCAAGTCCCCTGCTATTCCTCTGCCTACTTACAAGCTATGCATCTCAAATATGATGATAATTTCCTGCGGAAGAGGATGCTACTTTCAGTAATACCATCCTTGACTAAGAATATACAGATTTCAAATCTCTGATGTTTAGATGGAAATTACTAATTAAGATGATTGTTTGGTAACATTACATTCAATGTAGTTTGCAAATGCATTTTTACATTGTATACATTACAAACAGGAACCTCACTTGGAACACAAGAACTAGTTATGACCAATGTCCACAAAGGCATTCAAACTTCAGTCACATTTGTTTTCAAAAATCTCCCATTTCCCTATCTCATCTGCATAGTACAGTCAAGGATATAATCTAGCATCATTACTTTTATCCTCATTATTCCTCACTTTGACAACACTTAAAACATATACATTATAATAGACAATAAAATATCACATGCCAAGAAGTTGAGCCATTTTGTGAACTAAACACAAAACAGAAGGCTAAACAACTGGAACATTCAAGTAATATGCTGGACAGTTAACACAGATCAGAATGACCTGGAAATATGTGTATATATTGTTATATAGAGACATTACATTAACTTGAGAGACACTGCTGTAATAAACATCACTTCTTTGCAGATATATGGAAATTTTTTTTGCATAGTATAATGCCAATAAAAGTTTTTACTTGATGAATCAGCTTATGTTAAAGATAGAAATTTTCAGATGAAATATTTAAAATGCTGTGAATGAACTTGGTGATGAAGAATTATGAACAATGAAAGTTAGTCAACACAATTTGCAAATCACACACACAAAAAGAAACAACATGAGGCACATTCCTCCATTAGTTAGTTCAATCAGTTCATTATAAGCACAATAATTCATAACAAGAAATGTAAAATTCATTGGTAAGCTGACTCGATTACAAATTAACAACAAAAATTAAGTTGAATAAAATACTTCTTCTGAAAAGCTGTTTTCCATTCAAGTGAATATAACTGAATATCTATTGTTCCTAAACACATTATTATAATTTCTTTTGCTATTTAACAGATCAAACAAACATTAAAATTAGAAAATAATCTTTATCACTTGGCTTTAGAGCCCACATTCACCCACATTTCAATACAACATTTAAAAGTATGAACCAATTTTATGGAAGAATATTCAACCTCACAAGTCATCATAAAGCACATAATGCTAACAATATGACACGTAATCAAAAGCAAGCCATCCACAGCATTTTTGCAGAAGTATGTTCCACCCCACAGAGACAAGGGCACATCTAGTAGAGGCTTTCCGTAGTTGTAGCCACATTATAGGTTACACTGCCACAGTATCGTAGGCTGAGATTGCGAGTCCGCTTTGGCCGTGCTGGTAGGGGCCTGCTTCGTTTCTACAGAGAGGTCACCGGTGAAAAAAAAGAACACCACAATCAATCAACTTGAGATCATCAAAGACATTAAAATTAATTGTCAGCTTGATGGTCAAATTATAAGAGTATGCTTTAATCCAAGTGTACAGACAGTGATTCCAATCTATACATTTGCAATCAAAGAAAATGGAAAGGTTTTAAAATAATCATCAGACAGTGAACTAAAATACAAGGTACTGGCCATGGACTCTCATACTAAAATATTACTGAAATAAACAAAGACTTTTTTCCTTAATTCCTTGTTCATCATATGAAACAGACTGGAAGCTACTGTCATACAGTGAATAAAGAACCGCAACTCAAACCTTTCTGATTTCTGTGAAAATTGCAATACTTGAATAACAAATGAAGTACTGTAACAAATTTTTAGATTTTGTGGAATCTAGCTTAGTGTTCTGTACAACAAATTGCTCATGTCAAATCTCCTGTAAATACAACATGCTATGCATATTGCCACACATAAATAATGTGCGTAATATGAATGGTTTGCTCTGTCTAGTCATTACTACAATGTTGAAATATGGTAATGGAGTATATATATAATACATATAATAAACATGTAATTAAGTGTAAAATAAAATATTTCTGAGCGTAGTATATTTTAAATGCTTTAAATATTTCAATGTCAGAAATTGTGAAGAAAAACATTCCAGTGCAAACCACTCATTTTACTATGAATTCACATTCATGGCATAGCAAATTCTTACAGGATGTTTTCTCACTAAACACACACAATCCAAATAAAAAGTCTAATATCCCAGACTAAATGAGATAACAAAATTAAGCTCTCTGGGTAGAAATGGAGTGAAACCACCAGATTACTTTTGAGTGATGACAAAGCAAGACAGTGGGCAAAAAACAGTGAGCAGTAGGAGTAATTTTAATATCACATATTCTTAAATTAAGATCCAAAGCATGCAAAGCTGTAATATAAAAGAGCAAGATAAAAAAACTGACTCTGAAAGAAAAAGTAAAGTCACATTGTATCAAACTACAATAAATTATGAATGTTTTAACTAGGTTTCAATTACAACTTTTTAACAGGTTACGTTTGGACATACATGGAAGATAAATTGAACAGTTTTTGACTGCAGAATCATGAGTTTTATATTTTATATCATAATATACATACCTATTTGCTTTCTATAAAAACAAAATATTAATATTTTTTAAGAATTTCCAAAACAAATTTCAAAAGTTCTTTTATTATAGATAAAGAAGTATGAATTATTTGGCATTCTACACTGTCAAATTTAGTGAGGAAAGGTAAATTTCTAAATGTATCAATTTACCTTCCACAGTTGGAAACAAAATTCAATTCAAAGGTCTAAACAGAGGTATTATAGGTATGAAGTGTTCCAAATTAATTTGTCACTGCAGTGAAGAGGGTTGCTGCAAACACATTACATAAAGGATTATGCTTGCCTCTAAAATTGGTTGCATTTGAACATATAACACTATAAAATAGCTGAAAAATAAGAAGATAATGGTACAGAAAGCAAGAGTCAGGCAGCAAAGGTTGATATGTCAAAGGACTGCAACTGAGGATAATTATTTGAGGTATATCATTGAAGTCTATTGTTTTGCCTCACTGTAAGGAAGAAGTAGTGTATAAAAATTCTTCATAAAGAGAAGATAGAAATTTGGAAACATGAACTTGCACTAAAAATTAAACAATTTTGCAGACCCCTTTTTCTTTTCAATCCCTCACAATGAGATCACAATATGTGCAAACATATAATGAAACAGCCGTAGTTCATACAATACAAAACATTAACATAATATTGAACAAGCAAGCATAATTTAATAAGCAATGACATTTAAAGTGAAACTTTAGAATGCTTTATAAAGTAAAATATTATGAAATTTCTCTTTTTGCACACTAGCTATTCAGTGTACACAGAGAACATAAGTTCCTTGTTTCACTTCAAACATATACTTTGCTTTGTGCCATTATAAGCATACAAACATTCATTCATTCTTTAGAAGGAATCTGATATAAACCTAAAAATCAACTATACTCCACCTGGTCTTACTGAAATTGTGCATCAATAACTTACGGTTTCCTTTGTTTTGTATCATGAAACGAGAAAGTGCCCACCAGAACAATGTTTTAGTAAACTCACATGAACTCAATAAACACAAGCATACAACTAAATCCATGACACCATGTTAAACTACAACAATAGCCACCATGAAAATATGAGATAAGAAACCACAACTGCTGTGTGTTCAACACAAAAATAAACAAACGGTTCTTACATAAAATACAAAGTAAATAAAATAAATCCCATTTGAAATTCAATATTATAGTGATTCCATTTTGAAATAAGATATTACAAAGAAATAACACTGGATGAAATTAAAATTCAGCACATATATTGGTCCATATTCAAACATGGTGGCAACTGTTTACTTAAAAACATAACACAAAAACACAAACCTACATTTTGAAAACACATGTTTTACTATCTACATGAACATGCTAGGAAAGTTAAAAATGAAGAGTTTATTTGCCCATACAATTTCCAGTATATTCTAATTAAATAATCTATACTGCTATGCTGTTAGGTAATTGAAGTTCATTTCAGAAAAACATGGATAGAAAGTGGCAGACTTTGAACTATGCGATTTTAAGTTCAAGCCATGCAAAATGCTTTGAAGAAACTTTTGGGCAATAATTCAACCTGTTCATAGAGAAAATTAACAAAACATAGTGATGTCAGATATTGACGCAAAGGTTTTCACTAACTTCATTTACATCAGACATGAATGAAATGCCACGTCATGACATCACAAGATATATAAAGTTTACTAAAAGTCATAATGGATCAAAAAGACCACAAAAATATGATAACATCTAGTTCAGTAAGTCAAACATAGAGCTATTTTATTTTTCACTTAACTCATATTATTCTTTATCTTTGGTATGTACAGATGAGAGTGAACATTCACAAAGAACAGCCATGTTCTTGCTATGCAAAAAACTTTGACCAACTCATTTCCCAGTGTGAATAAATATAACAAAAGAAATATAGACAGTAATACAGAAACAAGAAATAACAAAAATATACCGATCTGCAGAAACCATACTTATGCCCAAGAATTATTTTATATTAACAATTTTTAAAAATGTGTTAGTAAGTTATCATTAAAGGATGAAAACAATAATAAATAAATTAAAATAAATAATTTCAGTTGACGTATGAATCCCCAAATTTACAAAAACAAGAGAAAATGAGTTGTATCAAAAAATTTTCCAGTTATATTCCACAAGAACATGAATGACTTTAGTGAATTCTTTAAAATTTCATTAATTCAACTTATATTTGCGTCTGACTTTACTGACCTCTCAATGAGTTTTCTCATTTCCTCAGTGGTCAAGTCCTTGTCGTTGGCCCTGACATTAACTGAAACCAAAACCAAAATACAGCATCCACGGCTCCACCACAGCAGAGAACTCAAGAGAGACTAAAGGGATGGACAACTAATATTCATATATCGTTTAAGAAATAAAAAAATTAAAAATTGATTGAATGTTGAATATTAATTTTTATATTCTGGAGGGGGAAAAAAAATTCTTGGCATCAGTTATGCTATTAAATGGCAATTTCCCCCCCATAAATCCAAAATAATACTATTAATAAAACAAAAAATTGTCCATTCCTTAAAACATTGAATATAAACGGAAATAAAACAAAACGGAGACCAAAACGAAGAATCTAGCTACATTACTTTTTTAAGACAATTTAATACATTTATGGAAAATTAGTACACTAAGACACTGATTAAGAGTTAAACTGCAATTAACATACTCTGCAAATGCAAATTAGGCACTTACTGTACAAATCCTCCTGGCTTGGACCAACACAGTGGTGTTAATTTGTACTTACTTGTTACTCTGATGTCCCTTTGTAAATGCATGCAAGTGCATGCACGCATGCATTTATCTACTCTTTCACCCATACTTAGAATTCCATACCTCCATTCTACTAACAAATCACTCTAACACAAATATGCACATATTTTTCTATAATCAAACTTGTCACTTGTGTAAACTGTTACTCACCTATCTCAAATGAAAATGTTTTATAAGTAAATGCAACATAATTTTATAACTAATATTTTTTGTGCTCTTTCTTATTGAACACCACTGTCTTGATCAGAACCAAGACAAATATGATATGCATTTCCTCATCTCAACTACCATCATGTCCGTCACCACAGAAAAGGTCATTACAGAGAGAAAGGTAACAGACGTACAGGACAGGGACTTCTATTTTCAAATTTCTCAAGCTTATGAACTCATGCATAAGAATTCTAGAGGAGAAGCTGTCTTGCATATCAATGCTTTGTTTCTGTGTCAGAGTATCCCCCAAATGAATAAAATCGAGGAGAAAACCAAACAGCTTACCAATATAATAAAGAAAAAAGATATAGCACTTACTCGATACACTGACAAAAGTGAAAGCTTTTATCTTCATTGAATGATGACTATGATTGAGAAAAAATGTCATTAATATAAATTTAAAGCACCCCTCTATTAAATTTACAAAAGAGCATAATTTTCAAAAATTTTAAATTGATTGTATTAAGGAAATGCCTACAAAAGGTAAATTTATAATACAGTGGAAACCCACACAAGAATGTATTTTACTACCACATTTTGAATCAATGTGAATAAAATATTAATAAAAATTGAGTGAAAAATATGTTTACAATATTGCAAGAAGGAAACAAGGGCAGTTTTATTCTAGAACTTTGAAGGACAAGGGATTGCAAAATAATAAATTTGCTTTCAGAAGGAAAAGAGAAAGTATGGAAAGGAAATAATTAGGATGTAAACACTGTAGAATGAGCTACAAATTATGTCTTAAGGTTTCCATTGTACTAAATATGCATTTACAAAATCTGTCATAAAGAAAAGGTGAAAAAGACAAATATAACAAGGACGTTAGTTGAGAAGCCTTCACCTTCTCAATAGTAACTACCCTTGTACAACTGAAGCTCAGCAGTAAGTAATCCAACCACAAATTCTTTCACCAGAGCTACTCATATCCATAAAAGTGAGAATTCATTTCTTTCATCATGTAGAAAAGAAATTAGAAATATTTGTACAATATGTGAAAAGCAATATTTCTGAAATATGGCATGCTTTCTCTGTTAAATATAATACATATTGTTATAGATTAGATACAGGAACATGTTTTGCATAATACTCAAACATTTGTTCATTCAGATTGCAAATGTATTATTCTTACCATTTATAACTATAAGTGTTATAATGGAAATTTAGTTACCTATTACTTGTGATGCCTTTGCATTAATTGTATAATCTGCTTACATTTATTATTTTCTCAGGGGAAAAAATTCTACATCTTTTATAGAGTAGATTTTTTTTGCACAAATTTCATTATCACTGTCATCTATTAATTAATATTTTTAAGACTCTTGGCTACTGTATCACAAAATGTTGATATTTCTGAATGAACAAATATCATTCAGAAACGGCTTGCCATCACATAAAAACACAAAACCTCTAAAACTGTGATAAATTGGCTTAAACAGGTTAATAAAACCAATATTTTACATAAGTTAATTCAAACTCCTACGTGCCCACATTTGGACCTGCTCAGTTTACATGTCATCATTTTCTAAGGTATATTAGTAGTAGCACTTCAGTGAATACCTTGTAGGGATGCCAACATCATAGCAAATTGAATGATTAAGAAATCAACTCAGTTTTCCAATCGCAATATCTTCTTTTCCGTGATATTACTTTTATTCATGTCCCAGGAGGAAAGTAAATGAGAAAAAAAATAAATTCTTGGAAAGGTGAATGAAGAAATTTGTCAAATTTGATTATACTGCCATCATGACCATACATATAGAAAACTTTCTTTAACCTTTTCATAAATTTTCTAAATGCTTGCACTTTTCTGAATATACCCATTCAATATACACCAAAGTACAATACACTTTTGTTATGTGCTATTAGGTAAATATAATTCCAAAAAGTTTTAAATATTAGACCTAAGTTTCCAATGCAGATGCAATAATAAAACTGACTACGAAATGTAATACTGGAGAAAATTGTCTGGCATATTCTTGAAATTTCATTGTTCTTCCCAAATACATTATGATTCTACAGAAGAAATGATAGTACCCATAGTCACCCATAGTTACATGCAATATCAAACATGAAATGAAATAATGCAGGTAAGGGTTAAGAAATGTAAGAAGCAGTTGCAAGTTATTCCCCTTCAAAAACCACATGAAAAATTCGATATTGCGACATCGCAACACCAAAAACTTCCCCACGTCAATATATATGTATATATATTTTGAAATACACTGCTTGGCAACCCTACTGGTAACTGATAACATAAGCATGTAATTTTGATGATACTAGATTCCTTAATAGTTAACTACCCTGTCTAGCATTTTACTGTAGTATCACCAGTTACCGGAGGAGTCATACTACATGTTACAGTTGTGGAAAAATAAGTATCAAGGTATGAAATCTACTGTGCAGAAAAATGTGCAAATACATCAGAGAGAATTTTAACACATTTTAGATGACAAATACTGCTTTGCTCTGAAAACATAGTTCCACTAACAGCAATGATGATGCCTCCGGAGTGGTCAGGGTAGATTCTTTTAAATTTTATTAATATTTTGCAACTTGAGCAGGATCCTCATGAGACTGAGGCTGTGCCGTACTTGACTCACCTCCGTAGTTGCGGCTAACCAACTGGTCTCGATCACACTCTGCCTCGGAGATCTCATTGCTCTCCTTTGAGTCGTTGAAAGAATTGTTGGGGTCATGGTTACGTGGAGGTGGTGGTGGTGGTTCTGGGCTGCCCGAGATAGGTAAATTACGGGCAGAACCTGTAAAATTTTATTGAAGTGAAACAAACACATTTTCAATAAGTTTTACTATGAGAGGAGAGTTATCTTTTTGCTCAATTCAAGTGACTCCCTGCCAATTGCAGCAGTCAGTTCAACTGAATATTAAAATAAAAGAGAAAGATATTAAGATATTCAACATCCATCAGTATTTTAAATTGTTTTCAACAATACACATTAAGTGACAAAATTATACTGTTAAACATTTCCCCCCTTTATTTCATTTTTAACTTTTATACCTTTATTTTGATGGGTAATATTAAAATATATTGAACCATATGGAGAATTTATTATTGATTATTATTGTCCATGTTCTCCATTGTGGATATTTTTATATTTTTATGCATTTAAAAAATTGGAGAGCACAACTTTTGCAATAGTGACAATACCAGTGACTAATTTTCATTATTAAAAAGCAAATGCAATATAAAACAAATAATTCAGAATTATGTAATTTTTTTGATATTTTCATTAGAACACAAAAGGAAGGTATTCATAATTGTCTTTTCCTTAACTGTATGTCAATATTTTGTGAAGAATTAAAATTTTAAAGTAACTTTTTCATCATCAAAATCCAGGTTGTTCTTGATAATACAATATTTGACAGGATGTTAATATTTAAAATTTCATATAAAGGAATGGAATAAAGAGGAAAAGTGAAACAGAGGATATAAATGAAATCAGAAACAAAGAGAAGACAATTCTTACAGCAAAATGCCCAGAAAAGTTGTGAATAAGTATATAATAGAAAATTACTGTTAAACTGACTGATAAACGTTTAAACAACACAATATAAAGCATCCATTCTGGTGGTCATAACTAAAGGCAGACACATACTTTTTCTTGGTTGAACTAAGATAAATGGAAATTTGGAAATATATAAAAGTTACTGAAATAGACAATATGCTATTTCAATAGATAATGTGATTTAGATTATGAGCTGTGAAGAGAAATAGTTTTATTTATTTGGAAAAGTACAAGGAAACTACTGGTAAGTGCCCCAGTTTGGTATGGTTTCAAGATAATTCAATTAGTAATATTTTAATAAATGAATTATTAACTGACCCACACTTCTCCTGCTCACAGATCCACGACTACCATAGTGATCATAAGGAGCACCATATTGTCCATACTGACTTCCGTACTGATCTTCTTCAGGAGCACAGTTAGCAGGATCATCATACTCAGGACCAGGGGAGAAGTTGGAGTTTGGACCATTCTGACTGGCAACTCGAGAATAACGGCCATTGGTACGTGGCTGAAACAAGTAGTAAAAATTGGGATTTATATTGACTCAACATCACTCATCTGAAAATGAATATAATTTAAATATAGTAAATAATAAAAGTAGTAAGAAACCACTCAGGAAGACTCAAAGACAAATCTGTTTTAATTCTCGCAATTTGATTAATCTGAAAAAACATGTTGATCACAATATAGAACTGATATATTTACCTTCCGAATACTACATATAATGCAGTGTGTTTCTAAAGCAACTATAATAAATTTAGAATGCAAAGAACATGCACAGAAGAACAAACAATCACAAACAACTTGAATCCACACATTATCATTATTTTAAATAAAGCAAATTTTGGAATATCATTTACATAGTATTTATTCTCTTTTTCATTTTATGGTAGTCTAACAATCATTGCTTGTTAGGGATTTACCCAAATAAATAATGTATAATGGTGAAGATATACTTTTTGCTGTTATATTTAAACATGTGTTAGCAATTTACTGCAAATTTTTCGTGAAGCAGAAATGCCCCACAAAACAAATAGTACTAATTGTTATTATTTCTTTAATAAAAATCAAATAAGACTGTGAAATAGATCACCATCTTTATGCTATTATTTACTTTTAGAAGTACTAAATTTCCAATATATTAACTGTGTTTTATTTGTAGACTTAAGATGATCAATATTTTGTTGCTTGTCCGATCGTGCATCTTTCATGCTCTTAAGTAATACTTTCACTTTTAATTAATCACATATTCAGGGGTAATTAAATAGATATTTTAAAACATTTGGGATAATTTTCATGTTATTAGAGGTTCACAAAAACGATCTGCAAAGTTAATATGCTTAGTTACATAATCTGTCAATATACAACAATTAATAACATAAATACATAGTAGATCACCCAGTTATAACAGGTTTCAGTATCTTGAATTCAAAAGCATATCAAATAGTCTTTACAAGACCAATTATTTTACTGGCTAATCATCATATTTTTAACAGACAACATTTGTTTTCAATAGTTTTATACCCAATATATGTATAAAAACTGGTGGCGCCTCAACGCAGTACCTTAAATCATATTATTTTTAATGGTTATACAATATTAAAATACTACAACTTAAATCCTAATAAAATTTCAGCCATCTCTACAAAACACAAAATATGAGAAATTTGCTAAGAAAAAAAAAAAATTAGTTATTTTTTTTGAAAATCCAAAAGTTTTACTGAAAATGTCACTTGCACCACATAACTTTTCTCCTACTCATAGAATCTACAATTTTTATGAAGAGTTTACAAGATGAACTTTCTGGAATTTTTGAGAAATCAGAGGTTTTAATAAAAAACAGACACAGTACTATTAAAAAGTGCAATGATCTCTATTTTAATTTTAAATTAAAATTCTGTTCCAAATTTTCAGGGACTTTAGTTTGGCTTGATTGATCATGGAATATCTGTTTTGGGAAAAATCCTATGCAGTGTATGGTAAAGATGTACACAGTGTCATTCATGGTCAGGCAGATGGATGTTCTTGAAAAATCCACCATTTTGGTTTCAGGGTCCCTATAATCAATCTCGACATTGAATTCTGAATGCATTACATACCCTTCTTTACATTATGTACACTTGTATATGAGAATATAAGAAGATTGATACCAATTAAATCTTATAAATGAATTAGATAAAAAAGTATTTGAATATTGCAAATAATAGTGTGAATTATAGAATCTATGAACTAAGATAATAGAATCTAATTTCCATTTTTTATTCACAGTAAGTTTCATAATTTATTTACCATTGATTGAGATCCACTGCGCTGATGTACATGACCATTTCCAGAAGAAGGTCCCATTGTACCAGAGTGAGAACGTTCATGACCATTCTGGTGAGGAAAGGTTTGGAACTGCACAGCCTTGCTTGGATCCATTTCTTCACGGAATCCCAATAGGTGAAAAGTTGCATAAGGACAAATTTCGTCTTCCATACCTGCAAAACATTACTCTGGGTAGACATGCTCAAAATAAACTTTTAAATATCTTATATAATTCGAAAATTACTCATACTTGCAGATTGAAGTAGTAGGCAAATGCGATAAAATACATGAATTTTTAGAAGATACTATACTGTAATTTAAAATTCATTAACTATCATTCAAATTTCTCTCTTTATCTTTCATATGAGAAAATATCCCTATACTGATGGCATCAATAACATTCCAACTACAATTATTCTCAGCATTTACAATGCACACGAGACAAGTTTACAATTTTGTCTAGAAATAATTTACTACAACTACAATATCAATACATTCAATATTTCACAAAACAGTTTTTAAATGTAAAAATAATTATTTTTTGAATTACATGTTTGCATCTATACACATGCTATATTACACCTATGAAAATTAAAATGGATTTCAACAATCACATGCAAATCATGCTACCTGTCTTCATGCATGAGGTATTAATATAAACATTTTGGTAAGGAACAAAAGAAAACCGAGTAATTTAAATGCAATATAGAACACTGATTTTTAATATTCCTTACCTGTTTGTTAGTAGAATATGTCAAGAGTTAACACTCTGGCCCTGAATTTGTGTATTGTGGTCAGATTTTGA
Organism: Gryllus bimaculatus; assembly: GCA_017312745.1. Classification (NCBI taxonomy): domain Eukaryota; kingdom Metazoa; phylum Arthropoda; class Insecta; order Orthoptera; family Gryllidae; genus Gryllus; species Gryllus bimaculatus. The sequence goes on along the minus strand of BOPP01000086.1, from coordinate 983,857 downwards.
CTCACCTCCAACACGATGGTATAGGGTTTCATCAGAACCCATTGGGTGGGCAGGTACTCTACGTCCAGGGGGATGGTGACTCAGCTCCTCGTACATGTGGCGCGCATGTCGGGGGTCCCACGTGGCATGGTGGCTGCGGAATGAGCCTGTATGGCCTGCAGCCAAGGTGAGCCAATGGGCAGACGTACAAATAAATACACAAGCCAGACACAAAAGGTTGAAAATTAAAACTAATAATAAAAATAAGCTTGGTTTCCTTTAAGAAAGCCAATAGGTGCAGCAGGCATGTACATAGAAGCTTCATTTATCCCTGAACTAAAATAGAGAACAATACTCATGAATTTGTAAATAACGAGTATTTAACAGCCAACAAAAAATTTAAAGAGCAGCAAAGGTATACATCACAACTGGATAATTGGTTTATTATAGAAAGAAATGTGGAGGCTGCTGATCATAAAATTGTACATACAAATGAAACCTAACACTCAGTAACATTCCTCTAATATGTTCATGCCAAAAATAATAATAATAATTATAAAAAATAACATGCGACTATTAGACTTTACCCGACAACCAAGGTAGTTCCCGAGATGGATACAGGAAATAAACTGGACAATTAGTGTACGGTCTCAAAGTGGAAAGTGGAATTTGGACATGACAATGCCATGAAGACAGGTTATCATTTTTTATGTTAAGAAGAGAACCATATGGCATTGATTTTTCCTCTTGAGTGTTTTTTTTTTTTTTTTTTTTTTTTTTTTTTTTTTTTTTTTTTTTTTTTTTTTTTTTTTGATTTTGCTGTCCATTGTCTTACTTAACAGTATTCACATTTTCTCTGGTGCTGATTAGGTTGAGATGATGATAATTATGTTTCCTGTTCTCATGACTTAGGCAAAACAAGGTACAAGATGTAAGGATTTGTGGTGTGTAGTATCTCCAGAATACTACTTTAGGTTGTCCAGCACTCATAAGTCTCGTCTGTTTATCCAGCCACATGCGACAGGGGAAGTTGTATGCAGCAGCTCACACGACAAGGAGAGAAAAGGAAGATGAGAGAGGTCGCCTTACTTATGACGGTACCTCGCTTGATGCGATCACACGTGTTGTAGTTTGAGCCAGGCACTGGTGGCAGCTTGCGGTTAGGTGGTGCAATATAACCCAGTTCATCACGCAGATCAGGACGTCTCTTGTCTAAAGTGGAAGCTCCTCCAGCAGATTGATTATACACAACATCATCTGTAACATCATTCTTTGCAGTAAAACACATTCATCACAAAATCACAACTAAAATACGTTCTCAAAATAAATAAATAAATATTAATTGCCAACTTAATTCAAAGACAACTGAGAAATAATATAAAAATAATAATGAAAATGCTAAATGAGTTCATTCCTTAATATACCACAAAGGAAAAGTGAGGTTCTTGTCAATTAATTGGACACATCACACTACTTGTTAAATAATAATCTGGTAAAAATTAACTTCAAAAGTAGTGGGATTCTATTGCATGCTATAATAGGCATGTTCACAAATGCACATACAAAAATAACATTTACAAAACAAACACCCCTAATTTTGGATTATTTCCCATTGTTTCCAATGTAGTAAACTAAGGAGAATCACTACATTTCTACATGTAATGTTAATAATAAAAGGAAGATTAAAAGAAGCCAGAATAGAGCAGGAGGTTCCTTACAGTATACCGCACTACCTCGCAGACGCGTCTGTTCGGGTCCTCTTGCCCGGCGAGATAGTGCCACACATATTACCACAACTCCCACAACAATCACAATGATGGTTGCTCCCACAGGAACAATGACATTCAACTCCACCCATGATGGCAGCCACGGTAATAAAGGATTGCTACTTCCATCTCCCACAGTAAGTGGTGGAATTGTACCTAAATAACAACAAAAATAAATGAAATCTTACCTTTGTGATGTAAATTCTTTCCTCTCAGTACGCATATCACCACGATGGCAATGATAATGACTAGGATGGCAGCACCAACAGGCACAACGAGGTTCAGGTTGGACAGGAGGAGGTGGAAGTGGGAGTCATCATCTGCCGGAATCGCACGGGCTGGAGCGATAGTACCTGCGAACAACCGACCACACAGGTCAGCGACAAACCGAGACCCTTTACTAACATATATTCTCGATTTGTTCCCAAACTTGCATGGCAAGGTTGTGCCAAGTATACTTTCGCACAGCTCACAAGTAGTGATCTTAATTTTTTAAATTAATTTTTTTATTATTTTGATGGAAGTTCAGGAATGAATAGTAATCGAGGATATCTGTTACTGGGACATTAGGGTACAAGTTGGGTACAAGTTGCAATAATGAAATGTATGAAACATGGGAGAATAAATGAAGCATAAAATAATGTTTCTTCAAATGTTTACATAGTTGTTTTGCACTCACCTCCAGTAACAGTAAGAGTGGCAAATTTGTATTCAGCCACAGCAAAACCAGCATTATTATGAGCAGTTACTCGCAAATTATACCAGTTAGCAGGATCAAGATCAAGTACAACGAAATTTCCTCCAGGTTTAACATTATTTGAAACTTGGTTCCATTCAGTCTGAAGTCTGAAAGTACATGATTATTAATTACACAATCTATTGTAAAACATTATCTATCATAAAATCTATTGTAGACATTGAAACACACAAACATTCAATATGAACATTGCAATTCCTCACAGAAGAGTGCAAAAAGTCTATTCCTTTACACAACAGCATTATGCTTTCATTGCTGACCAAACTAAGAGTATATTGCAGTTCAGCGAAATCACCAAAACTTGTTTACAATCAAAGCAAAATATTAATCAGCTTAATCCCAGCCACAGGATCACATAAAATTGTAAGCAATAACTTTGACACTGAGAATTATTATTGTTTCTTACTCTCTTGAAATACCATTATGATAATTCTTAAACTAATTCATAAAAAATACATAAACAGATTTTCTTTTATACATCCCTATGAGAAAACAGTGCATGAAGAAAAGTATAAAAAATTTAAAATGTAATTAAAAAGGTAGTTTCCCACAATATTTATGACAGATCCAAAGCTCATCTCCTGCGTTGGCATTGAGAATGCATTCTTTAAAATGAGATACATAAATGAGATAACTCAGGGCTGGATTTAAGTAGTGCGGGGCCCCAAGCACAAAATTGTGTTGCCCCCCGAAACGCGGGGCCCCTGGTGAATGGGGGCCCCCAAGCAATTGCTTGTTTTGCTTGTAGGTAAATCCGGCCCTGAGATAACTAATAAAAAGATGAAGACAATGTTATATTATTATTAAGTATTATTTATTGATATTATCATTTATTAATATTATTATTTATTAAGATTATTACTTATTAATATTATTATTTATTAATATTTTTTATTATTACTATTATTATTATTATTATTAATATTATTTTTATTATTATTATTATTACGTTTCTTAACAACTTTTAAAAAATTTCAATCTCTATTAAAAATTCCCATTACAACAGTTCATGGAACTTATGAACTTTCCAATACAGCGAATCCTGCTCAAACGGCTTCCTTGATTAATCGGTCACCTATATTAACAACCATTTATTCATGGAACCAATTGATTTTTCTAAAAGACATGTGCCCACCCTTAAATTTCCTCCTCCAGTGACCAGGAACACATAGATTGGCCTTCATTGAAAGGTCTACTCTAGTTATTTTGAACTGTAATAGAACAAGACGTGGAAGAGAAAAGGATATATTCTTGATTCAGTGTCCTGTTGTGATGTGATGCAGTCAGATTACTTCAAACATTGACACCTAGTTGCTTATGTGGCACATGGAATAATTTTTCTTTAAAGCAACAATATTATTTTAATGTCTCTATGAAATAACAATGCGCTTTGCTAATGCCAGAGTTTCACAGTTTACTGATGCCTTCTCACTTCTATGTGACCAGAGGAGCATGCTGTGAACATGAAACCAATCTGATGGTCATCTGCGACCTCTGAGTATTTCATAGGGCATTCAAGAACTACAAGAATTTTGTTTTAGCCTTGCTTACAGGATGTGAATGAAGAATATGATTTTAAAGTTAAGTTGGCATATGAGTTGGGTTCAGAAGGAACGAAAACTGCTTTTGCAAGTACAAGAACTGCCAAGGATATTTGACACTAGGCAAAAGGAAATACACGATCCTAGAGATGTAAACTTGCTAAACAAAAATTATTCCAAGCACTCTTCAGTGAAAAAATGAATTAACACAAGCATCAACTGATTTGTATTGTACAATTTCATCTCATTACATAATTTAAGGGTATTTTGTTAAAAGTAGTATTTTAGGTCTTTAAAATTATTTTATCGAGAACATAATTTCTTTTTTCACTTCTTTAAAGTTGCTTTTCAACTACTAAGGTCATGTAGCAACCACTATTAAATAACATTGGGGTAACTGTTGTGGTATACTGACACACACGAACATCCATGCCCAGGGCTGGATTCAAGCCTGCAACCCTTCAGGCACAAAACAGCAAATGGCTCTTCAGCCTTAGCGACCTTAACAATCCAAGCCGGCAAGAACATACTTTGTTTCTCAGCAATTAGGACATTTATCCTGATCTACACTTCCCGTGGCCACCAATCTTCATTAAGCAGCCACCTCTATTAAGAGCCAAATTTTGCCAGAACCATTAAGGACTGCTTAAGAAAGGTTTCACTCTGTTTGATTACTAAGGATAAACATACTCTTTCTTGTTCTCCACAACGAAGTACAGCATTGGGCATCCACCATCAGACCAGGCGCTGAGATGCAAGGTGATACTGTTAGTTGACACTTCAATGAATTTATTTACATCAGGAATGACAGGCTTGGAGCCTTTGGTGCGAGTATTCAAAATGTCAGATGGATCACCAGTACCAATTCTGTTAAAAATTAAACAGATACAATAACAACAATATCACAATGAGATACTTCTAAATATTTCACAATCAGAAATAATGTGTAGCAATGATATTTTTATGGAAGTTTACAAGGTAATGATTCAAAGTATGTCTTACAACGAGAAAGAGAGAGGAGAAAAGAAAGCAAAAAAAGGAAGTATTTTGCTCCACATACTAGTATGTAAAATTGTTTAGATCTTCTATCATACCATCAATAAATTAATTTATACTTCACAGTACATGAATGAAGACTCAACATACCCATTATAAGCAGTAACATACAGTTGATATCGTGAACCACACCACAAGTTTTCCAGGGTATGTTTGGTGGCTTGAGCTGGAACTTGGGCTGTTTCCCAATCTCCAAACTCAGGTTTGTAATGAACTGTGTAACCATGGATAGGAGCTGTATCAGCAGGATGTGCCTTCAATTTCATTGTTATGGTAGTAGTTGTCATAGCACTAAGAGATACTTGTGGAGCATGAGGAGGGGCTAAAACAAATATGATCATTTAAAAAATAGCTCATTAATATACTAACAATTATGTATGTTGAACAAATGAAGATGCTTAATGATAAAATCATAATTGGATTGACTGCAACATGGAAAGTTCTAAGATATCAGAATAAAATTATTTTCCAATTCATGCCATACAGGTATCACACAAAATATCTGAACATACACAATATCAACTAAATATTTAATTCACAACTGTATTTTCTGTTCAGTTTATACTAACATACTGAATTAGATTTTAATTTTATGAACAAAGTTACAGAAAATATAAAATGTACATTAGTGTTGTAAGAATTATAACTAACCATTAATGACAAGTTGGTGAGTAATTGTATCATGGCCAAAAGTATTTTCTACAGAGCAAGTGTATTCTCCAGCATCTTGTCGTGTCACAGACTTAATAAACAAAGAGCCTTCAGGCAATAAGCGAATACGGTCATCAGCAGTAAATGCAACTCCTTTCACTTTCCACTGAATTTCAGGAGCAGGGAATCCAACAGCAAGGCACGGCAATTTCACATCTTCTTTATAGGTTGCAGTAAAAGAGTCATCAAATGATGCAATTTTGGCTGGGACTGTGTAGAAAAATAACACCAAAGATTAGGAAATAATTTTTAGAAATGAAAATCACATGAACTTTTGTATTTTAATGTTCTACATAAATATAAATCTAGTGAAATTTGTAGGTTCTCAATCTCTGATGAATCAATAATAGAACAATAAATATGAAAGTCAATATTACAAATAAAAAACCTAACTGCATATTTCATAAAATTTAAAGTACTTAAATTAGAAGTGGAAGGATTGTACATGACAAACATTCCTTCATTTATATGAAATAACTTTTGTGATTTAGAGCAATGAGATGTTTCCATCAAATCCTTTTTATTGTTGTTGTTGTTTTTGGTGTTTGCATTCATACTATTATTGATAATAATTACAATAATAATAATGAAAATAACAATGATAATAACTTATAATAGTAATAATAATAATAATTATGATAATAATAATAATAACAACATTAATAATAATAGTATTATTATTAAGATATTAAGCTCTAAAGCTTATTTCACCAAAAGAAATGAGGTCAATACCTCGTGTGCTAGGTGAAATAGTTACAGACTTTGAATTCTGGCCTTCTCCAATTACAGTCGATGCAGTTACCCAAAATTCAAAGCGCTTGTTCTCCTTTAAACCAGAAGCTTCATAACTCATTTGGAAAGCAGGTACTTTCTGACTCTTGGGTTCATCCTACAAAGAAAATATAATATATAAATATGTCACATTTGCAAAAAAAAAAAAAAGTAAAAATTACTCATGAAAGAAACATACATCTTTGGCTTCTTCACTATCCTCATGCACATAGACTGTGTACTGTGTGACAATGCCGTTGGGTTGTTCTGGTGGCTTCCAGCTCACCAAAATTGAATCTCCAGACATCACTAGGGCCTTAACAGCACTTGGTGCTTCAGGAACTAGAATGTCCCAACAATTTACACAAGTTAATTGCAATCATCTTTTTTACACAACATTACAATGGATTATGTTCTTCATTTCATTAATTTGATATTCAGGTTTTATTAAAATATTATGACTGACAAAAATAACAATTTATAAAATAAAGAAATCTGGATTTATGTTTGTTTTACCATCTTGCTCTGTCTGACAATGGATTGGTGCACTGCGAACTCCATCACCTCCTGAAGTAAAAGCCAACACTTCTATGCTGTAATTAGTGTACTTTTCCAGGCCATGAAGAATAGTTTCACTTGATGATGTAATTTTTGTGTCTTTGGTGTTTTCATCTGTAAAACAAATTTCTCTTTAGTACTGAATTAGGGTAAATTTTAAGTTTGGATAATTCAGATTCATCAAAATCTATTTAATTATATGTTGTATTAATCTGATAATTTAAAAGAAAATTGAAATGTGCATGATAATAAGAACCGGTGAATGAATAAAAAATAATAATTTCACCATTTGCACAGTTTGTGAACTGTTCAAATTAAAGATCAAAACATGTCCAAATATAATTAGACTACTTCACTTTGTGAATTTCAAATTCATTTTCATTACTCTTAATTAAAAACATCATGTGTCATACTTACCATACCAAGTATCGGTGGGTCCATACATTACTTTGTACCCTTTAATGACGCCATTCGCAGATGTCAATGGAGGTGAAACCCAGGACACACGGATAGTCTGAGATGTAAGAGCAGTGCAAGTTGTATCCTGTGGGGGTTGTTCTGGTACACCTTCTGCAGTATATTGTTTTGTATCTTCAGACATTGGACCAGCACCAACTTTATTAAAAGCTTGTACAACAACAGAATACTGAGTATAAGTCCTGAAAACATTAAAAATTCTTACTAGGTTTTGATACGAAACAGATAAATGCACAAAGAGAATAATAACATTGACTATATATATATTTGTGAGCCAACTTTTCTACTAACACATCATTCATTTTCATGATCAACAATGAAATTTCATTGTATTTAATTGAAGTTTATTCCTGGTTATGCAACTTGAAGCATACTAAAAGTTCAGCCAAGAATTAAACCAACCAAACATCCTATTCTTAAATATATTGAATATACAAATCATATTAACTTATGAATAACAAGTTCCAGTGACAGCCGGTACAGAATTCTATTGGTGGTGCCAGTTAGTGATGCGACATAGATAACAAAACAACGATGTTAACAATTCTCGATTTTCAAAATTAAAGCATTATGTTTTTCAACAATGATGCAATGTTTTAAAACTGATTTAGTAATCTCTAAAATAAAATTCGTGAGCAACAAAATTTAATTTTACTGTGACTGTGTTTAAGTTATAATGAAATTTTGCGGCGGCGATGGTGTAACGGTTAGCGTACTGGACTGTTGTACCCAAGTTGGCGGGTTCAAACCCGATCGAAGCCGTGGATTTTTAAGGGCGAAAAAAATCCTTCGTACGCCTTCCTTCGGAGGGGAAGTAAAGCCGGCTGTCCCATGTTCGTAGATTTACTTGCATGTAAAAGATCCTCAAGCCTAAATGACGCCTCTGAGCTAAATTCAAATCGCCTGTTTCTCGCCCAAGAAATACCTCCTTTCTCTCCTAGTTGGTGAAAAGAGCGTAGCGAAATTTGCGTGGTCAGACGGAAGAGCGGGCCTGATGGCCCGAGTCTCGCCACGTAAAATAAGGCAAATTCAATTCAATTCAATTCAATTCAAATTAAACTGAAAAGAAACTAAAAATAGTAAGAACAAGTAAAAATACTCTGCTTGAAAGTCTGAGCACCCACAGTAATCTTAAGAGGTCACAGCTCCCCGAGTTAGCAGAATAAGGGTATGGGAAGAAGAGGAGATATCTTACACCTACGGTGTATGGCGCCTCTCCAAGTGTGAAACACAAGGAAAGATGTATGAAATACCAGGGCATCGGGGTCATTCTGAGCGAGAGATAGTCTGCTCGAATAAGTCAGTGCCATTAGTGCACTCAATGGAACAGAACATAAACTACTGTGTCAATTTGATTTTGCCACCTTCTCATCCATTAGAGACTCACACAAACCAACACTGGACTATTTATACGGTGTTTTAAATGGGCAGAGTCAGTGCCAATCCGTAGGTAGCTCAAGAGTTTTAGGAGGAGGCTGATATACAGCACTGGGCCCTGTGTCTGAAGAGATTATTGAAGAGCATAGAAATTATAAAAATTGGAGTCAAAGCTGGCTAAATGGGATTTTAAGGGATAGAAATCTTATACTCGCTTAAATAGTGATCTCACATTTCCAGTTACTACTCACTTAAATAAGTTTAAAAAGTTTCATCTCGCTTTCACAGGAATTCACTTTTACAGATTCACATCACATTTGTTTTGGTTACAAAGTTGAATGTTAAAAAAATATGTAATACTTTTACGCGAAACTTTATTTATATACAATGCTTTATGTTTTACATTTTATTATTCCATGAAACTGCAAGTAAAAAATTAAAATATGAGTGGGGTCTAGGCATATTAAATGCTTTAAAAAAAAAACATGTGTCTCTTGAATAATCCTTTATCTCATTCATTCCATATAATTATTTTTTAAATTTCTCACACAATACTTACATACTATAGTGAATGTACTGTATTTCAGGAGCAAAACAACATGATTTTTCGACAGAAAAAAACTTGTATTGCAATGAGGATTTCTATGATACGTGTTGTAATTATAAAAAACAATATTGCATGAAAGTATGTTGTCTCTTCTTAGTTTGATTGGTTAGGGTCCGTCAAACTGCTAAGGTCATTGTGTAGTATGTGCTTTTATCACGGGAGGTGGTGGTGATCTGCCCTGCGGGAAGGCAAGTTCCGGCACCAACCTATGTTACCTATGTTGCCTATGTTGGCTTGCGAGGATTTTCCCCAACCAGTTCTCTTTCATCAACGTGGCACTGTCCCAGCTGGAATAAGCTCTCAACCTCTAATCTCACAAGTGTGGTAGTGTAGTGAGAGAGAGTGGGTGAGAGAGAGAGTGGGTGAGAGAGTGAGTGGGTGAGAGAGTGAGTGGGTGAGAGAGTGAGTGGGTGAGAGAGTGAGTGGGTGAGAGAGAGTGGGTGAGAGAATGAGTGGGTGAGAGAATGAGTGGGTGAGAGTGAGTGGGTGAGTGAGTGAGTAGGTGAGTGGGTGAGTAAGTGTGTGAGTGACTGCCTGTGTGTGTGAGTGACTGCGGGTGCGTGTGTGAGTGACTGCGGGTGCGTGTGTGAGTGACTGCGGATGCGTGTGTGAGTGACTGCGGATGCGTGTGTGAGTGACTGCAGATGCGTGTCAGTGTCCGTGCGTGTAATGGGTGAAGTTAGAATAATGAAGAGGAAGGAAAGATTGCTCGTGTTACATGGCCTGTTTGTTACTGCTCTGGAATTCACCTGATGTTGTTCAGAGAAACCATGGAAAACTATGAATCAGAGTACCCAGTCGCTAGAATTCTCCTTCAGACAGTGGCTAAATTTAACCTAGCTATCTAGCTAGTATTGAAAATCCTGTCACTGTCGGGACTTAAGCTCTAGAACCCCCTGGACAGAGGGTTCCCCCTACAGAGACATCAGTACCTGACATCTTCTACCTGAAACTGCTTTGACAAAAACTACAGATTCGTAATTAAATAGGCAAGGCAATGGTAAGATTCCAAGCTTAAAGAAGAGAGGTTTGCAGGAATCAGATGGATGGCATTTGCTTACTAATCACACAATTCTTCTCTTGAATCTCAGCATTTGCTCAAGGATCAGGGACACTGAACGTAAACCCGATCGATATGGGGTCATTGACCCGGAAGCTGAAGTACAATACTTGTTACAGGTTCTTCAGAATAATACAATCCAAATGAGTTGGGGGAGTAATCTCCAGTTTTTTAAAGAATATAATATAATCTACTGCTCGCTTTGTTGGAGGGCTGTAGATACAAAGTAATATAATTTTTAGCATAGGAAGATGTACTGCAGATATTTCAAAAACATTTTCAACGGAATACACATTTAATTCCGTCAAGGAGATAAAATCAATATAATTTCTAACGTAAACATTACCAACAGAACACTAAAGAACTAATAAACGCAGGACCTTTACCTTTTCTCTCAAATAATAGCCTGCGAGATAAAAGATTGGAATTTGGAAAATACTAAATTCATTATGAAATAACCAATGTTCTGTAAAGCAAAGAACAACCATTTGATTTAAAATGCTCTGTAGAGCTGCTTCGATAAATTCAGTTTCATTTGAAAGAGATTGAATATTATGGTACAGTATGTTTATCTTTTGCAAGTACCAACATGGATGTTTTTCTACTGTTTCCGACTGTAGTTGCTATATATTTACTCCATTTTTACATCTAGTGTGTGGCCAAGGTTTGTAATGTATCCCAGCAGTGACAGGTTGTGATGAATTTGGGGCATCAGATGTAGGTGAATTGGTAGTGAGAATGGGAGTAGGATCAGAGGAGGAAATAAGAGGATTTGAAATAGGGGGGAAGGAGAACATAAGGAAGGTGAAAGCGACAGATTTTTGGCAGGAGGCTGTGTAGGATTGGAGTTGGTGTGTTGTGCAAGCTTGTTGCTGACAGTATGTTTTGCAGTAAGGTTCATGTGGATTCCATGCCAGGTGAAGTGTTTTGCTGAGAGGAAATTCATTTCAAAAAGTGTTACATTTGCAGTTTTGCTCAGTTGCAGTTTTAATGGTTGGTTTGTGTGCATAATCTCGTTGCAAAGTGTTGGTCTGTGGTACCAGAAGGGCAGAGTCAAGACTATGTCTTATTATTTTGGGTGGCACATTGTAATTTGTTCACATGTTGTTCAGGTCAGTCACGTCTGCAAACCTCTCGTTAGGTATAAAAATAGATGAGATTGAGTAGTTGGAGGGTAACTTCCTACTGAGAATGGAGGAAAGATGGTAAGGCTGGCTGTAAGCTAAAATAAGTACTTGTTTTTTAGGCTCAGTATGAATGTCTTTGTTTTCAAGTAGGCTAAGATGCGCAGCTTTAGGTATTTTGGTTTTGATGTGCTACCTAGCCTGTTTGCGTTGGTTTGTGCATGTATTTGTTGATGGTAGACAACGGTTGTGAGGATCAGGACGGTGAGAAATATTTGTTTCATAATCTAAAACACTAAATTTGTTTTGCATTGTGACTGGATGTGGTTGTTTTGTGTTTTGTATTGTGACTGCAATGGTCTCTGTGTCTTTTGTGCAGTCACGGGTGCACGGTTGGGAACATTCACAGTGTTGCCGACTTGTACCCAACCGTCTGTGTAGAGAACAACCTCTTGCAACCTTTGGATATGTTGATCTAAATTAATGAATATGTGTGTGAAGGCTTTCAGAAGGTCAGCTTTGAGGGTGTAGAGAGTAAAAAGAGTAGAATGATTAGTTGCAAATGCATTTTAAAGTACGTGATAAAATTGGCATAAATACAAGAAACTCAGAAAAAAGCAACAAGCACCTAGCTTAATATTTTGAAAATGTAAGAATTAATAATATGTTAATGATAATACTAATAAGTTTGTCTTGTTTTTATTGCTCATTTTTAAAAGTGATCTAATTTGAATAATCCTCTATATAAAAAAGGATTTATAATGCGAATACACAAGGCAGAAATTCACCTATATCATCTGAATATTTATTTTTTGTTTATTAGCTATTCTGAGGATTTCACAGGAAAAAGTTTCGGAAATAAACAGAGTCAAAAAGTTTTGTGGAACATATGAAGGTACATTTTGTGGTTTTAGTCTCTTCTTGAAATCAACCTCAATTCACGAAGAAGCATTGTTTGGAGAGACTGACAAGTTTTGCTCAATTGCTTACTTCTCTGTCATTATCTTTTAAAACAACATTTTCTACAAAGTTTTGAGATGATGTGGGTCATATTTGGTACGATATCCCACATTGCTTTAATTTTTTATTTATTATCTTTCAAAGTAACCTGATAATTTTTAATTATTTTTGCATGTGCTATTACTTTCCTTAAAATGCTTTTGGGAAATTTTCAGAAGTAGACATGGAAACCAAATGATGTTTTAAGATATTCAGAAATAAAGTAAAGACTGCTTTTGTTTTAACACTAAGTTTTATTTCCATGGTTTATCCAAGTACTGCTTTTCCATGAAGTGTTTAATGTTCTTTTGAAGAGAAAAGAATATGTTAATGTGAAATGAAAGATCTGAGAAAAATAAATTATATTGGAAGTATGTCAACAGGATGGCGTCAGCGTTTAAGTTACTAACAAGAATTTGTGCTTGGTGGGCATTATAACTAGACTATTCATTATTATTTCATATCTAGTTGTGGTTTTGTTAATTGTGATTGATAATTATAATTTATTAATGCATTTTTTATTCTTTTCTACCATTCGCACTAATAGAACTTTTTCATATAAAAATGCAAAGATCATAATAAATAGTCTAACGAATTGAAGTTTTCCACTTGTCATGGTTTGACTGAATATTAACTTACTTTAGCTGATCAATTTTCAAATGGTGTTCCTTTCCCTCCTCTTTGCTGAATTCAACAGTTTCAAACAGGTATGGAGATTCAGAAGATGCCAATTTGTAACCAACATAGTAACCCAAGATCTCTCCATTCCATTGATCACGCTCTGGTGGTTTCCAGGTAACTTGAAGGGTTGACTGATCCTCAGCTGTAACTTTAACACCAGTGGGAGGACCTCCAGGAGCTGTGAATTTTCAAAATATAGATGTAAATATATAAGATTTCCATTATAATAAGTTTATTTCATCTCAGTCATGCAAAATACAATTTACTATGTATTTTGAGATATATTTGAAAATTAAATAATACAATACTAAAAAGTATCTGCAAATAATTTTCATTGGCATGCTCTTAATTCACTGAAACATCTATATCAGAAATAATTCAACGAGTTCTACTACAACTATAATTTTCTATTTCCAATAATGCATTACATTGCTAGCTAGTACACGATTGTTAACTCAATGTTATTTTCAAACATCCTTACCTTCTTCTGCAGTGATAATGGTGACGGTATCAGAAGGATCAGAAGCTCCCATTTCATTTTCTGCTACAATGCGTAAGTGGTATGTAGTAGCTGGTTTCAGATTGAAGACTCCTGCTACTGTTTGCTGCCCAGGCACCAAAACACGATCAATATGTTCTTCCCATGTACCTATTTTGAAGTTGGAATATTATACAAGTATTAACTTGACATGAAGGTACTTTACACAGCAAATTCACTATATCAAGTCTTCTTGAAAAATTTAATCACCTTTGGAAATCTTATATTCAATGAGATAACGTTTGATAGGGGAGTTTCCATCATATGGTGCAGCCCATTGAAGCTGAACAGATCGTCCAGATTTATCAAGAACTTTTAACCCATATGGTATTTCAGGAACCTCTGTACAGAAAAATATATTTTTGGATTATTGTGGATAAATTGATGAATTACATTTCAAAACTAAATAAAGTATGAATTACCTTGAACTATCATATTTATGCTTGTGTCATCACTACCAAATGCATTTGTGGCCACACATGTGAAAAGAGCAGAATCACCACGTTCTGTACGTTTAATGCTCAGATCAGACAACACACCATTTGGAAGAATTTCTTCTCGGATAGTGTACCTAAGTGAAATTTAAATGTATTATGATATATTTTGAGTAATTAATTACATCATATCATTATCATTATTATTATTATTTGGTACACAAGGAAGAAAAGTGAAATGCCAATTCATGTATATCACGAATAATTTTCCTTTATGCATGAAGTTATTCTATGCAAGTACACGAGATGAAATACTATTTCCATTTATGTAAATAAGCACTATAGAATAAATGAGATATTGAATCAAAATTATAAAAGGACATTTCTCAAACAAGTTGCAAGAGCAATGTTAGATTAGATTTTTGAAAGACACATCAAAATCTGTAGCATTATGATTTTTCTGTTCACGATAAGTATAAAACAATGAATTTAATAATATTTAATCCGTGTATGTGAATGCTTCAATTGGTTTCATAAAATATCAATACTAATTTTACACAATAAGATTACATTTATTTATTTATTCAAACACAACATAACATGCAAGGAAATATAGTAAGAAATTGTGTTATACCTATTATCACTCTTGGGGTCAAGTCGTTTGTTATTCATATTCCACAGAATTCCAATGGGTTTTTCACCACGAGCTTCACACTGAAGTACAGCAGGTTCTCCTCGACGGGCTGTCTGATTGCGTAGCTTTATTTCAAAGTGAGGTGGAGCTAAAACATAATTTTACTAGTAGTCCTAATAATTTTTGAGAACAAATTTTATGATCGCATACACATTTCTTGGACATGGTGCAATGAACAATATTATAAAGACTGCATTATGAAGAGGCCAAAAACTGCTTGAAATCACTCAATTTTATTACACTATCTAATTTTTTATACTTTTGGAGCATTATGATTAGGATATTAAATAAACTATACCTTGAACACTGATGAAAATAACAGCTGACAGGCCAGACCCAATTCCATTCACTGCTTCACAAAGATAGTAGCCTTCATTGGTTTTTTGAATGTTTGCAATAGTAAGAGTTCCTTCTTCCACTTTTATATTAGGATTATTAGGTTTCAAGTCCTTGTAATCTCCAGGAGTGTCTCCTACAAGCATTACATTAAAATGTTAAAAAAGATATATCAATGTTCTATCCTTATTCAAATACAAATTCATGTATGATAATTAAAATGATTGTTAAAGAGAGTTTGAATTATGTTATAATACAGAAATCAAATATATACAAAGTTATTTTAAAAAATGGAACAATTCTCAGCAATAAATTACTTTACTAGAAATTTTCAATAATATCCATGAGAATACAATAATTAATTCAAAACTTTTCAAGTTATTTTAACTTTACAATTTTGAAATAACAAATCTTAGAAAATAATTGAGGAAACATGCATATACACGTATGATCACCTGAATTCAAGATTATTTACAGGTAACAAATTGACTAGTGAAATATGTACAATTTTGATGCATTGATTGCGAGTACTTTCTAAGCACCGGAAAATTGCTTTAGTTCAACAAAAACATTTTTGTACAACTTAAAATACACAAACAATCACTAATTCAACTAGACACTGCACTTCATATGAAATGCAGTGTCTTGTTGAATTAGCTGTTTCTGTATTTTAAGTTATACAAAAATGTTTTTGTTGAATTGGAATAAAAAGCACCTAACTACATTGTACACCTACAAGCAACCTTACTCACCAGCTGCACGCTTCCAAGTAACAACAGGACGTGGAAAGCCATCAGCTTTGCACTCAACTCTGGCATCACTGCCCTGGGCAAATGCTTTATCAGTAGGCTCAACAATCCAGCGAGGTGGAACTGCAGAAATTAAGAAATAGTTACAACACTCACTACAGGAGATTTTATACATTTATCATGCAACTGTAGTTTGCTACGAAATAATCAAAATGTAATATTTCTTTAAAACTTTTTCAAAATTTACTTTTCTTTAAAAATAGATTTGTTTGAAATAATTATTTGTTTAAAAAGTTTCATTAATTGATTTTCATTGCCCCACAAAATTAATTTTTTTAAAAAATTATTTTACATTTAGATAATGGGCAAAAGTATTATTTGATAATTTTCTTACTAATTTAAATACTGAGTGACTTAATCTAAAGGCAGTAACATTGAATACACCACAAACTGATGTTCATTTCAAAAGTAATTGGTATCTCTTAATAATGCATTATGCAAAATGAGAATGAAAAATGCAAACAATTGGTGTATTCAATGTTCTGATTATTACCAGATAAGAAAAAGAGAGAAAAAGATAGTAAAAATATCTTGCATAAATATAAAAGACATGCATATTAACATTGGAAGAGCAAGAAAAATCATTATATACACACAAATAGTCATAAAAACAAGAATCATGCAGAAAAAGAGAAATAACAATCGCAAACTATGTTACAAAAATAGAAGATTAATAGCAAAACAAACACAATAGCCAATAGCTAAAGAAATAACATAAAAGAAAGAACAGAAAGGGTTAGACTGGGAAGGAGGGAACCCTACAACCTGGGCAGGAACAGAAGGGAAAATCGGACGGGATGCCCAGGGCCACGACATTATACAAATCGATCGACTCCTAAACAAACACATCTACTTCAGTAATCAGCAGGTCTAAGCGGCAAGGGCAATATCCAAATGGATATAGAGCGCAGCGTGACGGCGACCTACAGGCGGCGCTGGTCGTTCGCTATTCTGTGCGGCGTATTCGAGGCAGTGGCCGCCGGCAGCGCACCAAACAAGTGGGAGCCTGTGCAAGTTGGCAGTGTATCGTGTGCCCGGAGCTCTCCTCGACGGCAAGAACGCTCGCTTCCCTACACTTCCTCCCTCGCCGCTCGGGAGGGCTCGTTGGCGACGGCTGTTCCCAGAGCGACGACCGCCCGGGAGGGCCGCGCCAAGCGGCGGGGCGCCGAGAGGGCGGCGGGGCCGACGCCGGCTCCGCTCCCGCCGAGCGCGGCGGGGCGACGGTGGAGGAGATGGCGGGAGGGGGCACGGAGGCGCGCGGGAGCCGCCATAGTACCGTGGATGTCGAGATGCGCGGTGTAGTTAACCACGCCGGCCGAGTTGCGTGCCGTGCAAGTGTAGTTGCCGCCGTGGCCGGAGGACGCGGGGTCGATCAGCAGCAGACTCGTCCGCCGGCCGATTCGGTTGGTGGAGATGCCCATCTGCGAGGACAGGTGGCTGCCTTGGAAGTTCCACGTGATGTCGAGCGGTAGGTCGCCTTCGGCCACGAGGCACGTCACTTGCGTGGCTTGGCCCGCGAAGATCGGCACGTCGAAGTGGAAGGGCACGATGCGCGGCAGCACTGCAAGACACGCAGCAGGCAGGTGGGCAGCGATGACATGGCCGTGGTGTTCGCGCTGCGGGGTGGCTCCTCTCCCCCTTTTCCGTCAACGACACAAGACGCTTACAGACAAGGCGAAGTTCCACGAAAAACCAATTTTTAAATGTAAAGGTTGCCGACCTTCAATGGATACCTTATCGACACATTGCGAGTAAGAGTTATGTTAAACCTGTAACATCCATGTCAATTTTTAATGTCTTACGAAAACAATTCCTAGATACAGTTTACGTTGCCTTACAGTATGACGCCACATTCGCTGAACCCGATTCGATGGAATTTCTTTCAAAAAAACAAAAACAAAAAAAAATGTATTTTTCGCAAATGCTCCGAATTATATATAATCGGACCATAAAATATTTAATTTACTTTGCACATATTATCAGAGAGAAGTAGATGAGATGAATAATATAAACAGAAACATATATACCAAGAAGACAGTTCAAAAATTTCGAAGAAGACAATCACAGTTTCTGAAATTTCTATGACAAGTCTAATAGAACATGAAGAGAAGACTGAATTTCGTACGAAGCTCTGAACGAAAGAGAATGGCGGCCATCGGACGACAAAGGACGAAAGTTGCGAAGGAACCGGGAAACCTTCAGGAGAGAAGAGACAGAGAACCAGACGAAGCTTACGACCCAAAGCGAGAGCGGAGAGTTAGTTTCCCACATTCACACCGTTCACGTGGAGCTCGGCCGTGTAGTTGTCGGCGCCCGCCGCGTTGCGCACGGAGCACGTGTAGTTGCCGCTGTGGCGGTCGCGCACGGGGTCGATGTTGAGAGTGCTGGCGCGCCGGCTCGTCTTCGTTATCGTCACTTCCTGATCCGCGCCCAGCGCAAGTTCGCGGTCCCCGAGGAACCATGCGATCGACAGCGGCAGGTCCCCTTTGAAGGAGACGCACTGCGCGCCGACGGTGTCTCCAGCGTTCGCAGGCTCCTCGCCGAAGGAGAAGGGGGTGATGTGGGGAGCGACTGCAAGAAGGGGCGCGGTTTCAGAAGCGAGTGCATACGCACTGTGTGGACCGGCGAAAGAATGTCAGACGGCAGATTGTGACCGCACAGTTTTATATAATATTCATCAGCCTACATATGTACAGCGTTGAACAAAATTAATCCGGAGGAACTTTTAGATAGCTCCCGATTGCTGAGTATGATGTTCAATCGATAGAGAAAAAAATGAAAACAATAAGTTATAAGTTTCAAGAAATTTCTCATAATGTGAAGTCATCTTTAATATTAATCTATGAATGAGATACATAGAGTTAATAATAGGACCCATTCTTGTCAGAATGACACTAGTAACTTTAACCAGCGTTTTTTTGCTTGCCCTAGATATAACTAGAATTGAATACATGTTTTAAATTAATATTTTTATAGGAATATACTTCTTATAGGTATATGCGAAATAATTTTAGCAGCAGATACGGTGTCCCGTAATAACAGCAGTAAATTAAAAACATTATTCTGTACATCAAGCTATCGACGGGATGTGATAAAATACTACAAGATCGAATATTACTCGAATCATTATCGACACAAAGTTACGAAAAAAGTTGCAGCAGAGCGGACTTAAAGCAAAAGTTCGGCAAGCTCATTGATTCACAACGAAAAGGAAGATGTGAATGGAAAGGAAGCTAATAGCGTTAGTCGTAAGCATCATCAGTGGCATCAACAAAGCATTCGAACCGATCACGTGTAGTTCGGCAGTGTAGTTATCGACCCCCGCAGCGTTCCGAGCGGAGCACGTGTAGTTGCCCCCATGGTGATCGCGAACCGGGTCGATGTCCAACAAGTTCTTGCGCTTGCCGGACGTGGTAAGAGAGATTTCTGGATTGGCATCCGGTACGAGTTCTTGGCCGTTGAAGTACCACGTGAACGAGAGCGGAAGATCTCCCTTGGGTGCTACGCACTGTACGCTGGCTATTTCCCCAGCGTTGGATGGTTCGTCGCCAAACGTAAACGGCAAAATCTGCGGCGGAACTGAAAACAGGAGCACGCATCAATGCGGAAACGTAAGAAACTTAAATAATTGGAGTTCAGGAAAGGAAGTAGCGAAGGGTAGACGAAAATGGAAACAATTCAAAATGTAGTTGGAGTTCCCCACGAATGGCAGGCGGCCGCCCGTGCCCACCGTTTACGTGAAGTTCGGCGGTGAACTTCTCTGTCGAAGCTTTGTTGCGGACGGAGCAAGTGTAGTTGCCTGCGTGGTGGCCTCTCACGGGGTCGATTTCTAAAATGTTATTCCGGCGACTCATCCGGGAAATTGAGATATCTTCCTTCACTCCTAGTTGGAGTTCCTGGTCGTTGAAAAACCAAATAAACGTCAACGGGAGATCTCCTTTAGCTGCCATGCACTGCACGCTAACAGCATCGCCTGCGTTGGCAGGTTCTTCGCCGAATGTGAAGGGTGAAATCTGTGGCGGCACTACAAACAGAAGACCTCAGGAATCAAAAAAATATATCAAGTTGTAATGTACCCTTCTTACGTGAAATACATTTCGTAAACTTCAGAATGTAAATTTAAGAAACATTAAAATAGCGGAGCAAAACGATGGAACTGTGTTTTAAAAAATGGAAATGGGAACAGGAAGTTTGAAAAAAAAATTCAATGATTGTTTCCACAAAATACGTTTTAGGGTCTACGAAGAAGCGAGTGGCAAATAATTGAAAAATACTCCAGACCGTTCACATGTAGCTCCGAAGTGAAATTCTCGGTGCCAGCAGCGTTGCTAATTGAGCACGTGTAGTTGCCAGCATGATGACCGCGAACTGGATCTATATCCAAAGTGTACTTCCGACGGTTCGGTTTCGAAATGGAGATTTCTTGGATTGCTTCCGGGAGCAGCTCTTGGCCATTTAAGAACCAGGCGAATGACAAAGGTAGGTCGCCTTTAGAAGCTGTGCATTGCACACTGGCCATGTCTCCGGCGTTGGCTGGTTCGTCGCCGAAAGAAAATGGGGATATCTGTGGCGGAACTAACCAGAAAGTTGATCAAACAAAGGTGATAGTTAAAGGAGTATAAAAGCGTAGGTTAAAATGCAACTGGGTGAATTAAGATTAGGAAATGGAATAAGAGGGGACAATGGAGAAAACAAATGCATGATAAATGTTACGTAAAAGATGCATCTTTTTTCGATCCTATCTATTGCATTAGAGAGCAAAAGAAAGCAACCCTGTATTATTTTTTGAAAATTTTCGAACCATTCACATGAAGTTGCGAAGTCAAATTATCAGCACCCGCGTTGTTACGCACTGAACACGTATAGTTGCCGGCGTGATGTCCACGAACAGGCTCAATTTCAAGATTGCTCACACGCCGACTGCTCTGCGAGATGGAAACCTCTTGATCTGCGCCGGGCGACAACTCTTTGCCGTTGAAGAACCACGTGACCGTAAGCGGAAAGTCGCCTTTAAGTGCAACGCACTGTATGGTTGCGATGTCTCCAGCATTCACAGGATCTTCTCCAAACGAAAAGGGAGTAATCTGGGGACGAACTAAAAAGACGAACTCCTTGAATAAAATGACGTTGCTGACGGGGTAGGAAAGGAGATTAAAAAAGACAAAAAGATGTTAATGAAAAATAACCGTGAATTACACCCTAAGCATTCTCGCGCTCAAAATTTAAAAATAAGAGGCGAGAGACCATTCACGTGCAACTCCGAACTGAAGTTATCTGTCCCAGCGTTGTTGCGCACGGTGCACGTGTAGTTGCCTGCGTGATGACCCCGGACGGGCTCGACTTCCAGGAAACTGACGCGACGACTGGTCTGCGAAACGGATATATCTTGGTCTGCACCCGGACTCAACTCCTTACCGCTGAAGTACCACGTAAATGTCAGCGGGAAGTCACCCTTCAAAGCGACGCATTGTATAGTAGCGATGTCTCCCGCATTTACTGGCTCTTCTCCGAAAGAAAAAGGCGTTATTTGAGGGCGTACTGAAAACACGGACAGCGATGTTTCATTAAAAAAATTCAGAAGGGAAAAGGCTGAAGGACAACAAAATGAACAATACAAAGAAATATATCCTGAAGTATAGAGCAGGATGGTGGAAAGCGCAGGATCGAACCATTCACGTGCAATTCCGAAGTAAAATTCTCTGTCCCGGCGTTGTTGCGAACTGTGCATGTGTAATTGCCGGCGTGATGCCCACGCACGGGCTCGATCTCAAGGTTGCTCACGCGGCGACTGTTTTGCGAGATGACGACGTCTTGATCCGCACCAGGCGTCAACTGCTTGCCGTTGAAGAACCACGTGACGGTGAGGGGAAAGTCGCCTTTGAGTGCTATACACTGAATGCTTGCGATATCTCCTGCATTCACGGGATCTTCTCCAAAGGTAAAAGGAGTGATCTGAGGCCGAACTGCAAATACAAGGTACACAACTTGGCGAGATGAAAAAGTAATAATTAACTGATGGTGCTGGGGATGGAGTCTGGGTGGAAAAGCGGGGGGTTTCGAGGTTAAAATGATTTAAAATAAGAAGTAATTAATTTGACAAACACTTCCGAACCATTCACACGTAACTCCGAAGTGTAAGAATCGAAACCCGCCGGGTTACGGACAGCACAAGTGTAGTTGCCGCCGTGGCGGCCACGGACTGGTTCGATCTCCAGATTGTTCGCCCTACGACTGATCTTCGAAATCGACACAGCTTGATCGGTTTCAGGTGACAGTTCTTCTCCGTTGAAAAGCCATGTGAATGTTAATGGCATGTCTCCTTTTTGCACCATACACTGCACACCTACCATATCACCAGCATTGGCAGCAGTTTCCCCGAAACTAAATGGAGTTATTTGAGGAGATACTGCAACAAATCCCGAGCCTTATTTTAGGAATGGTGTAATGCTTGTTAGTTAGACCACAATAGAGCACTGTTTATTCTGCAGGATGAAGGCTTTGCAGTATCCAATTGACGTCACTATTTTAAAGATCCATCCGATGTTAAGAGGAAACATGATCTTTAGAAGAACTAACTAGATGAAGGTGATGTCTTTTGAAGATTCATCCGCCAGGAGACGAAATGGAATATACCCAAACCAACGGTACTTGCAAGAAACGTGACAGGTTTATGATAGAACAAGAGGATAGGTTTAAGGTCGAATAAGTGAAATGAAACACTGCAACCAACGTGTGAAATGTTTCCTAACCATTAACACGCAATTCAGTAGAGTACTTGTCGGATCCCACAGGATTGCGGACAAAGCACGTGTAGTTGCCGCTGTGCCGGCCGCTAACTGGCTCAATCTCTAAATTGTTAACTCTGCGGCTCATCTTTGATATCGACACAGCCTGATCATCCTCAGGATTAAGTTCTTTGCCGTTGAAAAGCCACATGATGGTTAAAGGCAAATCTCCCTTTTGAACCATACACTGCACGACACCCATGTCTCCGGCATTAGCCGCCGTATCTCCGAAACTGAATGGAGTTATCTGAGGAGCTACTGCAAATAAATTCGAATTTTATAAACATGCCAGCTGACAATAAAATTTTAAAGGAAGGTCCAACCTCGAAACTGGTAATACAGCCAGTAGTATCAGATACGACAGTAGATTTTAATGTCAAGGTTTTCACTACGCACAAAAGATTGATAGCAAGTTGCTTTCAACAGAGTTGCGATAAATTCTTTAACACTCGACTAACGTTGACATGGAAAAGCCAAATATTAGTGGTAATTTATTTACTCTAGCGATTTGTATTTTTAAAAAGTAATTTTTAAATGTAGGCAAGCGGTCAGGTTGAAGGGACAAGTGCAATAACGAAAACGAAAGCTACTTGAAACGCATTTTCTAACCATTCACGCGTAATTCAGCAGTATAAGTGTCGGAACCCACGGGGTTGCGGACAACGCACGTGTAGTTGCCGCTGTGGCGTCCACGAACAGGTTCAATTTCCAGATTATTTACTCTACGACTCAGCTTGGAAATAGACACCGCTTGATCGCTCTCAGGGGACAGGTCCACGCCGTCGAAAAGCCAGGAGATTGTCAAGGGCAAGTCGCCCTTTTGTACCATACACTGCACGCCCACCATATCGCCGGCATTCGCTGCAGTGTCTCCGAAATTAAAGGGAGTTATTTGTGGTGCCACTGGAAACAAGTGATTTTTTTTCTAATACTTGGGCAATTAAGATCTGTAAAGGTGATTAGACAGGATATACTGGTGTCCGGGCTAGAAAAAAGAAATAAATGTAAAACCAATCGCGCATAAATCCCACCATTGACGTGAAGTTCAGACGTAAAGTTGTCGGCTCCCGCTTGATTGCGAACAGAACACGTGTAGTTGCCACTGTGATGATCGCGGACTGGATAAATGCTCAGGACGCTAGACAACGTGTTCATGCGCACAATGGTGATGCCTTGCTCCATTCCCGAGCGCAGAGCGTGGCCGTTCAGGTACCACGATATCTCCATAGGCAAATCGCCTTTGGGAACGACGCACTGGGTGCCCATCATGTCACCAGCATTCGCAGGTACTTCTCCGAACGAAAACGGCATGATCTGTGGAGGCACTGCAATTGGATAGGAGCGTTCAGATAAAATCTAACGCATTTCTCTGAATAATATCTACTCTCGCAATACTCGCAAGAACACGGGACAGCACCAAAACACAAGGAAACTCGAACGAATACAAGAAGGAAATCAACAGAAAACAACTATGTTCACAGGAAGCTCCGCGGTGAAATCATCCGCCCACGCGGCGTTCTTCACTCAACAGGTGCACGTCGCCCCACGGTGGCCCGCAATTGCTGCGGCGTCCCGTTTTCGCTGCCGAGATGGCCTCGTGAGCTCGCGGGACGACCTCCCGGCCGTTGCAGCGAGAGGCCTCCCTCCGGAGACACGCACGCGCCGCTCCCCGCGCCTCGCCCACTGTGAAGGAGGACATCTGCGAAGCCATTATAATCGCATACGTCTGTGCACACAAGTCACGTGCAAAGAGGGCTTCGGGGCCGATGTTATCTCGTCGCATAGAGCGGCCAGAGTTTAAAGAATTTACTACATGACCTTACCCGCTATTCCCTCACGTGTCAGTTACACCGAAAAATGCAAAACATTTAGGAATTCGTATTATAAGTATTATTTTAATGTAACGTTATGTAAGCGCGTTCATAAACAACGGGAAATAAAACTTACAACAAAGTCTTGAGAATAGTTAAGTAATTAATTTTTTTGTTTATCTGCAGTTTATTAACTGGAAATGACCTGACCGTGTTTCTAGGTTTTTGTTTCGTGTTTCAAAGGTGAAATTGTACAATTAGAGGGAGACGTAGCATGATTCTGTAACGTGTATTTCACATTCAGAAACTTTCGAATGTTGCTGTTTTGGTTCGCTGTCCCTCGTATTTGGTGTAATAGAGCCCGTGGGTTAATTGTAAAATTTAGTTTACATACAACAAAGAAACCCAGAGACTTTTAAAACTTATAGTGTTGGAAGGCCGTAATAGGCATTTTGCCTTTAATTTAAGGAAGACAAATAAAGAAGCATGAATGGAACGAAATAAAGGAAACCAAACCAGACGGAATAACCAAAACGTCATGCTCAAGACCGAAATTCGTGAATCTGGCGCACCATTTACGTGCAACTCTGAGGTGACGTTAACAGCTCCGGCTTGGTTCTGCACGGAGCACGTATAGTTGCCCCCGTGGTGACCTCGCACTGGGTCAATTTCGAGAATGTTGTTGCGACGGCTCATTCTTGAGATAGATATCCCTTCGTGCACTCCTTCGCTCAACTCCTGGCCATTGAAATACCAAGTGAAGACCATAGGAAGGTCTCCTTTAGCCGCGACGCATGATACGCTGACTGTATCGCCAGCGTTTGACGGCTCGTCACCGAAGCTAAATGGAGACACTTGCGGCGAAACTGCAATACCAAGTAGTACACGTACATGTGGGAACCAACGCAAATATTTCTGTGAGCGATGGGGAGGGACAAGAGGAAAAGAAAGGGAAAAAAATGAACCAGTGTCTCTGAACACCATTATTGCCGAAACAACTAAGAAATATCACACCGTTTACATGCAGTTCAGCGGTGAAATTTTCCATGCCGGCCTTGTTGCGAACGGAGCACGTATAATTCCCGCTGTGATGACCTCTGACGGGGTCTATCTCTAGGATGTTGTTGCGTCGGCTCATTCGTGACACAGACACCTCCTCATGAATCCCTTCTTGGAGTTCCTGACCGCGAAAGTACCAGGAAAAGGAGATTGGAAGGTCTCCCTTGGCAGCCGCACATTGAACGCTGACCATATCCCCAGCGTTCGCTGGCTCCTCTCCGAACGAGAACGGCGATATCTGCGGAGGGACTACGAAAAAGGCAACAGACTTAAAATACGGGAATTTAATATCTTTATTCTCCGTAGAAAAAGGTTTACGTGCGAATTCTCAGACTTCAAAACAACATACAAAATATTGAAATAATGGGTACAGGGAGAGAAAAGGCATGGGAATCCACTAACATAACGCTCATAGGATTTGCAAAATCACAAATCTAAACTTGGGCCCCAACATAAAAAGTATTAAACAGCTTTTGCAGTTCAAGAGAACATGCGAACCGTTTACATGGAGTTCTGCGGTGAAGTTGTGGGATCCAGCAGAGTTTCTAACGGAGCAGGTGTAGTTGCCACTGTGGTGCCCTCTTACGGGATCGATGTCCAAGATGAACCTTCGTTTACCCGTTTTCGATATGGATATATCTCTGTCGGCACCTGAGATTATCTCCCGACTGCCGAAATAGAACTTGAAATCGAGCGGTACGTCGCCTTTGGAGACGATGCATTGAACGCCTACCATTTCCCCTGCGTTCGCCGGTTCGTCGCCGAAAGAAAACGGGGACACTTGGGGAGGTACTGAAAGCAATCAAAACGAACTCACTTCATTTTATGTTTCCTCGTTGCATTCAAACGTTAGGGACACAAAACCCACGACTTCGTACCCTGCTCTTTGCTATATTGGAATTCTTTTCCAATTTATAAGACATTTCGTCTTTTCAATGCAGTAATTTGGTACATCACGTGGTAATTGCAAGTCACTGCGTGTGACGTCCCTTAGCTGTTCTTGAAAATCGGGCTTCCTCTAAAGTTTAATAGCCTCAACTATTATAACATAATTACGATGATATTATTCAAGGTAAAGATTTTTGATTCCCAATTACGAATGCTTAAAAACGGCGTCATACACATTGGATATAGCTGCTACTTATTCAATCAATTGCGGTCCGACATTAACTATAGCTAGCATAACCTAATACCAAAAAGAAACCGTCAAGATGAGTTTGAGAATATATTTCGGAGGATGGTTAATATGAAAAGAAAGGATAATCACATTGTAGAATGTGCATTAATTAAGTATCGCATATTCTATGAAGCAAACGAAATGGAAGAGAAACGTAAAGTGCCACGCCCACCGTTCACTCGCAACTCGGCCGTGAAGCTATCGCTGCCCGCGGCGTTGCGCACCGTGCACGTGTAGTTGCCCGAATGGTGGCCCCGAACGGGGTCGATGTCCAGCGTGTACTTCCGCCTGCTGGCCTGCGATATGGAGAGCGCCTCGTCTCCTTCCGCGCTCAGTTCGTGCCCGTCCAACAGCCACGACATAGATAGAGGGAAGTCCCCTTTGGACACGATGCAGTTTACGCCCACTGCTTCGCCAGCGTCGGTGGATTCTTCGCCAAATGAGAAGGGAGTAATCTGCGGGCGAACTGAAATCACGAAGAGTGACTTGCGCACGAAAAACAGACGACTTTCACTCCACAATATCGCCGTAGAGAAATTGTATTACGGCTTCCAAGCCACACCGTCAACGGTTACGTTGATCGTCCACTCTCTTCGGAAAATGAATAAATAATTACTGAAAGTTTGGTAAATATTTTGAAAATAAATGAAAGAACAAATTAAAAGTAACATGGAAAGTTCGAGCTCTTCCTTACAATTAAAGAAACATTTATTAAATTAAAAATTCTATAATTCTCTACTGCTATAAATAGTTCTAACACAACGCATTACAGCTTCATAAATTCACAACGATATGAAATTGCACCATTGACACGAAGCTCAGCCGTGTAGTTGTCTGTGCCCGAAGCATTCCTCACGGAGCAAGTGTAGTTTCCCAAATGATGAGCTCTCACTGTTTCTATGTCCAGCATATACTTCCTTCGGCCCGATTGCGAGATCTGGATTGCTTGGTCGTCTTCTGCATCCAGGTTTCGGCCGTTTAGCAACCACGTGAAGGAGAGAGGAAAATCGCCCTTCGAAACGATGCAGTTGATGCCCACCGCTTCGCCTGCGTTGATGGGTTCGTCGCCGAACGAGAAGGGCAAAATCTGGGGCCGAACTGAAATGCCCAGTCAAACGAGGCAGTCAAGTAAGAAGGGGGACAAAAAATGGAAATACCCAAAACAAGAAGGAAGTTTTCTGGAATGAAGGGATAAATATAAAAGTTAAAGTATGTGTTGGAAAATAACGAATTGTTCCATTTTTATAATGTGGCGAGTTTATGTTCAACTATATTGCTACACCCAGGTACAAAAGTCAAAGTGACTCTTTCTATATTAAAGAAAATGTACATTAAAACACACCATTTTATTGCTTCCGGAAGAATGTATGAGTAATTACTATTCTAATTTTCAAAAATTCTAGGGTCAGAATCGAATGCGAGACGTTCTGTTCACATGAACTCCCTGATCACGAATAATAATTTCAGCATCAATGATGCAAAAGAGGAGAAGTATTCTTGCAAACCGGTAAGTGTAAACAAAGGGTAGGGTAATCAATAGAAATAAAACAGAGAAATCACAACCGAATACCATTACAAAGCATTGTGAATCACCGAAAATATATGCAAATGCTAATGGTTTGATGTTCTTCAATCTTCGCACCATTGACACGTAGCTCGGTTGTGTAGTTATCAGTTCCAGCAGGGTTCCGCACGGCGCACGTGTAGTTGCCAAAGTGATGGCCCCTGACTGGGTCAATGTCCAGCATAAACTTCCTCCGACCTAACTGAGTTATCGAGACGGCGTCGTCACTTTCAGCGTCCAGAGGCTGCCCATTCAACAACCAGACGAAAGAGAGAGGAAAATCGCCGATGGAGACAACACAAATTATGCCCACAGCACCGCCCGCATTGATAGATTTCTCACCGAACGAAAAGGGCAAAATTTGCGGCCTAACTGAAAAAAGAAACATTGTTAGTGAAGAAACAAATACTGCGCAAATATGCAAAACTGAGCAATTAGGAGTGACAACGAAAAGGTGACGGTAATATCTTCGTATCAAATGCACCAAACTAAATTAGTACTCATTTGAAAAGACAAAAATACTATTATGTCTGTTTCCCCGCCTGGTGTTTGATATGTTAGTAGATGGATGGAACGTACCAGTCATACACTAATTTTATCTCGTGAGTTATAGGCACCATTCGTTTTAGATGTGCACTTTACCCGCAGAGAACTCCGTACTAGGCCTTTTCATAATCGCAAATATTTACCATTCACAGCAGAGAATGAATCTGTGAGAATTTGAGTATCCAGGTCGTACGCTTAAAAGGAACAGACGTCAGTGGAAAGTTTAACAGGGTTTAAGTAAAGTTTATCAATCTACTGTCGAAGCACACCCTAATCTACGTAAAGAATAAACCTAAGTGCCATGAGGTTTCGTAGTCTTCAAAATCGCCCACCGTTCACACGTAGCTCAGCAGTGTAGTTGTCGGTGCCCGCAGCGTTCCGCACGGTGCACGTGTAGTTGCCCAAGTGATGTCCTCTGACGGGGTCGATGTCCAGCATGTACTTTCGGCGGCCAGATTGAGATATCGAAATTGCCTCGTCATCATTCGCGTCTAGCGGTTCGCCGTTTAACAACCAAGTGAAGGAGAGAGGAAAATCGCCGATAGATACGATGCAACTGATGCCCACGGCTCCGCCTGCATTGATGGGTTTCTCTCCGAACGAAAATGGCAAAATCTGCGGCCTAACTGAAAAGAACAGTGTAAATGAAGAATGGAATAATTGGTACAAAACTAAACATTTGTGAGAATTGATAAAAATTCTACCATTTGACATTAAATTGAAATTGTCTTAACTTAAATCTTATTTCAATTGGTGAGATTACTTCAATTACATATTATCTTCCGCTTGGATTTATAAACTGAAACTTACGGGTGTTGGGAAAGGAAATGTTGGAGGCCTACATTCCAATGTGGCATTTTGTAGCTCGTATGTTCCATCAATTCACTTTCGCTGCAAAGGAAGGTACTAAGTGTTTTTCACCATGCGAAAACTTTAGAGCTCACGAGTATGTGAACATTTGAACATCTAGATCAAACTCTTGAAGACAGTCATTAGCGGCGAGTTCAAGGACAGGGTTTGTGAATTATAATGGAAATATTTGATTGTCTAATTGGAATTGCACTACAATATACTTTAATGAGGCATTGCTCAATCTACGGAAACAATTAACAATTACTGCCACGGGGCTAGGCACTCTTCAGAAACTCCCACCGTTTACACGAAGTTCAGCAGTGTAGTTGTCGGTGCCCGCAGCGTTCCGCACGGTGCACGTGTAGTTGCCCAAGTGATGTCCCCTGACGGGGTCGATGTCCAGCATGTACTTTCGGCGGCCCGACTGAGATATCGAGATTGCCTCATCATCCTTCGCGTCTAGCGGTTCGCCGTTTAGCAACCACGTGAAGGAGAGAGGAAAATCGCCGATGGATACGATACAGTTGATGCCCACCGCCCCGCCCGCATTGGTTGGGTCTCTGCCGAACGAGAAAGGAGTAATCTGGGGACGAACTGAAATCGAAAGTTACTTTAATGATCAGCTGAAAAAAAACTAACTGCTGGGTGAGAACAATATAGCTCCACTGATTCGCAAAACAAAAAAGACTTCACCATCTAAGCACAAATTCCCGTACATAAGAGATGGAATGACACAACAGCAATAGTGATGATCCGACGAATGATAATGGGAATAACAAGCAGGGAAAACGGGAGAACCCAGAAAAACCCTGCCGAGAGCTTTCCTTGTCCCCCATAATTTCCTGACGGATTGGTCTGGGATCGAAATCAGACCCCAGTGACGGAAGGCAAATGCACTGGCCATTACGCTACGAGCCCATTACATCACACCAAAAGAATAATACAACAATGGTAGTATAATGTAAAATTATGTAGGGTGTATTTTTAATACTTTCTAAGCAAAAAGAACGAGCGAAAATACAGGACTCAGGGATAGGAAAAAAATTAAAAAACATAAATAATATATTCTATTAGGTTCCCATTTCGCTAAAAAAATTCACTTGATTAGTAATGCAAGACAATACTGGGGCGTACTGTTCACTCGTAACTCAGCCGTGTAGCTGTCAGAGCCAGCAGCATTCTTCACTACACACGTATAATTGCCCAGATGGTGTCCTCTGACGGGATCGATGTCCAGCATGTACTTTCTGCGCCCCGCTGGAGTCGCGGAGATGGCTTCGTCTGCCTCTGCGTCCAGAGTCTGCCCGTTCAACAACCACTCAAACGAAAGAGGAAAATCGCCTATCGATACGAAACACTGTACGCTGACTGCGCCCCCTGCGTTTGTGGGTTCCTCTCCGAAGGAAAAGGGCGTTATTTGTGGGCGAACTGAAATCATAAACCGCCACGTACGAACAAATAAGCGAGATAATAGAAACATGGCATAGTTACCATTTAAAGAAAAACATTTCGCCCCAAAACAAAAACAATGAAAAGATAAGAAAAAAGGCGGTAGATTCTGTTTTTCGACATGCGTAGAAAAATTATAAAAAGAAGCTAATAAAAACATTTCCTGCTTAAAGGAGTCTAGGAGAAAAGAGGACAGCTGGTACATTTCTAGAAAATTTCATTTTGCATAAAGTGGGCTTGGTGATTGCTACGACTACGTTCATAATATATTAATCCACAGAAAGAAAGATCAACAGTTATTCCATTACGAAGCCATTTTGTGCCAAATGTCCAGAGTGCTGGCAAAGCGCACCGTTCACTTTCAGCTCAGCCGTGTAGCTGTCGGAGCCCGCGGCGTTGCGGACGACGCACGTGTAATTCCCCAGATGGTGGCCCCGCACGGGATCCACGTCCAACATGAACTTCCTGCGCCCCGCGTGCGACACCGAGACGGCCGGGTCCGCCTCCACGTCCAGGTCGCCGCCGTTGAGCAGCCAGGTGAAGGCCAGCGGCATGTCGCCCTTCCACACCACGCATCCGACGCCTACGGCTTCCCCGGCGTTCGTGGGCTCCTCGCCAAACGAGAACGGGGTGATCTGTGGCCGGACTGAAACGGCGGGAGGGTTTCAAGCTCGTTCAAGAGACAACTCGCCCTCTCCGAAACATTACAAGCGGGCCAAGGCCTGTGGACCCGACACATTTTCAAGGTGAAGTGCGGAAAAACGCTGATTGTCTGCTCTACATAAAAATCAATGAACAAACAAAAACGTATGACGGGTTGGTCTGAAAACACCGACCGTAGGTCCACAATTAGTGTTCCACAAATCACGTTCTATGAACGTTCAATATGAACATGCAACGGAATATCGATTTATTGTGTTAGTTATCAAATGCATTAGGGGAACAGTCACCGCAATTACCTTCCCAAAACTCGAGCTGGCATATACCAATTTTGAATGCGTGTCAAAACACACGTTGATTGCACTATACGGGATGATTCGCTTCACCTGCGTAAAGTATCTCCACCAACAGATTCGTAACTAGATGATAAACATAATAACTCTTGGCCGTTTTTCTCGCATAAACATAGTTACTTGGATTTTTAAAAAAAAATTATTGTGGATCATTCTGTAATACTAATGTAGGCTCGGCTGAACCAGACAAGAAGTGATACAATACAGGCCGCCATTCTCTGACAGCAAATTGGCAGAATTTGTATTTTCGTTGTGTGCATGAGGAAAATTAAGATTTACTTCTCGTGAAGAATAGAAGACTTGCGCCGCATCACTCTATACATGTCGACTTCTACGGCTGTCATCAATTCACCAACCATTCACCTCTGTAGGTGTATGGTATGTGAATTGGTATGGTGTATGGTAAGGATGATGTTCAAGAATTAACCCTCAAGGGTAGCTCATTCGTCAGCGTCCTCGGTTTCCACAACGCGACCCCGGGTTCGATTCCCTGTCCGGAAAGATTATAACGTGCGTTTTCCTCGCTATGCTCCAGTGTAAGTTGCTGTGTGACGATGAGAAAACTCACTTCTTAGGTTCATAATAGAGCGCGGGATATCTTGTTCTAACCACACGTACCCTTTAACCCATGGCCACAAGACCGAGGCGCAGCCGGTAGGCAGAGGCAATATAACAATTATATATTTATATGTATAGGATGCATATACACTATATAAAGTGCATAGTTGTTAGACAATAGCTCATTACCGGAGCGTTTGATAGTAAAATGCTCACAGATCCACAACGCGTCGGTGCTGATTTTAGGCGAGTGAAGCGAATCCTTCGGTGTAGTGATTAATTAACAACTAAATATGCCGCCACCCATAGTTCCTCAAATGAACATACTATGTTCCACAATGTCATGGGTGTCAATAATCTAGATCGATACTCTCACAAACCTGAATAGAAGTTCACATATCGTGAATTATCATTCTTATCTTTTGCTTTGTCCCATAAATGTATTTAATGTAATAATGCATTCAATGTTTTTACTCTTATGTATTTAAGAAAGAATATTAAATGGCGAAAATAAGCGTTTTTAACTAGTTGAAAACCTAATTTACATGATTAAGTGTGCATAATTTTGTCGATGAGAAAGACTGCAAGATGCACAAAAATATCAAATTGTTAAAAATTCATCTTGGCGGGGAAATTAATTATTCCCGACGACTAAATCTAATCCTCGGGCCTTTCAGTGCACAGATGATTTCGGCACATTTCTTCTCTTTGTACTATTATAGATGTAATAATCCGTTTTCAATAGTTAATCAGAAAATCAATATAATATCCAGCATTTATTTCTGGCATAAAACTAATTTGTAACGCAGATGTCCTATGTATTTAGGTGGCTAAATGATATACCTAAAGTAGTCGGTATCAGCATTTATCTCCATGAAAATTCGTAATAAATTACATTTCTTAGCGATAAAATAATACATGCAAATACATAATGAATAAATATTGGGTGTGGATTTGGTGATAAATGGATAAATGATTAAAATACGAAGAGGCTGGATCTTTGGTTAGTGGATTTCAGCACAAGAAAAGAAAAATATTGCGGAAAGCAGCAGAGACAAGTAAACGTTCTCGATAGGCGCACCATTAACACGCAGCTCGACGGTGTAGCTGTCAGAGCCAGCGGCATTGCGTACAGTGCAAGTGTAGTTGCCTAAGTGATGCCCTTTCACAGGGTCAATATCCAAAGAGTTCTTGCGGCGAGTGATCTGGGATATAGAAATGGCTTCGTCAGCTTCTGCATCTAAGTCTTGTCCGTTCAGCAGCCAAGAGAAAGAAAGTGGAAAGTCTCCCTTCGACACGATACATTGCACCCCTACAGCTTCTCCAGCGTTGGACGGTTCTTCGCCGAAGGAAAATGGAGTAATCTGTGGACGAACTAAAACGACGAGATAGTTACTAGGTGCCAAACAAAATATTAAAAACATTTCCTCGCAGAACAACGTATTCAACAGTTTTTGTTGTCTTTTTGTAGCGAACACGGGCGTATCGAGATTTTTTTGTAACTTCTTCGGGCTCTTCAAAGGGCAACGTTGCAATCAAGTTCCCAAGTTCACCGACAGTTATTTTGAAAGTCTAACAAAAATTCGAATTTCCTTCGACATAACCAAAAGTTATAAGTATCGATTTTATTTCATTATACAACGATGACGATGAAAAATATCACAAGAGAAATATTAAATGTTTCGGTGATTGAAGAATTCGGCAATGGGTCCCGAGGGCCGGGATCTGGAAAGACATTAACAAAACGTGTTCCATACAAACGGAAGTTCTTAGAACAGGCGTGATATATGAGTGCTGACAGAAAATTCGAGTCGTGTTGTCGGTCATCTGACTTGGTCGTTTTCGATGTTTCCTGATACTAGGTGTAAATTCTAGATCAAAATTCGCACAACGAGCCAATATTCCTCTCTTAAAAGTTCCTATTCTCGACGTATGAGGCGACTGATCCATCAATAGCACACCACTCTTCCCCCTCAATAATAAATGTTCCTGCAATACAGTTAAAATATCGGCGGCATTACCTGT
Organism: Gryllus bimaculatus; assembly: GCA_017312745.1. NCBI lineage: Eukaryota > Metazoa > Arthropoda > Insecta > Orthoptera > Gryllidae > Gryllus > Gryllus bimaculatus. The sequence goes on along the minus strand of BOPP01000086.1, from coordinate 948,743 downwards.
TGCAGTATAAAGGAGGCGTGATAAAGAAAACTATCATACATAAAATTAAAAAACAACTGTAAAACATTTACTAGCACGAAGAGACGAAGAACAGTACACAAAATGTATTTTAAAATCTCCGACTTACATCGTCCAAACTAAACAAAATAAGATTGACTTTCAATAAAGCTTGAAAATTAAATACGGATAATCAATAAATTATAAAAATATCAGCACAATTTAAACACGAACTTAACATTTCGCCGAAACGAACTATTTTATGGACGGTGCGATTTAGATTCCAAGAACACACACAATATTTTTGAACGGGTTATAAATGTTCTTATTCACGCTCGTATATTTTCTGTTGACATTCATTTAATAAGAAGCTATTATTATTCATGAATTTTATGAAATAGTACAATTCAAACTTCCTTCAAATTATTTTATTAACCACAAAATATTTCATATGAAGTCATTGGGATTTATCACATTTTGTGAACTGTTCTTGCGGTAAAAATGCTAGTAAATATAAGGAACAACTGACAAGAAAACGACTAGCAAGAATGAATGAACAAAAAAATGTAAATGACAAAGCAGGATCCTTGCAGACCAAAGGTTCTTGAATGGCTTTAAGATTACTTACTACATAAGAGTTTTAACAAAATATATTAAAGGCTCTATTTTTATATTGTAATTTCTGTCTGAATTCTGGCCATTTATCACATTTATGCTAATAAATATTTTACTTTATTTTTGTTCTAACAATAAATCAAGCAGTCGCAACATGCATTTCGAAAAAGCACAAAATGCTTATGTGAAGTAATTTTGAGTGTCGCAAAAGAAATGAGTACATTTTAAGGTCTAAGTGTAGATGCCTCGAACGACTTTGTCAGGATTTTGTAATACAAATTAATGATTTCAATAAATTTAATGAATTTATTGATTTCAATGAAATTCGTAGCGAATTCACTACGAAACTCTTTGAAATCGAGAATGCAGATGCGACTTATGTTGTAAACAAGAACGCACATTTTTCTGAATTAGATTATTCCGTAAATTTGTAGTTTTCCACAAAACGTTTGCGATCTACATTAACCCTGCGTCAGAACAGTTCAGAACCGCTGGTCTACAGACTTGCGCACACTACAGGCGCACCGTTGACGCGCAGCTCGGCCGTGTAGTTGTCGGCGCCCGCCGCGTTGCGCACGGAGCACGTGTAGTTGCCGCTGTGGCGGTCGCGCACGGGGTCGATGTTGAGGGCGCTGGCGCGCCGGCTCGTCTGCGAGATGGTCACGTCGCGGTCCTCGCCCGTCTTGAGCTCGCGCCCTCCAAACCACTACGAGATGGCGAGCGGCGTGTCGCCGACTGGGACGATGCACTGGGCGGCGATCATGTTGCCAGCGTTGGTGGCGTCTTCGCCGAACGAAATCGCCATGATCTGTGGTCGAACTAGAATCATCCCGGTTCACCTGCTGTACCTTCCTAGCCTATACACAACCAACTGGGATCAGTATCCCGAGTAATGATTGAATAATTATTTTAAAAATCAGAAGACACTTAGTGAATTTCGCAGAAAATGCTGAGACGCTGGGTTGTTTACTGTTTACTATAACTTCTCTAGTTTGCTAAAACTGTCCCTTCCTAATTTTATTTTCAATTTCTTATGTGGAAATTAAAGTCAGATGTATCTTCAAAAATAGGAGGAAATGACTATACAAATGTAAAAAGATAAGCTACATAATATCAAATGTACGGAAAAATAATATGTTTCCACTGTTAGAAGGAAAGCAATGTAGATTCTTTTATATTTTAATTCTCCGTTATTAGTAAACGCAAATTTTACTGCCTACTCATAACATTTATGTACAAAATTCTTCTTGTAAAGTATCGTAAATCTAGCCACTATAGAGCATTACAAAATGTTATAAACCAACTGCCACATAGATGTAGGAGTTATGTTAATCATACGACCAATAAAATGTAATCCATTTTGTCGAGTCATACAATTTTTAATATCCTCACACCAATTAACCTGAATGGAGTAATCTATTTTTGATCACATGTTCCACGTCTCTCGGAGACGGAGTCAAGAGGAGAGGAGGTCTTCAGGCAAGGAAGATAAAAAAATAAAACAAAATTAAAAAAAAGACGTAACATAATCGCACCGTTTACGTGAAGCTCAGCTGTGAAGTTTTCAGTTCCAGCCGCATTTCGCACAGAACAGGTATAAACTCCGCTATGATGGCCACGAACAGGGTCAATACTTAGAGCATTTGTGCGTCGGTTCGTCTGTGCAACAACTACATTTTGATCTGCGTCTGGCCCTAAGTCCTGTCCGTTGAAAAACCACGAAAATGTAAGCGGAAGGTCTCCTTTGATGACGGCACATTGCACAGTAGCCATGTCTCCGGCATTGGCTGGTTCTTCTCCGAAAGAAAACGGGGTGATCTGAGGGCGAACTGAAAAAACACTGAACTATAAAATACAATTAACACCGAACCGCAGAGTCAAATGGTACACGCCGAAATCAGTCGCGGTAATAGAGCTACTGCTTAAATCCAGAATAATCAGATCTGACAGTAGCATATTGAATCCATATATTATCATTCTGGACGCGAGAGTAGACGGGAGATCATTCCAATACCATACTCCCTTACGTCTTCATAGTCTGTTAAGTGACAAAATTGTTTCTGCAACATATTGCTGTTCACGTGGAACCGGCATTTACATGGAAGGGGTTCAAGAAAGTGTGAATGAGCGAATGCTCACTCACAAGTCAAATTTTACAATAAATATCATTATAATCGACAAAAAACATTCAATGGGGTAATGAATTTTTCATCAGAAATCGCAGGTCTCCCTCAGGTAGGAACAATAGTTGAAGAGGAAAAGGTCAATGAGCAAGGAGTACAGATGTACAATGTAGTTGTAATAGAGAATGAAAATGAAACGAATTCAGTAGGTGTTATGCCAACCGTTCACGTGTAACTCCGAAGTGAAGTTCTCTACGCCTGCAGAGTTACGCACAGTACACGTGTAGTTCCCGCCGTGATGATCTCGCACAGGCTCGATGCTGAGGGCGCTAGTCCGCCGGTTCGTCATGGATACGGCCATGCTGTTGTCGGAGTCGTCTTTCAATTCTTGCCCGTTAAAAAACCAGGCGAAGGCGAGCGGGAGGTCGCCCTTGGGCACTGCGCACTGCACGGTGGCCATGTCTCCGGCGTTGACGGGCTCCTCGCCGAAGGTGAAGGCTGTGATCTGCGGCCGAACTGCAAGCAGCTTTTCCAATTACTACCGGCATCGCAGATGACTTTCACGGCCCATGGCAAACACTATAGAGCACAGCCGGGCCAACGAAATTCACACTTAACCGGTACGAGAAAAATATTACGATGATGATTGACAGATGAATTAATTACCAAACTCTACTAAATATCTTTATGAACTATACCTCGAATAAACAGTAGCTACTAATCAGGACTGAATCGAAATAATAAGAATTGGAATGGCATTTGACGGTTGGAATTAAAAATTATGAATGTCAAAACGATGTGTTTAGTACTGAGCAACATTTTAACATGAATATTATCGAACACTAAAGAACGTAAAATTAAATTCAAAGCGTCAAACTAAAAATTAACTCATCCAGTATAGGGTTTGTGGGGTAAGGGGTAGTTCACTGTAGAAGAAAGCCGGTAAACTGAAGTGAACCACATATCATCCCAAATACCGTTGACGTGTAGCTCTGAGGTGTAGTTCGTAGTCCCCGCACTGTTGCTGACGACGCAAGAATAGGCGCCGCTGTGATAGCCCCGGACGGGATCTATATTCAGAGCGCTAGTCCGCCGGTTCATGGAGCCAACGGTTACCTCGTTAAAGAGATCCGCCTTCAGCTCCTCACCGTTGAAGTACCATAAGATAGAAAACGGGAAGTCCCCCTTCGAGACAACGCACTGCACGCCTACGAATTCTCCCGCGTTCGCAGCTTCTTCGCCAAAAGTGAACGGGGTCACCTGCGGTGGGACTGGAAAAGATGATTCTATTGTTCTAACCCAATCTTTGCTCTATGGAACAATAATATTATCCTCTCCGTTACTCAAAATAAAATTCTACAAAAATGGGATGTTCACCATCACCCTTGCAAGTTACGGGATATGGTTACTCTCACCCATATATCTACATTTCGTTTCACTACATATCCTTGCAATTAATGTAGAAGTAAACATAAAAAATTATAATGCAGTATTACTGCGACTTCTTTCGCAATTTGGGCAATAAATCAACATATAAATGTTTGAAGCTCACTATAACGATGTCTGTAGTGTGTTTCAGAATAAATGTTACAAAGTCCTATAGCGTCAAGGGATGACGGAGATGATTACTTTTAGCCAATAATCGTGTGATAGTAAATTTCATGTAACGAAGATACACGTGATTTTAGTCCTTGATTATTAGACAACTCATCCTGCACGGACATTCAGCCGGTACACGAAATCTCTTTGCGTGAGAACGAGGCCTGTTTTCCAAATTAATGTACTAGAAATACGCAGAACTATATATTCTAGCCGAGAAGTTAACTCACAATATTTCTGTGAACATTTCCAAGAAATTAGGTCAGGCAATAGGTAGGTGGAGATTCAAGCAAGCATCAAGTAGTCAGCACTTTCCCCTCTGGCACGAATACCGTTGACATGTAGTATTGTCGTGAAGTTGGTCATTCCTGCCGTGTTGCGAACAGCACACGTGTATGCCCCGCTATGGTGGCCTCGGACGGGGTCTATACTCAAAGCACTCGTTCTCCTGTTCATAGCCGTGATGGTTACTTCGTCATCAGACTTCAATTCCCCGTCGTTGAAGTACCACGAGATAGTGAACGGCAGATCCCCTTTGGACACGATGCAAGAAGCACCGACAATTTCCCCAGCATTGGCGGCGACATCACCAAAGGAAAACGGCGTGACCTGTGGAGGAACTACAAAAACGTCACTTCGTCTTTTAGTTAAAGTTTGCCTGAAGATGAACGCTAGCCTCTCTCTTTTCCCATCATGAAATTTCCAACTATCAGTTATTCACATCTTCATAATCGCTTCGTACTCGAAAGACTCCCGTCCTAGAAAGCAATCTTGATTTTTCGTACCGTAACGCCAGTTTTTACAGAAGTATGGATGGTGTGACCTGCGAGACAACTGCAAAAACGTTATTGGGTTCTTTTGTTTATTTTTTTATGACATAAAGAGTGCTTTTTCAGATTCGGACAACGAATAATTGCAACGTCTTTATTACACATATTTGTACTTACTTCCTTCTCAATGAAGAATAACAACGTTGGATGTACTGTCGAAATAATACTCATACTTACGTATGTAGGAGAGACGGGAACTATAGGATCACATGCGCTGGAATATTAAGCTGGTTAGCGCCGCATTGCGACGGGCATAGTATTCACCGATGGAAAAATTGGGTTAGTTCAATGAATGAGCAGTCAAGTCCGATCCAGAAGCAGGCATCACCCAATCAAGGAAAAGCATAGTCGCATGTCGACAATACAATGACAAAGCAATGATTAATAAGACAGAACAGAAGAGACAATATGGATAGTGCGTACAGGAGGAGTTCAGCCGATCTTCATTCTGGGAAGGTTCATCGTGTTTCCTTCGTTGTTCAGCTTCTATTAATGATTTTTGTTTTGAATTTTTATTTTCGTCTTTCATGGACGAGTCAATGAGTAGTCTTTGAAAAAACGTATGTGTTTCCCGAAACATTCATAATACAGTTTGGGCCGGAAAACAGATAATCAGACGCTAATACGCGATTGCTACAAATAAATGAACATATTATTTTAGAATTGCAGCGAGCGTTTGCAAGAAATTAGGCAATCGTGCTAAGATGAAGAGGCAATGCCTGAGCGCCCTCAATCTATCTCAGTACTCACAGTGAATTCTAAATACATTAGGTGGACTGAAATTTTGCATATTAATTTAATAGTAATTTTTGTCTACACAATTAAAAATTACGCTCGTTGACGTCAAGTTGCATCGCGTCAATCATACCACAAACATTCTGCACCCATCCTAACCTCTCGTCAGAGGAGACAGAACGATGAGCATCTGATTGCAGCATCGTTCGCAACCCGCTTGCCCGCGATCGGCCGAACTCCGCCTGGAGCGTCTGCTTGGGCGCACCGTTCACGAGCAACTCGGCGCCGAAGTGCGCGCGGCCGGCGTGATTGGCGATGGCGCACGTGTACTCCCCGCCGTGGCGGCCGCGCACGGGGTCGATGCTGAGGGTGCTCGAGCGCCTGTTTATCATCAGCACGGTCACATCCGGGTCCCGGTCGGCGGCCAGTTCTCGCCCGTTGAAGTACCACGTGATGTTTATGGGAAAATCGCCCTTGGAAGCCACGCACTGCACGCCCAACACGTCGCCGGCGTTGGCCGCCGAGTCGCCGAACGAGAACGGCATCACCTGCGGGGGGACTGCGAACACCAAGCGCCACCTTCACATCCACACACTCGCCAATTAGTCGTTTCTTGTGCGAGTGCAACGCGAGCGATTCTTATGCGGGATACGTCTTGCTACGAGATTACTGGAAAAACGAATCAGTAGCTTCTCACGAATGTTTTCAACGGAATCATGCCAGCTTAAATCTCCGTACAAGTTCCAAACAATTGTCGCCACACGCATAATTTCATTATTTTTCAACGTAAATGAAATATTAATAAATTTTACATGTATGTACTATTTAGACGCTAAAATGTTTACAACATCCATTAATTCCATGACACTTCTTTGGAGACAAAACGTCCACAAAATCGAAGGTCCATCGTATTAGTAATTTCTATGATAAATGTCCTTAGTATTAAAGTACCAAATGGCAGAAAAGTAATTAAGTGGCTCCGATAACATAGATTAACTAGATATTTACCACGCAATACGTAGAAATCCATACAATGCATACTGAAAAGCGAAAGATGTCAGCAATGTTACGACAAATGTATTGTCGTTTAAAACGTATACTTATTTTTGCACGAAAATTTTTTTACCTTAGGTTTTCGATGCTTTTTCCATACGTTCTTACTCCCACATCTATTATGATATCGATTAACAATATTTTAATAGAAACAGTTCTGCTGTGTAACTATTTTTCTGTCAGTTCAATCAATAAGCACACTTTTAAGTCGTCAATTATTCCACGCGAGGGATTCGCAAAACCGGAAGGTACATTTTGCTAACCCTTTACCTGCAATTTCGTCTACCCTTTATCAACAATTTTGCCAACCCTTTACCTACAATTTCGCAGCTGCCGCTACCGACGAGACTCCGGTCAGAACGTACGAACGACATGTTACGATTTCGAATAAATCGCCGCTAACAGCGCACATTCTTTCGTTGACGGGCAGATCACCGTTACATACATACCGTCAAATGGTTCAACTTTGTGCCACTTTTCTAGGGTATAATGTAGTATCTTCTTCCATTATTCATCTACAGACTTGGATATTTTACCCAACACCTAACGAGTGTCCAAGAGGAAACGACAAAACTTTAAACGTTTATTTTTCAAGTTGTTCTGAATAAAAAATTGCATATAAATATAAAGTCAATTTTTTCTCCATTAATCATATTAGCATAATAAATGTAGTTCTGTGTAGAAGCGAAGTAGTTGGTACTCCGCAGAGCGTGTTATCGAGAAATTTGAATCATATAGACAGATTTGAAGGCGACACTATAATCAGTGGCATTCACAGTAGCTTATTTTGAAAAATGATGAAACAGGGTCTCTGTGCTTACCTTTACAGTCTGTCAAATTCTGCAATGTACATTTCGCATGAAAATATTTAAAAAACATAAACAAAAGGGAATGTAAAGAACATCCATAAGACAGAAAATTATATATGGAGTTTTGTATATGACGTCTTCAAAGACCTGTTGTTTGTAGTTCTTAACAGACAAACCACAGTTCAAGAGAAGTGGAGAAATTAATTCTACAAATAGTAATTTATGGGGTCCTTAAGACCTCAGTTTTGAAGTTTCGTTGTTCCCGCCTTGGACACCCATACACCGCCTTGGATACCGTCGCCTTCAGCGAGGGATGTATTTCGGTGACCCATATGTGTATCTGAGGATGGTACATTCTTGGATCTATTCTTATTTTGGCTCCGAAATTCATGGCAAATAGATAGTTATTTAAGCTCCCATTGCAAACTTGGTAATTCAGATCATCCAAACTATTTAAAATCGCCGAAGACACATTTATTTGAACAGGTACGTGCAACAAAATATTGACTTAATACAATCCTAAAAGAAATCGTAGTATCAGATGAGACTTTTTCACACTTTCAAAATCGAATCAACTAAGCACTTCAGTTACAAACTATTAAACAGCACATGCTAAGTACGATAAAGATCCCGTGACGCGCCTGGTATCCGCAAAGACTGGGTCACGTACAAGAGCATCGTTGAATCCAATACGTTTCTCCCAGGAGCAGATAGAGAATCTCGCTCTCTCAAACATGCTCGGCCTCAAGTTTGTGGCACCGTTCGACAGAATCAACATTCTCCTAGCTCTACTATTACCGCGAAAGTTGAGAGTTGATACCACTGACTATCTTAGAAGCGCTTAAAAAACAGGCGCCGTGAACTCTGTGACGCAGCACCTACAACCACTCATTTTGAGACAATGATATTTCATTAAAAAAGAAAAAAAGAAAAAAACTGAACTGAAAACGAACTACGACATCAATGTCTGTTGTCAATATCGGCAAGTGCGACGAAATGAACTGAGTGAAGGAAGGTGGGGGGTTTGGTGATGATTTTTGTGCAATAAATACGTTACAAAAACATACGAAATACTAAGTAAGCGAACCCTTCACGTGAAGCTCGGAAGTGAAATTTTCAGAGCCAGCACGATTCCGAGCGGAACACGTGTATGATCCACTGTGTCGGCCGCGTACGGGATCAATGCTGAGCGCGCTGGTTCTCCGATTCATAGGCAGAATAGAAATGTCTGGGTCCATCCCTCCTTTCAACTCCTGCCCGTTCAAGAACCAGGATATTTCGACAGGCATGTCGCCCACAGACACTGCACACTGGATGGCCACCATGCTTCCCGCGTTCGTAGCTTCTTCTCCGAATGAGAACGGCATAATCTGGGGAGGAACTGAATTCACGAAATCATTGAAGGTACAGAAATAAATAGGATGACTTGCAACTCAAACAATACTTTGTGAAATGACCACTCTTACTTTCTATCTACGAGTACCAAGGCTCGAATTAGAGGGGGGGGGGGGTGATAGTGAACCCATTCTTCGGCGATTTTGGGCTGTGATTAGATAAACCAAACTAAGCATTAAAATTATTACTTTCTCTTCAAATATCACCAGAGGTGTCCATTCCAATGAGATGAATTCGCCGCGTCCTGTAAAAAAGCTCCATGGTGGTCATAAATCGCCAATTGTTCAGATATCATGCGAACATAACTGTACCAATTACAAACGTTCGCCCGTTCTACTGCAGTGACTAACACCAATTATCCCTTCCGAGCCCCTCTAGTTCTGGCGTCTGCTAGGATTGCCAGACATTGGATTTTAAACGGATAGAAAAGGCGTGCTTTGCGGGTGGACTAACTTCTGGACGCCTGGTATACAGAATGAATAAGATCAATATCGTCCAAGGAATACAATGCCAGTCTAGACGTGTTTCAGGAGATAAGTGTGATGAATGGCAGTACCTTTGTGAAAAATTAATAGGAGTACTGCAGTTCTACAGCTTTCCACCTAAATCGCGTTCGGCTCAAAGGACGTTATTTTCAGGTATAGATTGTTAAATTGTAGCAATAAAATTCGTTCGCAGCATGTTTAGACATAACTGCTTCTTCTTCTTCGTCACAATTCACTACTTACGCATCACCACTATTCACCGAATCATAGACCGTCTCTACCTTGGATTCAGAAAACGTTGAGAGAAGGTATTGTAAATCATAAATTACCGCTATTAGTTGAGTTTGGTACACGAGGAAAGCTATGGATTTGGCGAGAAACAACAAACAAGTTTGCAAACTAAGAGGTGCGCAAACCCTTAACGTGAAGCTCTGCGGTGAAATTGTCAGAGCCAGCGCCGTTGCGGACCGAACACGTGTAGGTCCCGCTGTGTCGGCCACGCACGGGGTCTATGCTGAGGGCGCTGGTCCGCCTGTTCATGGGAGCGACGGAAACATCCGCATCCACTTCCGGTTTCAGTTCTTCTCCGTTGAAGAACCACGAAATGTGTACGGGCATGTCGCCGCTGGAGACCACACACTGCACACCAACCGTATTACCTGCATTGGTGGCTTCTTCTCCAAAGGAGAAAGGCATAATCTGAGGGGGAACTGCAAGGAACAAATCATTAATACGACACGAGAACGACATAACTCCAAGGTAATCATTACTTTATGTAATGAAGAACAACACCAAATCTTGAATTATCAATGTCATAATTTTAAGTAAATTTCTCTTAGATAGGCTATTCGAAAAACCTACTTCAGAAACCAAAACACATTTTAAGTAATGTCGTTCTCGTACCAAACTGCTGAGCGTGCTTTAAAATTTCAACAGAACGACGTCGTTTCAATCAGATACATCTTAAAGAAGAATCAGTCATATCGCGTCACTTCAACAGGCGATATGCGCAAACCTTAATCTTACAGACAGCCAACCTCACAAAACTAAAAACTCACTGCCCTGAGGAAGCCTCCGACATGTCATGCGAAACGTCGGCCCCACAGCCAACGACGCGGCGTCTCCCGGATTGCCGAGAATTTAAAATAACTGTTTAAATTCTGTTAAAACTGTTAATTTAAACTCACTGTTGAATGCCTTACCACTTGCTAAAGGGGTGTGCCGTGCGACAGAGCAGAAGTCGTACCATCGGTAACAAAATAATCAAAAGGAAATTATGAATGGAATGTTCACGTACAAGCACGTGTCAAGGAAGTGGAAAAGGGAGGTTCATAGCAAGGAAAGTTTGTTAGTTTGAAGCGATAGCGACAGCAGGAATATAAGAAAGTGACAACACCTAAATTAGTAGAAATTGAAAAATAGACTCCAGAAAGGTCAAACCAAAAAGACATATCAACCGACCCTTGACATGTAGTTCAGCTGCAAAATGTTCAGTGCCTGCAGCGTTCCTGACAGAACACGTGTACGTCCCACTGTGGTGGCCCCTGACGGGATCAATGCTGAGCGCGCTCGTTCTCCGATTCGTCATGAAAATTGACACCTCGTCATTCGCCTCAGGCTTCAACTCTTGCCCATTGAAATACCACGATATGTGAAGCGGCAAATCGCCGATGGAGGCGATGCACTGCGTACCCACCATGTTCCCTGCGTTGGTGGCTTCGTCGCCGAAAGAGAAGGGGATGATCTGGGGAGACACTGGAACACACGTTTCGCTGCAGTACTCGGTTACAACTTATTTAAATGGTGCAAAATTTTCATTTCCAAATGAGTATTTCGGAGCCGCAAATAATTTAGTTTCGTCTTCCGGTCCCTCACACTCCCATATCCTTCAAATGCAAACCGCTAGATATTTGGTACATTATGGTCAAATTCTACATCATACAATTAATCTTCACACAATGCAACATGTCACAGTAGTTAACTTCCGGTAAGTGTAAAACTTGTAGTTGAAGTACAGTAGTAGTAGTAGTAGTAGTAGTAGTAGTAGTAGTAGTAGTAGTAGTAGTAGTAGTAGTAGTAGAAGTGGTAGTAGTAGTAGTAATAGTAGTAGTAATACTATAATAATAATAATAATATAATTAGTACTATTTTCTCTCAAAGTAAACTAACTTGGAGATGATGCGGAACCGAAAAATCGTGTTCGGGGACCTCCACGCACCTAGTAATACTTCATTCGAATTGAAATTAGCGATTGTTAATTTCACAATAATCGAATACATCCCGAATATGTACCCTTTCTGCACATGCAAAACCACGCGAAAGAAAATCAATATCAAGAAGGATGTCAAAACATTTTTCACAGAATATTATTTCCTTTTCATAACATCTCGACAACTAGTAGACGGCAAAATTACTTCGGATTGTTAAAACGAAGTATTACGGACGCAACTGAAGAGGGCTATAAATATTCAAGGTTCGGGAGGGATGAGTGATGTAAAAATGCAAGAAAACAAAACGAAATGAAATAAACGGAGACTTCCACGGCTGGAGTGAAGGTTATCTTGGCTGCTCCGGTGAAGCCCATTCCTGAGAGCGTATTGGTCTTCGCAGAAAAAAATCACTTTTCGGACACTAGGAAGTGCGTACGGAAGACGCAGGGCCCCCCGGACCGCCAAGATAACCTGGACTGCACCAGCGCGACGATGCACCGTTCACGCGAAGCTCCGAAGTGAAGTTGTCGGCGCCGGCGGCGTTGCGCACGGTGCACGTGTAGTTGCCGGCGTGGTGGCCGCGCACCGGCTCGACCTCCAGGCTGCTCACGCGGCGGCTCGTCTGGGCGAGCGCCACGTCCCGGTCCGCGTTCGACGCCAGGGCCTGGCCGTTGAAGAACCACGCGAACGTGAGGGGGAGGTCGCCCTTGCTTGCGGCGCACTGCACGCTGGCCATGTCCCCCGCGTTGACAGGCTCGTCGCCGAACGAAAACGGGGTGATAAGGGGCCGCACTGCAAGATGGCGGATAATTAATGCTCCCGACTTACGTTCAGCGGACCGTGAACGTTTATCGTCCGGGGTTTAATGATCCAGACACGAATTTGGTGACATTGCTTTTCAGTCTCGACCCCGTTATGGCCCAATGGTTGCGTTCTGGTATATTCAGATGCTGACCTAACGATGGATTTTGCAACTCCACGGGGCCGGTGAGAATACGTCAAAAACTAGATGGCTGCTCCCGGGAGCATAAAACCCTGCCTGTTACTGACAAAGAAGTAAAGTAGGCTCGAGAAAAAAACAAAAACAAAACGAACACTCATTTTCGGTAGAATGAATGACAGAAAACGTACCTTTCATCACTACCATCTAGTAGCATCTAGTTTTACAAATGCCATGAACGAGTCGAATTTTCCTCACATCCGTCACTTATGCGTCAGGTTCCTTTACTAGCCGCAAATGTAGGATATAATGCTCCCAATAATGATTTAACATTAGCCCACTTCCCAAACTAATGTATAATTCTACGAGAACATTTTCCACGAAACGAAATTAACCATGTAAAGAAACGTTATTAAATAAAAAATAGCTACTTATGTCATTATTTAGCTAAAAGAGTATAATGAGAAACACCTTCCATAATAAATAGTACAGTTTGGCAGATTTTTTTAAAGGAAACGTTTAATTACAATTGATATATCACTTACATTTTGATATAAAGTAACTTATTTTGTCATCAAATTTACTTCTTTCTTTCATAGGTTGAAATTGTGGAGTAACAAAAGGTTCCCATGGAACGGAAACAATAGTAAACTAGTAGTCATAAAGAAGCAAAATACTGAATAGGACTACTCGTGCGGGAAATTCAAATTTAAGAACCATTTACGCGTAGTTCCGCGGTGTAGTTGTCGGTGCCCGCGGCATTTCGTACGGAGCAGGTGTAGTTGCCTCCGTGGTGGCCACGGACCGGATCGATACTTAACGCACTAGTTCGACGGTTGGTCATGGAAATGGAAACCTCTCTGTCATCTCCGGCTCTGATCTCTCCCCCTTTGAAGAACCAGGAGATGGCAATTGGGAGATCTCCTTTCGGCACCACACATTGAATGCCTATCATATCGCCAGCATTCACAACCTCTTCCCCGAATGAGAAATGCAGAATCTGAGGAGACACTGGTCAAACAAATTCGAAATTTAATGCGAATATCAATTTTAGTCACTTATTCACACATTAATACAATCTGGCGATGAGATGTCATTTTTCATCAGCACAAAAAATCAATTCATGAGGGTTGTAAATCGCTACTCCATAATGGCGAAAAATGGTACAAAATTTAAGGACCCTTTCCATAATTCTCATATGGGGCCTAGATTGCAGATGTCCGAAGGAAGCTATTCTAGAGATATTTTTCTGTTGAAGGATCCAATCACCTTTCGTCGGAGAACCCTAGCATTAAACCTATGAAGCTAGGACGTCTGTATCATTGCCACGAAAAAATATCAATCAAGTATATGCTATCACTGCTGCTGAAAACAATGTCTCGATTTTGAGAGTCATTAAAGTTCCATTCTATTGAGGAGGAATGTCTATCAACTCTACAGGAGGATGAGGCACAACCATTCCCTTGAACCCAATATTACCTGTAAAATATCATGCCTATCATATTGCCAGCATTTACAACCTCTTCCCCGAATAAAAAATGTAGAATCTGAAGAGACACTGGTCGAACAATTTCGAAATTTAATGCAAATATCAATTTTAGTATCTTATCCGCACATGAATACAAACGGGCGATTCGATTTTCAATACAAAATGCCCTTATTACAAACACAACTACACAGAACCTTCTCGTTTCATATTGTATTCGTTGGGAAAATTTTGCTTTATATCTAATCATGAAATACACGAGACGCGCAATGGAAATCATTTCATAAAATGTAGGATATTTTTAAATAAGATTTATTTCAAAAAGTAAGTTTTATTCGCTGAGATCTACTACATGTAAAGCTACTAAGTCTGAAACCAATGTAATATGCCGTCAGTGTATCCTTGAAGGTTTTGTAAAAATTATTCGTCAATACGTACGTTAGTATCCTCGACTATCACGATGATAATTCTTAAACCAATGAATTTCACAAGGGCAATGATGGAATTCACAGGGCGTTGGCAATGAGGAAGATTCGTGCAGGAAAGAAAAAAAAAGCTCAAGTACTAGACAACATATGTTTTTATAGAAACAACCATTTACGTGGAGAGCGCTGGCGAAAGAGTCGGCGCCGGCAGCGTTGCGTACGGAACAGCTGTAGTTGCCGCTGTGGTGCCCTCGAACAGGATCAATGCTAAGAGCGCTCGTACGTCGGTTCATCGCTGCTATCGTCACAGACGGATCCTGGCCCGCCTTCAACTCCTGGTCGTTGAAGAACCAAGTAATGGTCAATGGCAAATCGCCTTTCGGGACCACGCACTGAATGCCGATCATTTCCCCAGCGTTTACTGCGTTGTCTCCGAATGAGAATTGCATTATTTGAGGCGCCACTGTCAACAGAACGGACGGCAAATGCTAATGGCAAGCAGTTGGCGAAAATGAGCAACCACATTTAATTGAATCAGGGTGTTTATACATAAAGCAACATTAAAAATCACTGTAAATCACTGTCTTCTTTAACCACACATGTCACTTGATTACCAATTTATTAATGTTCGACTCGTCCACGAAGATAACTTGCTGAAGCCCAACTTCAATACAATGAGCTTTAAAATAAAAATGTCCTTACTTTCTTGTAATTCTCGAATCAAGCAAACAGTACTCTCACATACTCGATTTTGGATAGTTTGCCTCACCAGTACTGAAGTTACTTCATAAAAAGCTACTATTTTTCTACGTTCTCCGATCTTCTCCACGTACACAGATCGATCTACATCATTGCAATCATCGTTTGACTACTGCTAACCATGAAGCGTTGTGTCCAACCCTACGAAGAACACTTCTTTCAATTGAAAAAAAAAACGGACTCTGGAAACATTTCAGTACACCATAAAAACACTTTTTTGAGAAAAAGATAATATTTTAGGCGTAATTTTCTATTTTGAAAAAAGTACATCACATCATTTAAAATCTAATGCTGAAGAAAAGTTTTTAAAGAAAAATCTCTAGCTGCAATAACACAGTTGTAGGAGAGGTTCGAAACCAAATTGAACATTTGAAAGTATCGAAAAACAAGAGTTATTAACGAAAATTGGACCTGTAATACATACTTTGCTCTATTCGAGCAAATATTTTTAAAAAATCGTGGAGCCATTTTTCGGGAAAATTTTGATATGTCATTTTTCGGGTCCCCCCAAAAATGAAAAGATAGTTTCAAAATCGCAGGGCCGCGAGGTCGGCCAGATCGAACGAGTAATATCCATTTTCAGGAATATCCTGTGCACAGTTTAGTCGCCAGTGTTGTTTGTGGAGGAACGACCGGCTGGGGGAACAGACTGACGAACGGACGGACAGTTTTCGACTAAAAAAAAAACAACACTTTTTCTGTGTCGCCCCCCCCCCACACACACACACAAAGACAAAAACGTGCATTTCGCTCATAATTTCGACATCGATGTTTATTGCATTACCGATTTCGTATATAGTAGTATAAGAGAAAGTGGGAGAAAACCTTCAACCATGAGGCCATACATCAGGAAGGAACAGGGATGCATCAAGTGGTAAAAGAAAATGTTGGACATCATAACGAAATACAAGACAATTACAAAGATAAAAAAACAAACACAGGCGATCCGCTAGTCATTCCCCACCACCTAGGCGCACCGTTGACGCGCAGCTCGGCCGTGTAGTTGTCGGCGCCCGCCGCGTTGCGCACGGAGCACGTGTAGTTGCCGCTGTGGCGGTCGCGCACGGGGTCGATGTTGAGGGCGCTGGCACGCCGGCTCGTCTGCGTGATGGTGACGTCGCGGTCGTCGCCGGCCTTGAGCTCGTGGCCCCCGAACCACCACGCGATGGCGAGCGGGGAGTCGCCCTTAGGAGCCGTGCATTGCACGCCAACCATCTCGCCGGCGTTGGTGGGCTCTTCGCCGAACGAGAAGGGCGACACTTGGGGACGCACTGCAAGCAGCGCCATTTAAGACTACTGGTCCCGAAGTACCGAGGTTGTTTTAATTTTAATACATATCAATTTATTTTAATGTTAGCGATGACTCACTTCACACATTTATTTTTATCTCAATATATTAACTTTTTTTCTTTACTCCATCCAATGGTATGTGAGACATCATTATCTGGAATATTCTACAATATCAAGAAGATTGTTTGCATATCGTTTTGTGTGTGTGTGTGTGTGTGTGTGTGTGTGTGTGTTTGGAGTTTTCGTTGAGAGTAGCGTCTTTTTTTTCCTTTAGTCGTCTGAAATTCTCATCGAAAGTCCTTAGAGTCTCTAAAGCCCAAATCTTTAACCTTAAACCATGAGAATCATCATTCTAAATACTGGTTCGGAAGAATGGTTTGTGGTTCTCGAACTACGAAGGCGACTGCTCACGGGATAATTTAATTATACTGAAATCGACGTTTCCACTACATTAACTTTCAGCTCTTTGAAAGAACACCCTCAGACACTGTAATGCCAAATAAAATTCGCATTCTGCTTGGTGAGAAGGATTTGGGAACTCAATCCTAAGCTCTTACTCAGATGAATTTTTTTCTCAAAGCCTATTCTTACTTTTCAGTAAAGAACATGCATAACTAATGAATACACATTAACAGTTAATACCATTTACAATTGATAGGGATATACATGTTACAATTCACAAAAGTGGCAATCAACACCGAAAATATGTATTAAAAGAATCCTGTAGACTTGCGAACTTGTGTGAGGACTAAAAAAAGAAATCGATCAATCTGACAGTAAATAATCCAATTCGACAGAACAATTTGCCAAAAAATTGCCAAGTTTGTAATTTGAAAGGCGTCAATAGCGAGTGATTTAACTACGCAGGATGTGATGTAATAAGCACCAGAATATGCAGAGAGTCGCAAAGTAAAACTTAGCACGGAACTATTTTTTATGCCTTCTGTTCGTTAAACAATGGTGAGCGATATACGAGTGAAGATGAAAAATGGTTGATGAATGATAAATGAAAACTAAGAAACAGTGATACCGAACCGTGCTGTGAAAAAACCGAGGTTGTTTTACTTGATGGTGGATGTATATTGTGATTTATTATGATGTTTTTCCCACAACAAATATCCTTCAACCGCAATAACAACACTAGCCAATAAAATCCCTTTACGTCAGTCCTTTTTCTTTCCTTCGAAACACGTCCACTTCACAGAGCTCCGAAGAAATATGGATACCCAGTAACACATTGTACGTCGTCTGGAACCAAGTCGCCATCTGGTGTCCAAGAGCGGAAAGCTGAGGTGTGTCACTGTATGCAAGTGTAGGTGGAAGACGAACGACCTTGCTTTCCGCTACAGCACGTAATACCGCTTCCCCAAAATAATGAAACACCTCAGCGCGCGCTCTATGTAGTTCTAAGCAGCACCGGGATGCTGACGAGCATTCACGACGTGAGAGGAAATCGATACTTAAATTACACCCTCAGAGGCAACAAACAAGTCGTTTTCTTAGCAAACATGTTTACACGCGCAGTATGTCAGATAAAGGTATATTACAATTCAGCAGTGCAATTGTAAAATCGTATCGAAGGTTGACCTTTTTCAGAAATCTTGTTTTCGTCCACCCGTTTGACATACTAATTTATGCAGAAGAGTGAAATGTAATTATTTAAAATACGAGAATTTGCTCGAGAACAATCAATAATTATTTTACTCGTAACTCTACAACTGCCCTAAAACATTATCTGAGTTAAAAATGATAATTTACAACGTCTTTTTTCTTCTTTATAAAGTTGTCACGATGGTAACAAACACGTCTTTGAAAATCGAAATCAGACTATCTCGTGACAAAAAAAAATAATAACTGGGTTCAATATTTTTCATCTTCCGCGCAGCACTCGTATACAGAGAATACAGAAAACGTTCAAAGAATTCACATATTTGGTTTCATACGTTACAGCAATGAATCAAATAATGCATTATTTGTGCGTACAGCACGCATTAGTGGTGCTTACAGCACACATTAATGATGCGTACGCACAAGAACCGCATCTTATTCTAGTAGCATCGTATTTTCACGTCCTGCCATCAGAGAGCTCAACGTTGTATTTTACAAGCAGCAATTCATTTACGGGTATTTGTATTCATGTCGAATTTTTGTACCCTAAAATAACTTCAATTTATAGAGAGATTTCATTGTACACTAGACGACCAATGACACGCACGAGGATCAATTCATTGGAAACACACACAAAAGAAAATATAAAATAAAAATCTGCAAGCCAATGAAGCCAAAAGTACAAATAACCATTCACATGTAGTTCCGCCGAGAAGTTGGCGGCGCCCGCCCTGTTGCCCACGGAGCACGTGTATGTCCCGCCGTGGTGGCCACGCACCGGGTTGATGTTCAGCACGCTAGATTGTTTGCTCATGCGCACAATAGTGATGTACTGATCGTAGCCTGTCCTTAGAGGCTGGTCGTTGAAGAACCATGCAATATTGACGGGTAAGTCTCCTTTGGTAACCATGCACTGAACGCCCACCATCTCACCAGCATTGGCAGGCTCTTCCCCAAAGGAGAAGGGCGTGATCTGGGGCCTCACTGCAAGAAAGGTCTATTGATTTGCATTGAAGTTATTAGACTCAATTTTTATGCGCATGGAATGGAAAGTATTCCTTTCATTTTTACAAGATAAACTATGGTTTCACTGCATAAGATTTTTTCGTAGCGGATAGAAAGCAGAAAAAAAAATGAGTCGCTCTCTTATCGCACATTTTACACGTACACCCAATGACGACTCGCCGAATTTACTTGATACCACTGATGCTTTTTTTATCTGTGCTAAAAGACATAATCGACTTTAAGAAATTCAAAGCTCTCCCTATTCTACACATTTCAAAATCCTTTTCGCAGATTTGCTCTCACAATTCAGTTGGTCGATACTGGTCATATTCCACTGGTGTCAATAATAGTTCAACTACTCATATTCAACCACTTTTATTGTTTGGGAACCTACAACATGGTCCAATTCTCCCCTTGATGACTTTTTATATAGATTTGCAATGGGTCTGCTAAAAGTTGAATGAAGGAACACAGGTAAAGGAGGAAGAAACACTTTATAAACATAAAAGAAAATAAATATACAAAATCCCGTATCAGTGCATCGAAAAGCGAAATAATCCGAAAAAACAACATCATGCTAACCCATGACCCGCAACTCTGCGGTGTAATTTCCTGTGCCCGCGGCGTTGCGAACTGTGCATGTGTAGTTGCCGCTGTGGTGACCTCGCACTGGGTCGATCTCCAAGTTACTAGCTCGACGGCTCGTCTGCGATATCGAAATGCCGTTGTGATCCCTGAGATCGATTTCCTGGCCGTTAAAATACCATGAGGTCGTCATAGGGAAGTCCCCTTTGGAGACCATGCACTGCACGCCCAGAACGTCCCCGGCATTGGCTGGGCCGTCACCGAAGGTGAAAGGAGTGATCTGCGGACGAACTGCACACCGTTCGGTCATTTCAACGCGCAATTAGTCACATACACAAAATCAAGCAGGAGAATGCTTCCTTCTTGAAGACCTTTCTCTTCCTTTCGGAGACGCTAACCTATACCGGCTCACTAATAAGGCACAACTAAACGTTGATATGCAACATTATAAAATTATTTTAATAAATATTTGTAATGTACATATGAATATTACATGTAATATGCATTGTCTCATACACATACATGTACGATTTGAGGCACATCAACGAAGATTATGAAGAACGACATACATACGGGCCGAAAACTAATTCTAACATCGTCTAATATAATATTCTGGAATGTTCTAGCAACACTAAAGGGATTATTTTACCGGCAATAATTCAATGGTTAGGGTTTTTTGATGGGATTTTTTTTGAAATGGTCCCATTAAACAAATGGGCACTAATAAAACAAAATATCTAGATAATACTTAAACGAATTCGGTCTCAAAAAGAGTGCGCATAAAGTGATTAGCTTTTGTAGGCAAAGAGGAGTTAGGAATCTTTCCAAACAAGAACCACAAGCGAAGCGAACATCGAAACGAATCCCACCGTTCACACGTAGTTCAGCCGTGAAGTTGGTAGCCCCTGCGCTGTTGCGAACGCCACACGTGTAGTTGCCGCTGTGCTGCCCGCGCACCGGGTCCACGCTCAAGGCGCTCGTGCGCCTGTTTGTCATCGAGAGGGCCACCTCGTCGGCGACACCCGGGCGAAGCTCTCAGCCGTTGAAGAACCACGAGATGGTAAACGGAAAGTCGCCCTTGGACACGATGCACTGCACGCCCACGATCTCGCCAGCGTTGGCCGCAGCGTCCCCGAAGGAAAAGGGGGTCACCTGCGGGGGAACTAACAAAAAAAAAAAAAAAAAAAGACTCCATACTATGGTCCCAAATTAATCTTACCGCAGGGAGTGGACGTTAGATCAGTCGCCTTGTACAAACGTGACAAAATATTAGCCACGTGCATTTCATGCACATGAAGTGCACGAGGAAGTAGTATGCGACAGCGGGCAGCGCTGGCAGGAAGGGGCGCGGGGCTGAACAATGGCCTAGGGAGCGGAAGGGAAGGGGTGTCGTGTCGTCGGTGGCCACTTGTGAATCCCTTTTACCACTCGGGGCAAACTTGTGAACCCCGTAGACATGCTGGCTGTGGAAACGCGTCGGCGGAAACACCGAGATGACGCAGTTCCGTCAGCCGGCCCAGAAGGTAATATAAGCGGACCCCGGACTTAAACTCTTTCTTCTGATTGTTGGGCGCGTCGGTAGGAAGTCGTGTGGGTTGTGCGCGGCGCTGTATTTCAATGCGTAGGCTACTGAGGCAGGAAACTGAAGCCGGTGTGCTACGTCGAGACGGGATGTATGCTCATGTAGGGAACTGGTGCAGCACACCGAACAAGATATAAAATTATCAGGCCAGCGGTGGTGGTGACCAAGAACATTCCTTCTTGTAACGGGTCAATATTGTTTATTGTAATTAGTATTCAGGCGTTGGAGCATATTTCAAATAAATACTCAATAAATTAAAAACCCTTCAGTCTGTGATTTATTGCCGCGGCAAAGACGCCACAGGAGGACTCCAGAAAGTATTTCAGGGGAAGGGGTATTTTAGTTTGAAACCCCATACAAAATTGTTTTAACTGTTAGCTTCAAATTATATATATATATATATATATATATATATATATATATATTCATATTGAGAAAACGCTTTTGGGCGTCAGTCTATAAATCTGTGCAAATGGTTTTAAATAGTAAGTAAAATTACAAATAAATGTTGACTTCAGAGGGGGGACGTTCCCATTCCCCTGGATCTGCCACTCCCCAAACGCATATTACGTACATCACATCACGCGCAGATCTGAATACTTAAATAGAAAATCCGTTGAAGTAGTATCAATGCAGTAAGCTACACATTTAACAACTCCGTTTTTCTTTCCATTAAGTCCTAAGATAATGGCGATATCACGAAAACAAAATTGAAGAAAAAATGCTGCCCAGACATTTTCAAGAGGTCTGAAACACATCGAACTATATTATGTACAGGGGGGTAGTAAGGGAAGTGAAGAGAAATAAAGCAAGTATAAAAAGTTAACAGTGTCAAACCGTTGACCCGGAGTTCTGCTGTGAAATTCTCGGAGCCGGCTGCGTTTCTTGCAGTGCAGGTGTAAACTCCACTGTAATGCCCACGAATGGGGTCAATGCTCAACACACTCGTTCTTCTGTTCGTCATTGAGACCGTCACTTCCTGTTCGTCCCCGGTCACAAGTTCTTTTCCGTTCAGATGCCACGAGATGGAAAGAGGGAAATCGCCTTTGAAGACCACACACGACACGCCCACCATGTCGCCTGCGTTGGCGGCGGCATCCCCGAACGAGAACGGAGTGATTTGGGGCGGAACTGGCAACAATCATTCATGGAAATGCGTCATTAGTAAAGACAGCTAATACATCTGCTGGCCAGGTAAAATGTAGCACTAAGAGAATCGCAAAGACCACAAAAGTGGAACACTAATCCAACATCAGAAAAAAATCATGAAATATAACTGAATATATTTTTTGAAACTAAAGACATTATCTATATAGGAGGCCGCGGATATTTAAGTGTGTTCCGAATCCACACCTCAGGCATGGCTGTTTGTCCCTTGCCCTAAGCAAACATGGCAGAGCGAGGAAAAATCTTTCTAATCTTATGTGATTTGTCATTCTGGTTTAATGTTTGATATCCATAAATGGACTTACTATTGCTAAATTGAAGGCTCATATCAGTAGTTCTGAGTAGAACTAGAGAACAATTGGAAATACTTCCTTTGGTAAGCTAACTTCTCGGTGCAATATAGTTCGCATCGACAAACGTATCACACAACCTAAAATCATGAATGCCTAAGGAAAACATTCCCATTCCACGAAATAACACGACAGGCTTGGAGGGCATCAGGGTAGTAGGTAGAAGTCTCATTCTTCATAGAAGATAATTTACGCTATCTTGATAGCGTCGAACCGTTTACGTGAAGCTCCGCAGTGAAGTTCTCTGAACCGGCAGCATTGCGGATGGAGCAGGTGTAAACACCGCTGTGGCGGCCTCGGACTGGATCAATGCTCAAAGCACTTGTTCGCCTATTCGTCATGGAAATTATAACTTCTTGCTCCTGTCCAGAGCGGAGCTCCTCTCCATTCAGATACCACGTAATTGAGAGAGGGAAGTCGCCTTTAAATGCTATGCACTGCACCCCGACCATGTCACCGGCGTTGGCAGCAGCTTCACCAAACGTAAACGGGGTTATCTGCGGAGGCACTGTCAACATATGCATGCCATGAACTGAAAATGTTCAGGAACCACCATGTAGCGCAGTGTGCACAACGCAGGACGGGTGGATGAAGGCACACGCTTAACTTAAAACCTAGGAATATGAGAAATATTTAAATCAGTATGTCACCGTTCATTTAAAACTAGAAAACATTGATCAACTTTGCCTATCACACATTTGAAAGAAAATAAGGATAATATGTATTTTTGATTAATAAACAATAAATTTGAGATATTGTGGTACTGGGAAGGATAAAAGATAATAGTATATAAAATAAACGTCCAACAAAACTTGCAGCCAGGATAAGTAGAGGAAGTACTGTCACCAACATGACTTTCACGTATGGCTAACCATTGACATGTAGTTCCGCCGTGAAATTCTCTGAGCCTGCAGCATTTCGCACGGAACACGTGTAGATTCCACTGTGGTGCCCCCGTACGGGATCGATGCCTAGCGCACTGGTCCTCCTATTCATCATGGATACGGTGATATCAGGCTCCTGTCCAGATCGGAGCTCTTTCCCGTTCAGATACCACGTAATGGTAAGGGGGAAATCGCCCTTGAATGCCATGCAGGACGCGCCTACCATGTCGCCGGCGTTGGCGGCGGACTCGCCAAATGAGAATGGTGTTATCTGGGGAGGTACTGTCAAGAATAAATGTTACTACTTGGCTTCAAAATCATAAACCCTTAGTTCTGAAGATCTAGCAAGATTCGGTAACGACGAACACGAAAAATAAGGTCTTATACAAAACAATTTTGTGTTTTTCATAAATTGACATAAATTGTGCATTCACAAAACGGATTTTGGATCGAGGGAGAGACAGATAACAATCAGCTTCGTCAGATTGATCTGCTGGTGAATTTGTATGTAATTTAGAAATAATTCACGTATGTGTAATTTAACAACGCTTTAATTTAATTGAGTAGTAGTTCTGAATTGCATAGCCGTCGCCATAAGATATGAAGCATGTAAATTGAGTATTTAAAAACAGTTTCGGATCGCTTGTAGAGACCATAGTTGACATATAGATCATTGCTCCATGTCAGACTCTGCTTGTCTTATTCGGTTCGCTGAGACTTTTCAACACAAGTTCACCAGATCACGAATACACGAAAAAAAATATTAAGACAAGTACAATATCCATTCTACAATACCTGTAATTACTCTCATTATGAAATAAATTTCAATATTGTACACGTCTGTTGTCATTTATAATGATATCCTACTGAATAATGCAAGTGTAAACAACGAAATTAAACGAAAAGAATGTTCACGTAAATGGCGACTTAACATTCACCTCCAGTGATTGTATGTGGAATTAAATTCTACCAAATATTGAGTTTACAGCTACACACTACATAGTCCAAAATTTTAGTATTTAAAAAGGAATGTAATGGAAATTATGCAAACTTTCACGTTTCATAATGTAGTATCTGTGCATTACTCTCACTACGAAACATATTTCAATATTTAATCCGTGTCTGTTAATATATTTTGTTGTTGTTATTCTTCTGAATAACGCAGACGTGAAATACGAAATTATAAGATAAAAATCATTAGAAATACCGGCTTCTAAACTTCAACACCTGTAATTGCATGTGAAATTAGATTTGCTCTAAAACTTTAAACTAAAACCACCTTCCACAAACTACACATTTTAATTATTTAAAGAGAAAAAAATTGTAATGGGGTTATTTAAGTAGCGCGGAATGACATTTAAGGGTATATTTTAACATGTTCACTGTAACTTTCAAAGGTTTCAACCTTTAAAGTTCCGAGGGGATTGAGGTGGAAGGTTCTAACTCCATGAGAGCTTTTTTACAGTATAACGCGCCACTTGTTTAAGTAGCACAGAAAGTCTGTGTGGAATAAGAATTAACGTGATAATTCTTACGATGGATTCTCCACGATCTTACGAGTCTTTATCTTCAACTCTCACATCAATCTGTTTGGATTACTTTCAAAATAATGTTCAAAATATGAAAATTAATAACCTTTTGGTCATTTTCTCGCTCAGTTATTAAATAGACAGCAATAACACATCTTAACTTTTTGAAGTATATTAAAATGCAAATTAAAATATTAGCAATCGCCTATTGGATCTTGTGAGACGCGTTTTCAAAGCATCATGGTGTTTTTATACATTTTTTCTTAACATAAGGAAGGTAAAAAATGGGAGAAAGAACAAAAACTAGAAAAAAGCTACACTACTCTCGCAGTACTACTATCCAATCATTTACGCGTAGTTCAGCAGAGAAGTCGGAACAGCAGGATTCCGAACCGAGCACGTGAAATTGACTCTATGCCGGCCACCAACTGGTTCCATTTCCACATTATTCAATCTCCGACTAAGCTTAGAAATCGACACTGCCTGATCTGCATCAGCAGTTAGTTCTTCCCCATTGAAGAGCTACGAGTTGGTAATAGGTAAATCCCCTTTGAGGACCACGCACTGCACGCTATATCCCCTGCGATCCCTGGATCTTGGCCGAAGGAGAACGGAGTGATCTGTGAACGCACTGAGATACACAACAAGTCAGATCCAGTGACTTTACGATCGTGCACCTCCCAACTAAAAGATGCAAACACTACGTATTTGACATTCAAGGATGGCACGAGATTACCGAAGAGCCCGTGTTGCATATATTTATCCCAACTTCTAGTTTCATCCTGTCATATCTACACGCGCAGTGGCGCACCCAAGAAGGGCGGGGACACATGGGGATTCAGCCCAACGGAAGCAAATGATTCAAATTGAAAAATATACTTTTATAAGATAACATCAAGTCGGTTGAGCACTACCTGTAGCACCCC
>BOPP01000086.1:838552-919996 GCA_017312745.1 Gryllus bimaculatus | reverse complement strand
GCCGTTTATGAAAACCTAAACCTTGTATTCATATGTTGCTTTATGGATCGAATCAATGTTAATTTGGCCCGACCAAACTACCACAACTATGTTTTAAAATGTTAACTTCAATAACCGTGAACAATCTATTTTGGTATTTGCAAACTTGTTAAGTATTACAAAGAAATTGGTGCAATTTAGAAAAAATAATAATGATCGGCAAAATAATTCATAGATCTAACTCCAGAAAACAAAATTTGCATTTTCATTTCACACATTTTATAAAAAATAATCAATTATTTGTAGGAAATTGTACTTTTTACGTTTAAGTTTTTAGTAGTTCGGTAAATCCGATTTATCCATGGCTCGATATTCACAAAAACAATTTTTTGAAAGGATTTTGTTGATCCTTTTTCCTTTATTGTTCACATGGTCAAATCGGTTTGATTGCCGAAATTCCCATGTTCAAAGTAGATGTGTGTCAACTGACGGCCGAGTGTGGCAGCGTAGTTTTATTTATTTCATTAACAGAGACCTAGCATATATCTTAGATGTGTTGTTAAAAATTAGAGTAAGAAAATGGTTAATAAATCAACTTTAAAATATGTTTCTTTCATTGAAGGTATGCTGATTCTCAGATATGAGAAAGGGAAGAAGACCAAACTTATTCAGCTACTTAAAATTTAGTAATTGAAGAATCGGAGAAAATGCCTCTAATGATGAAGAAGAGAAGCAGCCACAATAGAATCAAACACGACTAGTCTCTGTGAGATCAATGGTTGGTCTATCGCTACACAAGTCGTCTAGTAGCGAGCGAAAGTGCAAATACTATTTCTAGGACGATGAACAGACTTAAAATTTAGTTCAATTGCAATATTTAGGCTAACGGTTCCTTTACATTCCGCGAATCTGCGACAGTGATCAACATGCTTTACTTCCCTTTCGAATGAAGGGGTAAAATTTTTTTTTTCTCCCAGTTCAAATATGCTCGTCTTCAACTGGGTTTGATACGAGAAGCGTTCGTGCAAAAGCAATGATGTCCATCGAAAAAAAATTGAGTTAGCATTGCGTGGTCAGAAGATGATCACGGCTGGCACATATATTTTGATTCCTTTTTAGTTCTTTGTAATTTCTTAGAATTTGAGAGAAAGACCAAAAGATGGTTACACTAGCTACAAAAATTGTTGTAGTAGTTTTGTCCGTTTGGAAAAATAAAATATTCGCGTACACACAGCAGTAAAATAATTTATCCCCATCAAATGTAATGATAATAGTAGCCCTATTTTACGCAACAGCAAATATGTTTGCACGTGCTTCGGATAAAAGTAAACATAGCCAACTTTTTACCTCAAATATTATCATAATTTTAAATAACGAATTTGATATCAGTATACTTTGACTATTGCAACTATACTGATAAACAGTACAGCATGTTATATTCTTTGAAAAGGCGATAACTTGTCAACAATCCGTTTTTCGAGGTTTCTGAAAGATTTGATTTGATGGACTTGTCATTTGCATAAACGCTCCTGATGTAACGAACAGTCGTATGTCCTCACAGAATTTTCGACCTATGAATCGGAAATTAATAAAGACAAAATTTCTTGCCACGAATAAAATATATTAAAATTCGCTGAAACCGCAAATGTTTACAGTTATCTATTGCTTAAAATCAATCCATTACTCCCTAACATATTTTTTTTTAATTTAAATGTTTTAAATGTTTATTGGTGCGCCTTCAATAGTTTGCAGATTTCTTGCATTTTTATTTCTTGGCTTTAATACAATTCGACATTAAAAGGATTGATACAACTCTATAATCTTCACGACAGCAAGAAGGTGACACCAATATCCCTGGTCATACTAAGATTTGAATTTACGTCAAGGTGCACGGAGGAGTGATTCAGATGCACCCAGAGAAAAATAGAGGCCTAGGTCAGTAGATCTATTGGGGGCCTTCTATTTCAAGCAAAAGTCCTCCTATACATAATTAATCTCTTCATGCAACAAAACTAACTAATAGCGGTGTATACTAATTAGTACAAATACATTTGTTTATGATGTGACTCGAAAACGTCGGAGCCCCAATTAAGTTGAGACCTGAGCCAAGTTGCTCCACATGCCCACCGCCAAGGCGATGAACGCCACTTGACATATTTTATTTTCTCGATTCCCACGTACCTTATCAATTTCATTCATTGTGGCTGTTTCCTTCAGGTAGTGCTACAAATCGATAGTCAGGTTTGCTATACGCATTGGACGACACATATCTTTAACAAAAAATGTGAATGGAAAATGTAGGAAACCAGGATATTAGAGAACACTGACTCAACTAAACTACAACAGTTGGCCAATACACCAACACTACAAACGACTATCGATGCTGCGCACCATTCACGTGCAACTCGGACGTGTGGTTGGCGGTTCCGGCTTCGTTGCGTACAGAGCAGGTGTAGTTCCCGCCGTGCCTATCGCGCACTGGGTAGACGTTTAAGGCACTAGCGCGTTTGTTCATGCGAATGATGGTCACGTCTTGATCGTGGCCTCGTTTCAGTTCTTGACCGTTGAAGAACCAGGCGATGGTGATGGGCAAATCGCCTTTGAGAGCAATGCACTGAACGCCTGCCATTTCGCCCGCGTTCGAGGGGATATCGCCGAAGGCGAAAGGTGCTATCTGTGGTGGCACTGAAACCAACACGGTGTAAGGTGAGTGACAGATAAAGACTCCGAACCCCCTGGAAAAAGAGGTGCCGTCGATCCCCAAAGCCGCCGTGACATTGACGCCACTGTACCGATTGTCGAAGTCTATTCGGCAGGAAAGGCTTGCATACGGTTAAATTACGAAAATAATCAAACGAAATAAAATGACACTGAAATAAAATGAAACGATTGTATCTTCACACCGTTGACGTGTAGCTCGGCAGTGTAGTTGTCAGCACCCGCTTCGTTGCGTACAGAGCACGTGTAGTTGCCATTGTGGCGGTCTCGGACGGGATATATATTCAGAACACTGGACAAAGTGTTCATGCGGACGATTGTTACGCCTTGCTCCTGGCCAGAACGCAGAAGATGACCGTTAAAACGCCAAGATATATCGATGGGAAGATCTCCCATTGTGACTACGCACTGGATCCCAATCATGTTCCCCGCGTTAGCGGGAGCATCTCCGAAAGTGAACGGAGTTATCTGGGGCGGCACTGAAAACAACCGAAAATATTTATTTATATTTATTAAAATTCTCGAACTTCCGAATTCTACAGGAGTATTTTAGGATGGAAATAAATAAAACCTTCGAAACTACCAAATCAATAAAGAAACGGGGTTAAAATATATCTTGAACAAACGATATTCAGTGTCTAACACATTAAAAAGCATTAAACAAACGACGAGCGAACCGTTCACACGGAGTTCGGCAGTGAACGTATCGGAACCCGCGGCGTTTCGGACGGAGCACGTGTAGTTGCCGCCGTGCCGGTCTCGGACCGGATAGACGTTCAGGGCGCTGGCCAGCTTGTTCATGCGGATGATGGACACGTCCTGGTCGTGGCCCCGCTTCAGCTCCTGGCCGTTGATGGCCCACGTGATGGTAAGGGGCTGGTCGCCCTTCGGGACCACGCACTGGATACCGATCATGTCTCCGGCGTTTGCAGGCGTATCTCCAAACGAGAACGGAGTTATCTGAGGCGCCACTGAAAGTACGAGACTGCCATTGACTGTAGCCTGTTTCAGCGGGACTTTTGCCAAACCTGACGATACCCAATCACGTCATTCACTATTACTATACACAGTAACGACACCAAAACTACACATGCAATGATTTGAAAAGTGTTAGATTTTGAAACTTAAAGGTATTTGGTCCGAAATAATTTTTCCCAAAAATCTGAATAACGGATTTGTTTAAATTAAGGTATCGAATTCGAGTCGCCTATTCAGTGAACTCTGTATTTATAACACGAATTTTCATTTCACGACTTGTATTAGTCTAATTGTATGGATAATGTAATTCTGGAAAATATGTACAAAACCAAGATGTCATTTCATTTGTAACCTCAATCAATTTTATAGGATTCTCCCACCCTCCAATCCCCATATCAGTTTATCTGCATAAAATGTTTCAACGAGACCCCATATATTTTACCCCCAAATCAAATTCGTCATTTACATTTATTTTCACTGAGTGTTTATTTATAGACTCGCAATATGGGTGGCCATTTTATTTGAATAGAAAGTTCATTAAATGAAGCGTATACACGAATTACGAACATAAAATTATTACTAATATTTTGAAACCAGCATACTTTTCCAAACGCAAAATTGCAGCAATGCTCTTGAAATTTAGAAATACTTCTATAGTATTATTAGTTTTATTATTATTATTGTTATTAACATATTATTCAATCTGATACTTTTTTTATAACTTCATACTTAGATATAAAAAATTAACGCACGTTGTCTCAAAGGCAATTTTTGCACATTTTTTAAGAATAAAAATATACCTCAGTCCATTAATATAAAGTCACATTACCATAAACAGATGAATATAAATGACAAAATTATCAACGGGTTTCATATATTATAATAATAAAAGAAGTATATTCTCCTTATAGTTTGGAAATTACCTTTCATAAACAAGATCAGCAACAAGAATAAGGATTGCTTTGCATTGTACAATACATGTAAATAGACATATACACGAAACTATGTATGAAAAATATCCAGTATTCTTAATGCCGTGATAAATTTGTAGATAGGGATTTCTTTTTTGCGAAATTCTGGGTGTCTATTATTACCTTAATATTCACTGCCGTTAGCTATGATGCTTTAATAATTAATAGATGTTCTTAGTAAAAATGATTATGTATTACTTGTACTTACTTGTTTGTACTTCAAGGAATTAAACTATTTCGATTTGGGGCTTTTCAATAGTTTTGTGATTGCCTTGTTAGATGTGGGAAGGATGTAAATAAATGTGTGAAAGGATAATCAAAGAAATGTAGCACCTATCTATCTGATTAATGTTTGAACCACGAACAGAGTGAAAGTGCGTCAGATTTACTGACATTTCGACTATGAATATTCTGCCAGATTTCTTCGCGCAACCAAAATAAAAATAAATAAATGTTGCTCCAACTGATCTATATTACGAGAAAAGAAGCGCCATATAAAAATAATGCAGACATGGTTATGCATCTATGCCATTGATATAAAAGAAACTCCTCAAATATGTTCGTGAATGTCTCAGAAAATGTTCAAAATGCATACCTATTGCAGTTTCTATCTGCCATCTTCATTAGCCATAAAACGTCTTTCTTCCAGAGTGAGAACTTTGAACTGACGTAGTCAGGTATAAAGGCCGTTTCTAATCTACGGAGTAAACGAATAAGCTCAATTCAATAATATACGCAAAAACTTCGAAGCAGAGATTGCATTACATCACAAGATAACCCTGATTACGTAAAATATTGGTTTGAAGCAAACGTATGACGAGTTCGACGGTCCTTTCAACAGTCGCGGTATCATCCAAATTTCTATACATAGAGCTGTTAGGATGATGCACTGAAGACGTATAATTACAAAGATGGCAAGATCCGGTGGAGACAGCTTCATAGTCTTCTCTGAAAAAAGTATGTTAGCAAAAGAGAAAAGGCGCTCGAGTGGAAATAAAACGCACACGAGCCATTCCACGAACATTCCCGCATGCAGTGAGTCCCAAAAGAAAAGAAACACAAGAGCCAAACCAAATTAGGAAACGTTAAATAAGAAGAAAAAAAGAGGTAGGAGAGGAAAGGGATACGACAACCCACAGACACCGTTAGTGCAAGCCGACAGATGACCAGAGAGGGTGAGAGCAACAGACCAAGCCGTTAGTCAACCCGCAGTGGCTCGGTCCTGAAGAGAGAAGCTTCGCGCAAGCGAGGCGAGGCGAGGCGAGACGAAGTCAGTGGGAAATTCAAGATGTGGACAAGTCGAAATACACAGACTCGCTTACGTTACTCATTTTCAAAATACGGCTGTATTCTACGACTTGACACGGCCATCTCAGGCGACACTATGTCGCGAGAAGTGCCGGCCCTGCTCCGGCGCGACGTCAATTTCTAGCTCCGCACAAAAACAGGCAGAGCAAGAGTCTAGTCGTATCGGATTTACTCATCGGGAAACAGATGAAACTTTGACCGCTTTCACAGACTATAAGTCAAATCGAATGAGAGGCACTTAGGAACGGTTCGGCAAATAGCTTTCTTTGTGGGTCCCTCTATCCCCATGACCTTTTGTGGGTCCCCTCTATCTTTTGTAAAACCGATCTGGATGAGGTAGCGTTGCAATTAATATTACAAAGCCCTCTCTCATAAACTTCACAATTATTTTAGCTTCCTCTGATTACCTTTACACGAGGGAGAGAACCTATGTTTACAGGCGCAACACCTACAATAGTTATCGTCTTTGTTTTCTTTATGATTTTAAAAATTATTATATTCAAGGACATCTTCTGTGTCACGATGTGTGTTCACGTAAGTGTAGAAAACCTTATAATCGTGGAAGTGTCGTTTCCTACTTGATCACTTTATTTTTTCTAAAATGAGTGTATTTCAATCACAAATACGTTAAATAATGTTACATCTTAATCTCATGCATGATTATCAAAATAAATTGACAATTTCACAAGTTATCACAGTGAATTCTACGTTAGTCTTCGCGTAAAATGAAATATTGTCGGGGCGTCTGCTGTCACACCGGGGAGACGTGCAGTTGAGGGAGTCCACTCGATAGATACTGGGCTGCCCTAGGCCCAATTACCGTTTCGGCCGTCATACCACAAAAGAATAACAAAAACCTTTCATGGACAATATCAAACGCATTTCTCGAAGTCAGCCGTTGTGTATCTGATCTCTCAACCAATCACGTCGTATATTTAGGAGTGGAGGAAGGAAAGATCACGCGCGGTCCGTGGCCCGTTTGTTAGGCTACTGCTACGGCATTCGCCTGGTACTGATAGTAAAAACCGCGGAAAACTATCGATCAGAGCAGCCGGTCGCTAGAATTCCCATCCAGACAGCGGCTGAATCCGATCTAGCTAGTGTCAGAAATCCTGTCACCGTCGGGACTCGAACCGTCGGTCTTCCGTGTCAGAGGTTCTGCAGAGCCATCCGTCGATGCCCTGAGCCGAGGGAGCCTACGGTTTCACGAGGCCACGTGCGATTCCGCGAGTCCACATCTTGAATCCTCCCGAGACGTTCTGCAGGCCCGGGCGCCCTCGGCGCTTTCGATGCGAGGGAGGGGAAGAGAAACGAGCAAGACGCGGGGGCGGGGCGCGGGGGCGGGGCAGCGGCGGTCGCTCGGGGTTGCGTGGCGCAGGTGGTTTCCCCCTCCCCGGGCGTGGCTTTTCACACTTTTCCAACTGACACTCGCAACAAAGGCCACGACGGTCCTTTGCTAGGGGCAGGACTGGAAAGTTATTTCGCCCCTCCCCCCTCTTCGGCAGTCCCACGTATTCCCACCGCTAAACAAGAACTAAGAACTTTCACACATTCAAACTCATTTCTCCACGTCAGTCATTGCGTTTCTGTTCTTAACCAATAGCTTCTAATCTTAACATCCCGCAAAACCTTATATTATACACCAAACCCCTCTGATTATCTTACTGGCGGAAGATAGCCTTCAGCTCTCTCAGTTTCCCAAACATACTCCCTACTTATCCTGCCTTTTTCCCAAATACTAGGGATATGTTCGAGGGATTTAAAAGAATCGCATATTTCAAGACATCAAACCCTTTCAAGTAACGTACGGGTATCAGTTTCAGTTAATTGAGTTCGGTTTTTTATAAAAAAAGTTTGAATTTGTTTTGACAATGCTCCAAACGATTTTCTTCTAATTTTTGAAAGATATTTTTTTGCAACTGATTTAGTCAGCGTCCCGATCCATGCGAATTTGCGTGGTGTGACGAGCGCTGTCATTGCGAGGAACGCTGCATCCGAATAAGATTTCAGAAACAGATAATATACTCGGCCGTTTGTGGGAATCTAACAAATTGACTATCAATCAAGAAATCTTTCTTCTGTATTTGGTGGTATTCGCATTTGATTCTTAAAATGAAATTGTTATGTAATCCAGTTATTTTTCTATTTGCGCCGTTTTTTTATTTTTAAAAGTATCTCCGATAGCTCTTTAATGCAGAATTAATTCAGTGAGAGTCAATAATATCCTCTTATATCATACTCCAATTATTGCCAAAAAAATTTCAAAACATGTCTTACCATAAAATATGCTTGAAATTACTTTTATAAACTAATGTTTGC
The DNA here is from genome assembly GCA_017312745.1 of Gryllus bimaculatus. Classification (NCBI taxonomy): domain Eukaryota; kingdom Metazoa; phylum Arthropoda; class Insecta; order Orthoptera; family Gryllidae; genus Gryllus; species Gryllus bimaculatus. Next base: position 911,723 of record BOPP01000086.1, on the reverse strand, counting down.
TATCAGTATTTACTGCAAATATTTATAAATTATTCAAGTAAAAATATATTTCATACTAATATTTTTGAATAAAGACTTCATTGCAGGGAATGATCGAAGTCAAACTGACGCGACCAGGATTCAAAAGAAATAAAAGCAATACCGCTACGAATTGTTCCACCCCTCATTTGAGTAATAACGTAGTAATACTTTTCTATCTTCACAGCTTTCGAAAATTGCCAGTACCTTTCGAATACTCATCCACGTGAAGAAAGAAAGGATACGATTTGAGATGGCAATCATTTTGTATTTTCCTGTTTCAAAACTCAAACTCACAACTTTAACATATATTTTCATTTTGTAGACTTTTTGAATCAAAAAAATGTAGACTTCAAAATGCATTTTAAACTAGGATTTTTAAAAACACGCAATAGGAGAGAATTAGACTGACGACTTCTCATCTCAACGGTAAATCATTCAAATATTTTTTTGGTTTTCACGTAAAGACTTCAGGTGAATTCCAATAAAATCCACAGTTCATCATGCCACGACGTCCTCATTCGTTTGTAACTCATCACAGTTAAATTAACAGATTTTTTTTTATTTCTTGAAATCACGGTTAATCCCCACGTAACTCGTCTCAGAAGTTGCATTAATTTATTTCAGTATAAATTCTCACGACAAATTTGGTCTTTGCATCCTCCGGCGACACTGACTCAAACTGATAAGGTCAATTGAATGGTTACATTTATACACCACGCAGTTCGCTAAAGGACAAAAAATCGCCCCTATGCACCTGCACCAAAACTATTATAATTATTTCAGAATTCAAATTATTAAAACTCCGCCCAGACAAGGCATTTTCTTTCTTAGGAATGTTCCCTCAGGTATAATCGAGCTTTCGTTTCAAGGGAGGGTGCACATCTTACACTCAAGAGATAAAATGTTGGAAGAGTGGTTGACTTATTGCGATGGAGGAAAGGCGACAATATTTTCTCACTAACTAAAATGTTCTCCAAAAAGCAGGAATATGTAATTGTAGAGGGAAGAACGATTGTGTTAGCGATTCATAATATCGTTGCTTCGTATCACAACCAAGATGATAACAATCAAACAAAACTATTAGAAATAAGATTGCTTTTCATTTTCTGACTATAATATTGCAACCAGAATAGTAATTTCCTTTAAAAAAATTCTAACACGTTAAACTACGGGTATGTGTTTCCTCACCCGTTCTCATTCGAAAACTAACTGATTTTTGGGAGAGGCCATTTTCTCAGTGCCGTTTTCTCAACTCTCACCATTCATTTAATGTTTCCCCTCACCAATTTCGTTCTGAGGGAAATAAAGCCTTTCAACAAAAGGCGTTTCTGTTCCTAAATGAGTGAATATTATTACTGGACAATTCTGACACTAAAAAGCTAATAAAATAATTTAATATACTTCTCGCGTCGATGTTCCTAACACTTTCCCCAGACTTCAGACAGCTCGCTCACTCTCGAAACTACTTCTATTCAATATGTCTTTCTGCACGCTATTCCATCTTTTACCCTTCACTCATTTCCGTTCGTAATCAATGTAAAACTGCCCCTCCTCAACAAACTCATCATTCAAACTGTTCTATCTCCTTTTCAGGCAGGGTTTTATGACCCCCCCCCTCCCAGCCACCTCAGAACCCACCCGTGCTGTCTCTTTTCCCTCGCCTGCAGAACCCGGGCGACCGTCCGCCTCACCTCGCGCTCGCGCGCGCACGACCGCCCGCACGAGCGAGGGGTACCGTTCACATCGAGCTCCGCCGTGAAGTTGGCCTGGCCGGCGGCGTTGGTCGCTGTGCATGTGTACGCGCCCCTGTGCCCGGGCCCCACCGAGTTGATGCTCAGGATGTTCGACTTGTCCCCGAACATGGCCGTGCTGATGCCCAGCGCGTGCGACGAGGGCTCGCGGCCGTGGAAGTGCCACTCGATGCGCAGCGGCCTGTCCCCCTTCGACACGTAGCAGTTCAGCTGCACGCTGTCGCCGGCGTTCACGGGGCCCTCGAACTGGAAGGGGCTTATGTGCGGCGCGACTGCAAAGCAAAGCAACTTCGCTCGTCATTCCGTTTCGCGGCGCGGCGGGACGGGACGGGACCCTACCACTTCTAGTGGCCTTTCCGGGAGGAAAGGCTCATTTGAATTGGTACACTTCGAAATACGAAACAAAGGCGAATGACCTTTCACCTTGGTCTACACCTTTAAAACAACCCCTAAGAGGTTCTTGTAAAAAATAGTTTACCGAACTCACGCACACCTGGAAAAGCCCAAAATTGTCCTTACGACTTTCACACTTAAAAATTGAAAATGGTGTGTAGATATATTTTTTTATACGAAGCATCACATAAATTATTTACAATATATATTTTTTATGTTATATACACATTTCTTTCATTAATAATTCCAGTAAAAACTCACAGTGTAGTTGTTTTCGCATTGATTAATTTCCAGTTAATATTGGCATTTGCTCCTTTTCCCTTTTAAAACAATTTTTTGTGATATTTGCATAGTATTTGAAAAAAGTATTAATTTCCTTGACCTCCAGACTTTCTATTACTACTTAACCAGAAATAGTGAAACCCTTAAAACATTTTATGAGAAAAATAGAATAATGAAAACAACAAAACCTGGCTAACCTTCAGTTACTTTCTTCCTTTATTTCCTTCTTTAAATATACAGTATGTTTTCAATAGGAATAAACTGTTTTTGTTAGAAAGGAGAACATTGGCTCCCTCACTAAGCATTTCCCCTGGTTATGTGCCTGCCTCCCAACTGGCATTGCAATCACCATCTGGGTTGCCAGAAGCAACATTTTCAACACAAACCAAAAGGTGTCTCTACAGTCGCAGCCAAAGTTGCAACTTTCTTCGAAGCAAAATCTTTACTTAATAATATCCCCATACTTTCAAGGAGATCTCTCTTCACTCAATAATTGAAATAATTTACATCTTAAAAATTTCAGTTGTTTAACTACATATTTTGCTGAATTTCCAAGATGAAAACCATAACATGTTGAATATACACATATATAGGCTTATTTATAATTATCACAAATCAATCTGAATTATTTGTAAATTGCTTATTTGTACACTTAATAGTAGACTATTGTATATTTCTTTAGTACATTCCCCAAAGTTAAAAATACTTTATCCTTACTACATACAAGCTAGTTTTAAATTTCACAAAATTACCCTATTATCAATTTTAAAAAAGCTATATATGAAAATATTTCTTAATATCCTATCAGTATAAAATTTACCAATTTTTTTTTACTCCTACAATTACAAAATTTGGCAGCACTTTGGCCACTACTTAAGTATAGAAAATGTTCAATTTTCCTTTGCGGTCTTGCACCGCAATCTTTTGCCTTCACGGTCCTTGCACCATTTTAGTAGCATATAAATCAATTAATCATACTCAATGTGTACATATGGCTGAAAAGCCAACATTAATTTTCTTCAGATTATATTATAAAATTCCCAAGATAAAAATATATTGTTCTAAAGACTCTTAAATTTCACATCTAGCACTAAAAATCAGAGTTCACTACTTTCAAGAAAGAAACCTAAATGAATTACTTTTGTCTGCATTGGAGTTTATGTAGTTGTATTTTCATGACACCTCAAATCCTTAACCCATCATAAAATAGATTCTTCCTGCACAAATCTTGTCAACATGCTAATCTCAAAACGTTATGCAGGCACTCTGGCCCCCTAAAATGATCAGTGGCAATGACACAGCATCAAGCAGTGAGAACAACAAAAGCATGACAAGGGAGAACTCGTGCAAATGTCACTTACCTCTCACAACGTACAGCCACTGGTACTGCACAAAAAGATGTGTAGACTACAGTTCCTGTATGAGCAGCCAAATTGATTGGCTAACTAAATTCTTATGGAGCATCACTGTTACCATGACAACTTCCAATTTCGCTGACTAGAGTGCAGATACTACTATGAAAAAAACTCACTACCCTACAATATATTCTTTTTGTAGTAACAAATCCATCCTATCAAACAAGTGAAAGTGGAACAAATACACACACACAAGTACATTTATACATACATGCACTCACATTTATTCACACACACACACACACTCTAAAGTAAATATATCTGAATCTTCCTTCCTTATATTTTCATATTTTTGTCATCAAAATATGATGCTGAGTTCATTGTATGAACAACACAAGCAATATTTCCATTAATTCCACAAGTTTCTCTAATAATAAAAAATGCACTGTCAACACCAAAACTTCAATTATGCCACAAAATTGCAAACAAAATTGCTTGGTTAATCTGAAATTTCTCTTCTTGTAACAGTTTTCAATGACAAACATATCTTTCTGTCATATGCAACCTAATTAATGTTTTTGAAGCTATAAAATCACAAATATAAATACATAATCACACATCAAACACATTTTTTCCTCAAAATAATAATCACAATTGGTCTTAAGTCAGTCTTTTCATCTCAACTTTCTATATCTTATTCCTTGACTATCTTTATACCTCTTGGTTCTCTATTTAATCTTATTTCCAAAATAATACTAAACTACTCTTGGTTCAACTAAAGGCAACAAAATTAGCCACAAAAATAAGTGAGGGCCTTATTAACTTTTCCACATATTTCATTCAGTAGTTTTTTGTTGTTTTTTTTCATTTTTCTTTATCTTATCATTGTGATGTAATCCAAATACAAATTTAACATAAACAAAGATTTTTACTCATTTATGTGAATTTCCCCCACATGAAGAAAAGTGTAATAAAAATTTCATCAACTTTTTGTCTGTGGTGAAACAGAATCAGCCAAGAGCCACAAATATAATTCAGTTACAGTAATTTCATTTGTAATTGATTTAAAGCTCCTTTTCTGATCTTCCCAAACCCGAATTTTTCATAAATCTGTGAAAAATAAAACTACACTTACCCATAACATCAACTTGAAGAACTTCCCTAGCACTATATCCTTGAGCATTCCTTGCGACACAGGTGTAAGTAGCTTGATCAGAGTTTCGCTCCACATTCTCGATGATCAGGGTCCCATTGGGAAACACTTTCTGTTTTCGGTTGATTGGCAGCAGACGTCCATCTATAATATAATATAAGTAAAAATATAAGTAAAATTACATTCTTAAACAATCTCTTAACCAAAACTCTTCAAAACCTATTAATGAATCTTCACAAATTTGATCTCACAAAATAAAAGCCAAAAATATATAAAAATTATTTATATTACTCTTTGATTTAATTTTGACTTTTCAAATAATTATTAATTACCCTTTCTTGATCAAATTTTGTCTAATTTTCTTTGATTCACTGAGAAAATTGTTGAGATCGCACCTATTTTGCTTCTGGGCACAAGCTTCACTATCTGTGCATGTTTCCTTGAGCTTATTGGGGAATGTAGTAATGCAAATAATCTTTCTCAATGTTCACACTTAATCTTCCATGTTCACACAACTTCCAAGTAAGTTGATTCCTTCATGAAGGGTTCAATAAAGGATAATATCCAAAATCTGTAGTTCATTATCCATTGCAAATAGTTTTTATTACATGGGAGCAAATAATTCCAAATCAAATCTTACCAAAAATGATCGTTTCTACTTGTTTTCTTAATTCAACTTAATAAAGAATACAAGCTTGAATAGGGACCCCAGAGCTCAAGAAACAATGCACATATTGCCCATGTCCCCCAAAGTTTGTCACACATAGTTTTAACTGTTTTTGACATTGAATAAACAAATTAAAATGCTCAAATATTGGGCCCAACAAGTCTCTTCTCTGGCATACCACCATCCACAATTTTTATAAAACAGTGTCAGCTCAGTGATGTTTTGATATATTTTATTTAACTAACCTCTTTCCCAAACAATGCTTTCAATAGGATATCCAGCAACAGGGCAGGTGACCACAAGATTTTCTCCAGCAACAATAGCCTTCTTCTCCATTTTACGAACAAATGGCACACCATATATATTTAATCTGGCAGCATGTTCAGCAGATCCTACTTTAGATGTAGCCAAACATTTGTACAGACCTCCATCTTCAGTTTGAATTTGAGAAACATTTAAGTGTGATACTACATCACCATTCACTGTAACGTACTGTCCTACCTGAAAACTATAAGCATCCATAGAAATTCATTTGTTTTAAGCTTGAATTTGTAACATTGTAAGACAATGAATATCTAATAATCAGAAGCTTACCGATCAGTATTGGAAAGTTTTTTGCCATCAAGTTCCCAAGTAATTTCTGGTGTGGGGTTGCCAGATGCAATACACTTCAAGAAGACCGAAGGACCAGGTTGTAATGTCTCTTCTGTGAATGTGTGGCGAATCTGAGGTGGTTCAACTATACAGAAAATATTTAAAGTGTAACTTTATTTAAATAAAGTCTTATAGATTAGATTGTATTACATTATATTGTTCATACTAAAAATTTAACAAAAACTTACATCGACCACCAAGTTTCAATTCAGCAGTTGCCTCTGCACTTTCTTGATCATTTCGAATAAAACACTGATACATTCCCTTGTCTTCTTTACGAACAGAATCAATCCTAAGTACTGCATCTTCGTGGTTTAGAGATCGTCCATCCTTCAGCCAGCTAATAGTTTTGATGGGGTTTCCTTCAAACTTGCAAGTGAAAACAGCAGGGCGTCCAAAATCAACAGTTTGTGTCTCTGGCTCAATTTTTGCCGATAGTGGGGCTGTAAATATTTAAAAAGAGCATACAAAAAATAATACTTCAATATTATAATCTAATTGTGTAATTGAATTAATTTCAATGTAATTTAACTTACCTGTGACAGTGAGAACCGTTTCAACACTTTCTCCTCCCACAGAGTTATTCACCACACACAAATACTTTCCAGAGTCCTCAACTCGTGCTTCTTTGATGATAAGAGTTCCACTGACTTGCTTCACTCGATCGTTGAGAGTAACTGCTTGCTTGCGACTTGTACCTTCAATGAATTTGTACCACCTGCAACATATGATATGGTCTCTCCTGAATATCTTCATGGTTCATCACATGTAGGTGCCTATACCTGCTACTGGTGCAAGCTGCACTAACTGGGTATTTTCCAGGCACATTTGAATATGCACTGCTTGACTTTTAGTGAATATTCTACTTGTTTACAAATTGTGGTGACAAGAAAATTGAACATTGCTTAGAGTGAGCCAGATATGCATTTTCTCTACTAGTGTTTATTTAAAGTCAATAATTTTTTTTGTAGGAAAAGCAATCTCCGGATGTCCATGCCAGTATGGCCATAATAATTCAACTTAGTAAAGCATTTGCTATGAATTCATATAACAAATTAAGCAAATTTACTTTATACTACTCTTCTTTTAATATTCTATTACAGAATTTACCAATCCTATAATAATTACATCATTGTCACAGCTTGTTTTCTTCAATTATTCAAAACAAATTAGGATAAAAAACTAGATACACTAGAAGCAAGAGACTGTTCCTTGACATGAAATAAAAAACATCAATCATCACAGGCCACTTCAATATAAAAGGAGAGAAAATATATCTTTCCAGTTATCAAGATCTACCACATATCCTTCTAAAGATGCCACAAAAGGAAAAATTGATTTTCAATTGGTTTTAATGGGAGCTGAAAGATCCATTAAATTGATTTTTGAAAGGAATATAAAAGGAAAAACTGGAGAAGTAGAATACTAGAAGTATCACTGATATCCGACTTGCAGACAGGTGGACAGACAAGTTGAGACATGGGGAGACTCATTGCCACATCACCTTACCTATACACAGGTACAGGAAACCCCTGTCCAGGGCAAAGACCCACAAAAACTGTCCCTGCCAATACTTCTTTTACATCTATTGTTTTACTTGTAACTCTTGGTCGTACAGCTCCATTAGGTTCTGAAACAAACGGCACCACCCCTAATGAACTTCAATGTGCCCCGTGTTATTGAAACCTTTGCCTGAATGTTGAAAGTCCTATCCATGCCCTTCACAATGGAGATTCAATACGAAGAAGAAATACCACAGTGCCAATGATTTCAAATGATATATGAGATGCATTGAGAAGACCTTGAAATGTTGTCACTACATAGGAAACCCAAGGTGGGAAATGTAAGAATGTGGATTATTACCAAAACATGATTAAAAAAAAGAGGAAAATGTTGGCCAGAAAATAGTCTTAGTAGTCTTACCTATATACAGGGACTGGATATCCCTGACCAGGACACAATCCCACAAAACTAGAACCTTTTCCTACATCTTTAAATTCAATAATTTTACTCGTAAATCTTGGACGGACAGCGCCTGTTGGTTCTGAAAGAAATGCATGTGACCCAAATAGCTTTCAGAGATGACGGTTCAGGCCTTCAATCAATAAAGGGACTAAATGTTGCCTGAATAGTCTGAATCCAACTGTGCTGAGGATAAGTAAATAGAATAGGTTAAATTTTCATTAATATGTGGGTATGACAATATTTATTTACTCTTATATATGAAAGGTAAAATTTACTCTTGGATGTATTTTATTGTGAATATCGTGAATGTGTCACAATTTTCATCATGGGCAATTTGAAAATATATACCCTCATCATAACAAAAAAAATCACACACTTTACATTTCTCTTCATTACTAACTTACAGACATACTTGCCTAATGCTGGGGACAGGGAATCCTTGTGCCAAACATGACAAATCACCTGAAGCACCTGCATATATAGTTTTTTCCAGAAGCCTACTTCCCGAAACCCTAGGTGCAGCACTGCTAGAGGGCTCTGTACGCATGGGAAGACAAAAACGTATATTGACAAACCCTCACTCATGTGTTGAACATTGATGTTGTCTGAATGCAGAGGCAGGCTACTAAGAATTTTGAATTATTAAATGAACTGAACGAGGCGATAATTCAAAAAATTCACAATGTTATGTTTCTGTGCTAGTGTGACTTGACCTATAATATTTTCATCATAATTTGGATATACCCACCAGTAAGGCATTTCTGAAACTAACATTGTTTTCTAAAAATTTGCCAGGGACAACACCAGAGAGCTTCATCATATGCATGGCCTTTTCTGACAATATAAGTTCTCTGATGGATGGGGCCACACTGCATAATAAACAATTGACACTAACATACAAACTTAATTTCACAGAAGTTCTCTTCTCCAAGCACATAAGTTCAAAAAATAAATTACTTTATCAACGTATTTTTTCTACACTAGGAAAAATATTTTTGGAAGTTGTTTAAAAATTCAAAAGGGCCACTTCTGTTGAGAGCTATTCTGGTGAAAATAACAAAAAATACATGATTCTTAACAGATAGTTAAAAGCAGGAATAAAACTTACATATAAAAAAGAAAAGATAAAGAAAAATAATGATATTCACACTATTTAAACAAATAAGTTTTATAAGAAGCTACAAGCTGAAAAGTTTGGAATCATAATATAAATGCTATGCACAGTCAAGGATACTTCATTTCATGAATACTTGCCTAAAATTTGGTACAGGATAGGCTTGGCTCAAACACAAGATTGCTCCCTGTGACTTGTATTTCAGCATTTTTGACTGTAGTTTATCACCCGAAAGAGTAGGGGCGACACTACTAGTCGGTTCTTGTAACAACAGAAACAAATAAATAATGTAGGCGAAGAAATTTTTGGGCCAAAAACTAAAAAAGTATTTCAAAATATTGAAATATCAACCTCATTAATGTGTATTTTGATTCAACCTAATAATACTTCTTCAATGATCAACGCCATGTCTAGCTCCACTACTTCATATGCAATGTGTCTGAATGTATAGGGGAATCCCCGGGCCCCAAAACAGTTTTGCCATAAATTACACCAGAAGCAGGTAAGCAAATTCGTTTGATTGATTTAATAAAACACATAGAGCAGCATAGAACAAAATCTGACAATAAGATATACCAGTACATGGAAATTTTTGGGATGGAATGAAAGGAGAAAACAAAACTCATACACACATAACTTGACATACTATACCTTACATTAGCTGCATTAAGATTTACAACACCAAGGACAAAAACAATGCAGTACTGTAATACATGCAAGGACTAAACTCAGGATGTAAATTAAAAGTATTACATCAATTTACCTGCTTGTAGATGTCAAGCCCAAATACAGTGGAAGCCCATAACATAAATGGTAATCAGTAACATATCACAGGTCAAGTCACACACAATAGCCATATCTCCTCTCAGGATACAATACACTAATTCTGACAGGATGGCAAAATTTGGGAACCACTGCCTTAGAGCTTCTCTCAAGACTATTTTACAAAATAAAAACCAGGGAACCCAGGGAGATAAGAAGCAAACAAGAGAGAAAGAGAGAGATATAGAGAGAAAGGAGAGACTCCCAGACTTACCAGCTACAAGGTGGTAGTCTGGGGTGATGGGCATCACGTCACTCTGTACTCATAACACTGTTTTTACAGATTTTACATTATTATTCTTACAATTTAATACTTATTTGCTTTACATTTGCTTTATTAGAGCTGCCATCTAGCCTAGCCCATGTTCTCAAAGGCCAGTAGATGATTAATGCTCTCTGGAAAATGCAGAGGAGAGAAATAAATACCACAGTTTCCAAAATAAATAAAAATAAAACATATAATTAATCATACAAACACCATGCCATAATCATTGAATTCTAAGATACATAATGCAAAAAACTAGGACAATGTAATACAAAAGACAAAATTTAATAAATATAAAACGATTAGAGTTAACCTTGCTGTTTAATACATTTATGAAAAGTGTCCCTACTGATATTAAACTACATAATGATGAAGATGAATGAAGTAAAAATTGAATTCAAATGACATATCATTAAATACTCAACGTCCACTTCAACTAATTAGTGTAGCAATGGAATAAAAAATATTCAAAATTGTCCTTAATTAAACTTAATTGCACAAATACACTACGTTACTTAAATAAAAAAGGGGAAATAAAATTAAAGATTAACAAAAATTAACTGAATTTGTTTGAAAACCAACCTGCAATGTTGCACATCCTAATTCATATAAAGAAAATCAATAATTTTGGCATGGCATAATGAACACTGAAATCAAATGAGTCTGTTGCTACATTTGAGTCAGGATTTACATTACTTCCCATGTTGGGTCACAAAATTAGAATGGCAAGTTTAATATATGACAAAACTGCAGTGTAAAATTGTTGATAATTTTAGAGTACAGGACACTGTTAAAGAAAATGGAAAGGGAAACTTTTATGACAGAAGCCTGTTTAACCTATATTCTAAGTGCCTTGCAGGTCAAGTCATCAGAAACATAACATTGTATGAAATGTGCCCCATGCACATCAGAACTATTTGATATTAGTCGCGAATCAACTTTTGATGCTGGAAAATTCTGAAACACAAAGTTCTCCAACCAATGTCCATTACATTTTATGTTCAGAAGTCACTAGGATTTCAACTTCATGATTTTGTTGGACAGGATGGGTTATCTTATGACTCAATCTTACCTCATGGATGGAGGAGGAAATGCTTGCGCCTCACAAAGCAAAGGAACTGTGGTTGTCACAGCATTTTGTTGTTTGTTCCAACCATCACCAATTACCTTAGGAGCTGTTCTACCAGTAGGCTCTGAAAATCATACACTTGGCTCAGAGCACTCGTCAGAGTGCCCTGATGCATGCAAGCCTGAATCCTGGGCAGTACCAAAGCAAGCCTAACAATTAGTTCTAAAATGAAATTCAATAGACTTTGGAAGGGTCTGGAAAAGTATGGGTAACATACATCTAATTTTGTTTGCAAACTTACCTCATATTAGGAGGTGGGAATGCCTGTGCATCGCATTGTAAAGGAATCATTGATCCTTCCTGAGTCATCTGTTTGTTCAATCCATCACCTGTTGCTTTAGGAGCAGTTCGCCCCGTAGGTTCTGCAAATCAACCCTCATACAAACCTCTTGTATAAACTAAACTGATATTATATGCAGAAAAGAAATAGAATTTAAGAATGACTGACTTGTTACCCCATTGAATCCATTAATGACTGAAATCAAGTACAATCTTAATATCTTAGTCCTTCAGAAATGAAACAAATTATCTTTACCAAAAGCGAATAAAAATCTGATGAAGAAAATTAAGAGAACTCATTACTGTAATATAATTTCTGTTTTTTCAAAGGCAGAAAGAAAATATCTAGTGATTATATATCAAGTATTCAAATACTGATAGATAAAATTCAATAACTATATTGTTTTTTCAGTGATTTAACATCTGTTGTAAAAGAATTTCAGAATTGGTTAATCATAAAAAAGATACATCAAATGTATTTACTTCAATGATTTCACAACTTGGGTTAGGTGAGAATAGGAAATATTGAATGATTAAAAGGAGTAAATAAAGGAAAATGTATTCAGGATATTACAATCCTACTCCACAGTATTAGTGGCCCCCTGAACTTTATAAAATAAGATTAATTATTTCATTAATAATAAGAAAGCAAATCGTAGTGCCTCCCATACTTCAGCTAGTTACTAGAGAATGAGTGAATTCTGCCCTTTAAAAAAAATATTCTACTTCCATGTTTATAACTTTACATTACCGATTCTGGTTTAGAAAACATAATTTAAATAATAAAGAATATTATTTCTTTCTTTCAAAATAAAATACCAAAACTTTATAAAACAAAAATAATTAATACCTTAAAAATAATTAACATCTTAAGCCGAAAATCCTTTTTGAAATCTGGTGAACAAACAGAGTCTTCAAGGTGATCAAATTAAATTTCTCAACTAATCAATGATAAAGAAAAACATTAATTTTAGTACATAGATTCTAGATTCTTTTCCTTGCAATAATCTCTTCAACTTCTGATGGCAGAGCTTAGAAACAATATATGCCTCGTTAATATTAACTTCCAAATAATTAAAAATATTACTATGAGAAATAACAAGTATAAAAAAATTCCTGTAGCTAATAAGAAAATAATAACATGGTTTCTGTCTGCAACACTCATTAAAAGAGACTACAGCAAAGGAAGGTTACAGTATATTTACCTTCCACAAATTGTCACCGTGGGTCTTCTTGGAAAATATATCTAAAACTAGTTTTGTTTTTATCTTACCTGAATATAGGAGCAGGAAAGCCTTGGCCAGGGCACAATAGTACAGCTTGTAAACCAGATTCTGCATCATTGCCCTCAAAGCGCTCTTTCAACACTCTAGGTCTTATGTTGCCATTGGGTTCTGGAATAATGAGGGGGCACAGGAATGAGTAAGGAAGTTAAGGGTCAAAAGGTAAATGTATGCCACATGCTTATAAAAATCTTGCACTGACACCTTACTATACGCACAACTGATGATTCTCAGCAACCTAAAGAACTATTAACAACAACAACAACAACAACAACAACAACAACAACAACAACAACTTAACCCACTACGCCAAGAAACAAGACAGGAGAGTCACAATTTTCAATTTATAAACTCCAAGAGGGTAAAACGTCAATAATTTTTGTAAGATGATTATTTGAATAACTATTACATAAAGTACAAAGAAGTCACTGAGATATGGCCAAGAAGAAAGAATTCCTGGGCATCACAATAACTAGTCAAAAAGGAAGTTCTTGAATAATGAAAAACAAACAATTTTTTCTGCAATGATTATCAGTCATACCTAAACACTGGCACAGGAAACCCTGCTACTTCACATAGGATAACAGCTGTTTCTGCCAAAAACACCTCTTGAACCAGGCTTCCATCAATGCGTCGCCCAGCAAACCGGGGGGGCATATTACTGCTTGGTTCTATACACAGCAAATGACTATTTTCAGTACATGTCTATCAAATTTTAATGAAGTAATATTTAAAAATGTTGCCCAATGACTTTAAGAGATCTTCAAATGTTGTAGTCTATCATTCCTAGTCCAGTCCTGTCATTTTAGTAGCAAAGGAAAGTTCTGCACTGTTTATCTGATATCACATGACCAGGTGATCATTTGAGAATTGAAGTAGGTGTAGATGTTTAGGTTTTTTATTAATTTTATGAAAAGATGGGAATGGAGCAAGTCCCAATCCGACACTGGTGAGAGAGGAAATTTTAACTCCACCAAACTTACCGGAAAACTGGGACAGGGAACCCTGTGACCTGGCATGTCAGCAACATTGTCTGGCCCTTTCCTGACATGACAATTTCACCTCCTTCATATTTCTTGCCTGCAGCTTTAGGGGCTATGTTACTGGTTGGTTCTGAAAATTAGTACGTGTCTCATCAGAGGGGTCAAAATGATAACAAATGAATCCTAGTGTCAGAATGCAAAAATATAGCTGAGCTCTTTCTATTTTGAAGCTGTTTGGAGAGAGAGGAATGGAAAAATACATGAAATGTGAATATTTGGATTTCTCAGTTTCTTTCAATATTCAATAACAAATTAATGGAAAAAGATTTTTCCCCTTACTAGGGTGTATCAGAGTGTGAGTGTGTGTGATTGAGTGTGTGTGAGAGAGAGTGAGTGTGTGTGTGTGAGAGAGTGTGTGAGAGAGAGAGTGTGTGAGAGAGAGAGTGTGTGAGAGAGAGAGTGTGTGAGAGAGAGAGTGTGTTAGAGAGAGAGTGAGTGTGTTAGAGAGAGAGTGAGTGTGTTAGAGAGAGAGAGAGTGAGTGTGTGTGAGAGAGAGAGAGAGTGTGAGAGAGAGAGAGTGTGTGTGTGAGTGAGAGAGTGTGTGAGAGAGAGAGAGTGTGCGTGAGAGAGAGAGTGTGTGAGTGAGAGGTGTGAGTGAGAGTTTGTAAGTGAGAGTGTGTGAGTGAGAGAGAGAGAGAATGAGTGTGAGAGAGAGTGAATGTGTGTGCAGAAGTATAATTTTGATTGTACATTCATGTCAATAAATATAACCTTACACAAATATCTTATTATTTGCGTTGTAAGATCAGTTCAGATCTTTTGAAAATCAAATTAAGACAATTACACTGAAATGCTGATAAAGTATATTTTATAACATTATGAGTAGTGTTTCATTGATGGATTCATAAAAGTAACATTTAAAAAATGATGCACCTGGTTATGTTTATTTTTGATCATATTATTAATTTCCAGCAAAATGAGAGGTTGTAAGAAATATTATTTGCCCCACAAGGAAATTTTCTGTCTACAACCATCAGGTTCGTAAATAAATTTGATGAATAATTGCAACAATAAAAACGAAATCAGACATTTAAATTAATTTCAAACAATGGAACAAATTTGGAACAATCCAAGTTGGTCAACGGTGATACTAACAAGAAGAATACTGATGAACAAGAAGATAGAATTTCAAACTAAAGATGATTCCTGAACACAGTATTGACAATTGTGACAACTTATGTAAATCTCACAGAGTGCCTTACCAGATGGAATAACCACAAAATACAGAATATACACGTAGGCTTCCGCGGCTCGAGTCCATTACTTCTAGGCTGTCCGGGTGACGCCGCGTCGTTGGCAGATAGGCCGACGTTTCGCCTGTCATGTCGCAGGCTTCTTCAGGTAGTGAGGTGCTAGATGTCACTACCCTGAAGAAGCCTGCGACATGACAGGCGAAACGTCGGCCAATCTGCCAACGACGCGGCGTCACCCGGACAGCCTAGAAGTAAAATACAGAATAATTTTATTTAACACAAAGAGCTCAGAATCACACATACTACGTAAAATAATAATTACATGGACCAGAATAGTGTTAGCAATGTTTGCAAAATGTAAAGAGATCACGACCTATGAAAGTCATATGGGCCCTTACACAAAATAGTAAAATTCAAGATATTAGAATTACAGGGATGCTCTGTGCACAAAAAAATGCAAATTAATTTTGACAATCTTTTAAATTGTTTTTATAATAATGTGCTAGAAATGATGCCTTTTGGCATAATTTAGGGGCTCTGAGCCCAGCTCAATGTGTTCATAGTTAAACATTTAAGTAGTCACGTGGGGACTAGAAGTGTCCCCAGATCATTTGTGATAACTACCAAATAAAATAGTTTGCTCTACTCCTCTGAAATTTACAGTACCTTTTAACAGTTTGTTTACCTTCCCTCCAAGAAAATAAAATCTGCTGAATGCGTTAATGGCATGAATAGAATGGATTCTTTGTTATAGTGAACTTCCTCATCCATGTCCAGATTTGTCAGTGATATTACATAAAATTTAATTATTTGTGATGCTTGTGAACAATAAGAGGTTAAAGACAACAATACTGAACAAGTAATGAATAATTAGTATTGCAGTTTAGGTTTTTCATACATATATAAAAAATTACTTATATGAACTAGTTACTATAACCATGATCGCCACTAAGATTATATTGCATTTGAAGCAATTAATATTCATTCATAAATTTTAGATTTTAAAAATTAACATTTATTCAAGGAAATAGAATATCACGAAGAATAAATTGCAAAAAGACAATAATTGTGAGTAATATTAGAAAGAAAAGAGTAGGGATAGCAGGCATACCCCAGCGATTACTAATAGCACGAAACGGCAAGCCACTTCCGAAAAGTTTAACGGCCACGGGAAGGTTTCATCCTGGCGCATGGTTTGAATTGGCGCTTCGGTCGATGCCGGCCGCTGCGATTACCGGCGATTACTCGGAGCCAGATGTGAGGGGCGATGTATCGATTAAAGCCGCGCGAAATTTGAACGTGCTTGACGTCATTACAAGGTTGGATGGAAAAGGGCCGAAACGATGTTCGTACATAGCTTTAAGAAGCCACGTAGAATCCACAATAGACCCCAACGTTCTGTCAACTATATTTACAGTAGCAGACTCCCGCATCTTTAGTCGTCAGCGGTAGCGTCCATTCAAATTGCGCGCCACGACTGGCACATCTGTTGCCATCATTTGTTTCTCAAAAATATTTCTAGATAAGAACGTGCTTGGGCATTCTTATGATGTTGAAGCTGTACTATTTTTTGATGGTTGGATTATGTTAATGATCCGTGAGTTTTTACGACAAACTGTTCTGCACTAATATTTAATAAAGAACAAGGTGATCAAAGTGTTTACAAGTATACATTAGAGAGTAATCATTATGAATACGGATAGGAAAATGAGTATAAACATGCACGGGAGAATTACCTGTACACTGGTTGTGGCGAGCCTTGAGCAAGGCATAGCAAGGACACAACACTGTTTTCTGCTGTCACTTCTCTCTTTGAGCCGATCTTATAATCCTTTAACTTAGGTGCAACGCTTGTTGAAGGCTCTATTTTTATGTATGGGGAAAAGGATAAATTACAGACATTTCTACCCAGAAGCTTAAATAATTTTACCTCTAATCAAACAACTAACTGAATAAGATTACGAGGACTTTTCTTTAATACAAACAATATTTACGTATGCTCAAACAGTTCCGTTATCATATCTCTACCTGAATGCTGGGACAGGAAAACCTTGGACCATACAAATCATGATGACTGATTGGCGCACCATTCCCTTGGCTTTCACACCAGTGAACTGAACATCCTTCATTTTGGGGGCAACACTGGTGGAGGGTTCTGGAAGGGAAATACAGGACATCTTCTGATGAAGGCGAAATAAGGCATTTTTTCTCTCAGCACAAAATGATAAAATAAATTTTAAAGAATGAGCCATTTCTCAAATTTATAAATAAATCATTAATAAAATCAAAATTAATCATTATATAGATATACATTTCTCACTGTTCTCGAACTGGCCAAAATGTTTTTCAAGTCTTTCAAAGTATAAGACCAAACGGTAGTAACCGAACTTGAGACATCGATTAGTGATCTACCTTTTTCCACGAACCGTAAACTGACGAAAACGCCTCTGCCTTATGTTAGACCTGCTGGAAGGCTCCACTTCGAAACAGATTCCGGTCAGGGGTGGCGTTCTGCG
Organism: Gryllus bimaculatus; assembly: GCA_017312745.1. NCBI lineage: Eukaryota > Metazoa > Arthropoda > Insecta > Orthoptera > Gryllidae > Gryllus > Gryllus bimaculatus. The sequence continues at coordinate 893,838 of BOPP01000086.1, read as the reverse complement.
ATCGCAAGCGCCCGTTCGGTGCCAACATTGGCTTCGTTTGGCTTCCTCACGAGATGACGCACACCATCTCCTCACCCGGGACTTCAAAGTCGGTAATTGTCAAAATGGCGAAACCTCTCGAAATTATATATTGATCGGTATTATTTCCTTTTGTTGATCCCTGAATAGACTAATTCTTAGAGTTTCGAATACGGTGTAATAAATAATTTCATCTCATTACGAAGATTTTAACTACTTATTTTCCTAGGATTTTAATGGCTTATTTTTGGAAGGCTCTAGTTCGTGTTCCGATGTCAAATCGATGGACGACCAGCTTCTATCTTGGACTTTCTATTTCAAATGGGATTATAAGAGCAAGTTGCTCAAAATTTGTTCAATTTCCCAAGTTTTGACACAATGTCAAACAACGGGAATTAATGTAGTCATGAAAACAAGACTTACTCGTATTTTCATAGCGGAAGATGGATGATATTCAGGATGGATGATTTTTAATTGCCAAATGATCACACAGCATTTATCTAGCAATTTATGTTTTATCATATTCTACAAGACGATCTAGGCCTTCTGGCCTGTTTCGTCTTCTCTGAAGTAATCTCACCTTACAGCAGAGAATTTTTCGGTAAACCGATACTCATAATTTGCGCCAGCCGAGGAGATTCCATTCCTTTGATATGTTCGAGCCATTGGCTATTTCTCTTATCTACGAGTTCCACAGGTGTGAAAATCTGTAATTCTTTCCTGAATTATGTGATCTTTCTTTGATCTATGAGGTTGTAACCAACAATTGTTCTTAGGAACATGATTTTTCCTGATTTAATTTTACATCTACCTAATATTTTGATTCTCACAATAACATACGATCATTGGCACCGCAATTTCTTTACACAGTTTTGAAATATATTTTTCCGATATTTACGTCTCAAAGCTCTACGGATAGTACTAGACAAGCTTTAGAATTTGTTAATTTTCCTTCGGTCTTCTCCATAAACGTCGGAAACATTACAATCAAGATTGTTAAAATTATTCATCTATTCTAATTATAATTTCCAATACATATTTTGGTACGTACGGAAAGTTTTCCCACAAAAGCCACTGACCTAATTTTGTTTGGCGAGATCTTACGATTATTATTATTATTATTATTATTATTATTATTATTATTATTATTATTATTATTATTATTATTGTTATTATTGTTATTATCATTATTATTGTTGTTGTTGTTATAGCCTCTATGGTGGCTTACAACGTATTCGCGTCAAGCCAGCACACTCGATTTTCTTAGGGCTAACAGGAGGTAATTAATTCGAAATGACGGCAGTTAATTAGCAAGAAAAAACTCGAGTTATTTCCATCCAGCTTCAGATCAAATTTAACCCATTCCTGTACTAGCTTGGTATCAAGACAGCACACACTCTTTCTCAATAAAAATTTCTGTCTTGCAAAATATTCGAAATTGTGGCAATTAATAACAAAAAATATTAGACAGTTTTTACTCAGTTGTGCGGACATGGCTGTTCCAGCTAGACACAACGCGTGGCCTTGTGTAAGGCCAGGAAAGTGCAAGACCTGCGCGAGCGTATTCTCCGTGTCTCTGTGCTCTTCCTGAAGCTCACAGCCATGCTAACATTAGTAAGTTAACATTAGTAAGATGACAGAACTTTTGCGTGTGAAAATCGACCTCCTTCTCTCCTCCACATTCCTTTGAAGCGCTAAATATGTAAGACAAACGTGTTTTAATGGAATTTGTGATAACGCACGTCCTTATCAGGGAATGGGAGTACCCAGAACAGCCGAAATCACAAAAATGTAACAGAAGGCCTTAGTGATCTCAACTTGTACATAAAGGTGCGAGAGAAAGGCCTTCCAAACACACATACACACACACCAACACAAAAACGAGGTTTTAAAGCACTGGAATGCACATTTTTTGAATTGTGCACGATCGATGTCAAGAAATAGACCGTTAAGCGTACCGTACATAGAGGGATTTTATTTACTCCTGGTTAGTTTGTAAGATTTTTTGAGCTAAAACTAATACTAAAAAAACGGAAGTGCAATTTCTGAACCGGCAGCAAATCTAGGTGAGCCTTGCGTTACCTACTTGCTGATTGCACCCCACGCAATATTTTTTTACATGTACATTGTTGTACTTTTTGTAGTTGTTTCAGCAAGTCACTGAATCTTGGATGGAAACACGAATCATAGGAAACAGTACACATAATCTTTTAAGAAATACATATCATGTGCAGTGGAGACATCCTATCTATACCCTTTCATAGAAAAAACATACATTTTTCAGTTTTTTTTTCAGTTTACTGCAAACATATTACATAATACAGTTTACATAATAAAATATGTAAAAAGTATATAAGTATAAAATCTTTCAAAAAGTTCATAAAATATTTTTTAATGCACCCCTTTTTTATTTAAAAGTTTGTACTTTTATCCTCTTTGCAATGTAATGATAATCAAAAAGACCATTGACAATTTAGAATCAGCAAATAAAACAGAAGAAAAACATCTATTAGGCACTAGGTAGGTACGTTCATTAATACAACTTCATTCTCTACATTAAATATATTTAAGAACCAACTATGGAAGAATGTTGAACTCTGAGACCAATGATCATATCTTACAGATCGATCCTAAACGTTTACCTGAATGCTGGGAGAGGAAAACTTTGCACCAGTGCTGTCATAACTGAAATACCACCCAATCTTCCTTTAACTTGGCTGACAAGAACTTGACCATCTTTTACTTTTGGTACCACACTTGTTGAAGGCTCTGAAATGAGCCCACACTACATGATTTCAGTTCAACATCAAAGGGAAATGTGCAAAAGAATATGATGCATTGACAGACAAAAGACAAAAACATGAAGTTGGTATAGGCCTAAAAACTGTTGTGAAACCATTTCAGAAATTGATCTAAAGTGGCCATTTTTTAATATTACCTGAATGTCAGAAGAAGGTATGATGGATTCTAAACAGAAATAACTAAAGAAAAATGAAATCTTGAGCAAACAGTGATCTTTATAATAATGACATTGTTATGATGCATGGAAATCACTGTCTTGTTAATACACTTGTAGGCAATTAAGCTAATTCTGCAGAGGAAACCAGTTCTACTGCTCAAGAGGATTTGCACAACACAGACATTCATGTTCTACAGTGCAAGCAATCTAACTAATGGGGATTGCAATTCTTATAATATAATTAATACTATTCCTTCTCAAAAAGCAGGAACATTAATCTCTAATTATTTAAATCTTTGGACGTTTCACTGCTGACATAATTATGACCAACTCTCCTCATCAGTACAAAAGGTTTCCACTGCCTCAGTGAAGTTCAAAATATGTCAGCAGCTGCGCAGCTAAGTACCTGAATGAAGGGGATGGGAAACCCTGAGCAGAACACAGAAGTGCAATGGTGTGCCTCTGAGCTATATGCTTTTTCAAATTGCCTACTTCCTTATCCTTCACTTGAGGTGAAATAATTGTTTGGGGTTCTGTGAACAGTCAGAAATCATGCCTATTATGCAACTTCTAAAAATATAAAAAAGATCTAAATGAACGTAGTTGAAATGGAACTATTGAAGCTTCAACACTAATAATAATCTCTTATACATTGAAGAATCCTAAGAATTCCCAAAAAATTGGGCCAAATACAATTCATTCATAATATTCTCAATTTTTCATCCAAAATTCACGAAATCATCCCTCATTTCCATACACACATCAAAAGGTTTGCACTCTTTATTAAAGGCTTAACAAGTAAAAATTAAATTTACCCCTCTGCATACCCCTACATTCACATGAAAACAAGAAAATTTTTAATTTTAAAAAATCATGAATTTCAAAGCTCACAGCATTATTTTACAAAATTCTATAAATTTATTTAACAGGCTTTAAAAGTATGGACAATTATCTTCAAGATGAGAAACACCCACCAAAATCGTGAGATTCATTAAAAAGGGATGACTTTAAAAATACTTTTCTATTTTCAAGTCCTATTCTGTTCCACTCAGCACAAGGTATTGATTCCTCAACTCAAAATAACAGCTCAAATCTTCTGCTTGAGACCAGGGGGTCATTACTTGAGAAACAATTGTCTTTATGACTTTAAATTCCTACATGTATGAATGCATACATGCAGTTAAAATAAAATACTGAAGAAAAAATTCTCAACATTTTATTTTTCTAAAATATTGCAACATTAGGTACAGTTTGTTGACTTTAATGAACCATTTGTTAACAAAAAATATTAACATTTCCATAACTTTGAAAACAATCATCCAATTTTTGTTTTGTTTAAAAGCCAATTGTCTGCACGTTTTATACTCATTACCTTATTTATCAGATTTTTGTGAATTAAGGCCATACCAAGCTTTGAAAGTTATGATTTTTAAATTAAAAAACTTTCATTCTTGTAAGCACAGAAGGGTCACTGCATATGTGTGGAGGGGGGGATTCAATATTCACCTAGATTGTTAAGAACAAAGTCATTTCAATCCTTCAGACAAGAAATTTGCTTTGATTTTGGGTGAAAATTGAGGAAGAGATGATAGTATTGAAATTGACCAGTTGTTTACGAATTTTCATTGGGCCATTTTTTGGACTAGCGTATATAGTAAATAAATTTGTAGCAATTATTATTTCACAATTTCAGTTACACAAGTCTCTTTGATTTTCCTGTACAATTGAGGATTGCTGATCCCAGTCAGCTAAATGGAGTAGTGCCCATTACAATACATTACATTTTTCTGCAATGTAGAGGACGATGCATAAATAATTTAAGCGAGTGAAGAGTATAGCATGCATTTCAACATGTGTGGGGATATGGAAGGGAAAAACAAATTACCTGAAAGCAGGTTGTGGATAGCTTTGGACTGCACAGAGAAGGGGCATAATGCCCCCAACTGAAACCGACTTTTTGTGGCCTAGGGTGTCAATGTCCTTAGCTTTTGGAGCCACACTTGCTTGGGGTTCTGAAAGGTGATTAATCAGTTACTAACAAAATCAGAATCAAGATTAATTTGGTTGATAGAGTACCCCCACGATGAAGATGTGAATCACAGGACCGCTGAAAGATGGATTTGGGGCCAATTTGTCTCTGTGAGCTCACCTGAAGACAGGGGTTGGACTGCCTTGAGCGTTACAGTGTGCTACAAGTGTTTTTCCAAGGTCACCCAAAACAGCATCCAATTTGAATTTATGCGGTAGGCGAGGAGGAGCACTGCCCATTGGTTCTAGAATGGAAGAAATGGGGCCAAAATGAACAACGTATCACAAATTGACAAAAAATAAATAAATGAAATGCAACCAGAAAATGAAGAAAAATGAAAACATTACATAAAATTACATAAAACATGATAATTACAGATGATTTGACAAACTGATTTTTGCTGCTGGTAGGACCACTCAAGAACAGATGAAGTGCAGAAAAGGACAAATACCTCTATGTAAGTATTATAAAAATAGCCATTGGTGATTATTTTTAAAGGAAACAACAACCACTATGAAGACAGTACGACGAACAAAGACACAAGAAAGAACAAAGACCTATATGAATCGCTGTTCAGAGAGATGTTTCGCAACGAGATTTCAAAATGAAGAGCATACATCGTCGTAACTCACCTGAATAAAGGAAGGGGACTTGCTTGGGCATCACAAGGCAGAACTGTAGGCACGCCCTTCATTCCCACAATGGCATCCAACTTAGATTTAGGGGGCAGACGAGGAGGAGTACTGCCAACAGATTCTAGACAAAAGAGAATGCCCTGACAATCTCCGACGACTGCATTCATCTCAATCCATAAAAAAGCCTACCATTAAAGATATAAGCAAAAAAGGAATGTATGTAATTCTAAGAATCCACGGTAATATGCTTATCAACTTTGTAACAACACTACAGGTTCTAGTGAATCATATCACAATCTTTGTTAGCACAAGTTCACCTACAAGAGATTCCAATGCATATGAATACAGCCTACAACCATACAGTTGATGATATGGAGAACCTAATTTGACAACCATAACACATTGCCAGATGACATTATGTGTTTAAAATCGATACGAAAGTTTAAGTGCCAAGTAAAATCTTTTCTGCTGCATAACTCTTTCCATGTGATTAAGACTATATTGACTTTCAAAAAGAATGATATATATTTATTTTAACAATAATATATCACATAGCAGATATATAAGCAGATATAATGCATTAGTTAACATTTGTACTGTAAACTTAAAAAAAAAAAAAATAGATATGCCTGTAACAAGTAATGTACTTTAACTTCTGGGTCAATAACCCCTCAAATCAATCAGGTGTTTCAAGCAGTTTCCCAGATCCATTGAGCAAATGCTGAGATTGCCCCTTGTTTTGCTTCTGGACATAAATGTAACTTCACCACGCACACGTTTTGTTGAGACCTCCGTTTGGCGTAGGAGTAGAGCCGATGTGAGTTATTATTTCGTTTACCAATACACATGTTTTGTTTAACTCAGGAGTGAAAATGTCTATTTTTCAAATGTTACTGACCTCACTTTGTTGGTATTAATCATTCTACTATGTATAGTACACGGGTGGGGAAAAGATTCTGCAGCTGAAGAAAACGTCTGCAGATTATACTTCTCCCTCATACAATGCATACACATTTACTGTTATTTGATGAAAATAAAATCACACTCACAATAAATCAAAATAAAAAAAAGAAATAAATTGTTGATGCTACAACAGCAAGCACTTTCTGGCATTATTTGTATGGTTACGTAATATTACATGTACACGCAAAAGGGTTTCCAATCCGCAAAATTTTTGTCCACGTTGGAATGTGAACTCGCGTACTTAACTTTGGCAAGCTATAAGCATTTCCACTCTTCTAAAAGGCTTAACCCACAAAACCATCTTCCCGCCACGTTGAAAAAAACGTAAAGACTTACATTTGAATAACAGATTTCAGCAGCAAAAAAATCTATCTTCAATATTGCAGTTGTAAGGAGACTCCGGAAAAAATTGAACTTTTGTAACATTTTTTCAAAAATTTAAACTGTTCAACGAAATAGGACTTAAATCATTTTTATAAGAGCATTTTTCTCAGGCCGAAACAAATTAAAGAAAAATTGTGGAAGAATTTTTTAGAAAATTTTGAAATTGTCGTTGAGACTTCATGTAAAATAACTCCCAAATCAAAATATTCCCTTTAAATTCACGAAGCCTCCAGTTTGGGTCAGATCGATTGAGCAATATCAATTTTGGAAGAAATTTTATAATTGATTTAGCTGCTAGGGCCGTCCACACACAAACAGATGTTTGGCCATAAACCATGGTATCAAGAACTCACAAAACGTGGATTCTGTCTTCACAACATATTACAGGAAGTAATTTCCTATATATAGGAGCAGAATTGTCCACTTTTTTGGTATTGAGGGTCACAATATAAGTTCATCTGTTGAAAAATAGTGACCTGAATGGTAAATTTCTCTTTACTACACATGTGCATAGTCTCTGAGAAAGTAAAAATCCGTGGTCATGGAAATCAGGTACAAATAGGTTTCTGCAAACCAATAGAGGTATTGACAAATAAACTGAATTGATAAACAAAATAATATTGATAAATAAGATGAATATGTTTATCACTAGCTTGGAGTTAATACCTGCAATTCTTTAATAAACATTGTGAAAAATTGGAAACAAGGAATATGAAATGATTGGAAAGGGGCCATCCATGTTAACATCATAAAACCTAATTTATCTGATTCTGGAGAAGAAATGTGGGCTCAAATTGCACTCCCTCAGACTGGTAGCAGTAGAGTTAAATATGAGGTGAATCAAAATAAAATGATACGTTCATTTTGTTAGACGGAGCTGGTATTTCGAATAAAACTAAAAACAGGTCTTTGTACCTCTTAGTATTCAATAATTAAAACTGAAATACATCGCGTACAATGCATTGAGAATTATTTAATCTATTACACAAGTCATTAGCAATGTATAGTCCATTAGTGGGTTGAGACTGCATTATTCTGGTCTTTAAACTATGCACATCTATACGTACAGCAAGCTTAATGAAGGCTCAAAGCTGCTAAACCAATAATTGTTACAGCCAAATAATAATCATGTTTTCAAATGATCCCACAGCACAGAAGGGTCGATATTTCAATGCATCTTAATCCCTAAACAATCTCATTAATTCGGAAGCCTACAAAAATACAAAACTTTCTTTAATATAAAAAATAATTAATGAACATAATAACATGAAATCTGCTAATGGATGGTGAAGAGAACACCAAAGAAAGAAACCTGACAAAAAAATACTGACCTGAAAGAAGGCTTGGGTTGACTTTGTGCTTCACACAGAAGGGCAGCATTTGAGCCAGAGCGATAAGTTATGATGTCTGATTTGCCTCGAGGAGGCAACCGAGGGGGCACACTGCCTACTGACACTGGGAGGTACAACAAAATTTCAGGCATCTACAATGCCTCTGGCTTTATAAAATAAACACAACAACCTATTTTATAGCACACTAGATTGTGATTCTCAATCAAGTGTTTCATCCACCCTCATTCAGTAAAATTTGTTAATTGATAACAAAAAACTGTCAGGGAAATTAGCATAATAAAACAAACACCACTGAAACGCTACCATCATGTTGGGAGCATGGGTATGCTAAACAAATATTTTAGAAAAATGTTGCTAAATCTTGTCATTTCAATTAACAAGATGACTATTGGGGAAGCCTCGTTATATCAGAATAATATAAGAAGATAAGTTAAAATTGAATGGCATTCCCACATAAAGCAAATCTTACCTGAACACTGGGACAGGAAATGCTTGAGCTTCACAGAGAAAAGCAAACCCAATTCCCTCAGCAACATCAAATGAGTTGGATTTCGAAGTCTTAGGAAGATTTGGAGGTTGTCTCCCAAGAGGTTCTGTATGAACAAAGGTATTGAAGTCATGAAATAGGGCAAATAGGTAGGAATTTTTCTAATGAAACCAGTGCATCTGCCTGATATGCACGTGTAGGTGGGTAATGTGGGGCACAAAACAAGGTCTTCTCACCTGAAGACTGGCACAGGAAAAGCCTGTGCTTCACACAATAAGCTGTAACCAGTTGAGGCAGCCACGGTGAACGAATCAGATTTAGCAGACTTTGGAAATTTAGGGGACACCTGGCCCACAGGTTCTGAGGGAAATATTTTTGAACGTCAGAATTTTGTGTTTTTGAAACAGGAGAGTTTGGTGCCTGAATGTTGGAATATTTGGGTAAAAGATGCAAAATTTGTTGCTCCAAAAATGCTCTTGGCCCTTTCTTTACTCCAATTATACAGTTTTATACAATAAACCTCTTCCAAATAACTGCATGTAAGATAATCGATGCCCTGGCATTTCTGATTGTTAAATATTTTTATTCCACTTAACAAGATCTTACCTAAATGCTGGCATAGGATGGCCTTGTGCTGAACACAATAGGCTAACACCCTGACCGAGAAATCTCACAAATGAATTACTTTTGGAGTCACTTGAGAATTTGGGTGGTTTAGCTCCAACAGGTTCTGTATAAGGCAGAGACACAGTAATTTACAATGACTATAAAATAATGTTTCCAAATGATTTTTTTTGTTTTTGTTTTTTAATATGTTCCACACACATGATTTCACAAAAAATCGGTCAAACACATTTTTGTTTTTAAACTATTTATTTCATAAAAGGACCCCACAATAAAAAAGAACTATAGGTTTACGCCTGCTTACCTGAAAGCAGGTACAGGGAACCCCTGGGCTGGGCACAAGAGACTGAATCCCTCTCCCAAATGTATGTAAAATAAACTACTTTTATCATTGGTGGAGAACTTTGGTGCTCGTGTCCCAACTGGATCTACACAGACATAAGATGAAAGTAACAATAAGACATAACGATATGAAGAATCGCAACGAAAAGCCTTGAATGTTCAGAAGTTTGTACCACTGACACGGAATACAATAACAAACCTCACCCCTGTTATTTGCAATTATTTAGAACCAACCATTAAACCAAAGTATGTATTCCAAAAAAAATTGAGGGGTAAACGAAAATATGACCCAATTTGGTAGTAAATAAAATGCTAACAAAAAGTAAATAAGCTTCATTTCATAAAAAAGTATGCAACAAATAAATATTTAAACTCCATCCACAAATTTTAAGAGGCAACTTCCTATGTTACAAACAGAAGAAATAGGTGAAACATACATTAGCAACTCTTCTAAACGCACGGCCCCTCCACTACATCCCGCGGCGCTTTATCACGCGCGGGCACCGCTGTCCACAGCAGCTGCCGTTCGCCTCTTGGCCGGCGCGGAGACACGAACACGGGAGATCCGGAAAGGTAGTGCTCATGGACATGAATCCCCCTCCCCCAATAAAAACAGGTTCAAAACTCGATAAGAACGTATAGGAACAAAAGCAGGATGTTGCGACAGTCGCTAATCAAATGTAAAATTGTTATAAGAAACTTTCGCGTCCGCACCCACAGCTATTACGCGGTTGCGCTCAAATCGACCCTACGAAGTCGGGGTCGAACGGAAGGTCTGCACCCACTCCGCCCCACGCCGAGGGTAATGGGACAATGCTTGGCACCCCAACTCCCCACCCACGTCTTCAGAACAAGGCACCCTCAACACACTTCATTAACTCTAAATGCAGGAGGGCGGTAATACAGAAACAGACTAAGCGCGTGCCTAGCACCCCCGCTGGACAACGGCCCACAATGATTTTATTCAACCCAAAAAGTTCGTAAAATAGTTATGAATTCCATAAATGGATAAAATTAATCGTTGACAACGTTGTTGCAGATACACAAAAATAATGGATTGAAGTTAGATTAAAAATATACAATAAATATAGTTAAGCAGTGCTGCTAAATATGTACATGAAAGTTATTTTAAAATTCATGCATATATTTTATTTATTGAATATTAAATTTACAAACTGAAACGTTATAGTTGTATTTTCATATTGATTCTGATTAGACAGGTTCAGTGTTTAAATATTATCAAAAGGCCATAATTTGGTCCGGCTTAAAGCTCCATAAAATTAATCCCGCCTTACATAACTGTGTGAGCCGGTGACACCACGGTGAGGCGAGAGCTTTCGAATCCAAGCCCTTGGAAACATCAAAGAAATTTTTCCTTCAAAAGAGATGTATTGTAACGTATTAGCCAGCGTGCCTCGTGGCATCTATTGGGGGACGTTTGGTAAGGGATTAGTAAGAGTAAACTCCTCGCCATAGGAAGGAGAGAAGGGTTTTTCCTTAAAGCAAGAACGCGGAAACGGGAGACACAAGGCTTTGGGGTCTTCCGGTCTTAAGAAACCCTTAATTGTTAGCATTAGAACAGCGGTGGGAGTGGCGTGACGTAGTAGGTCACGTGGGCGTCGATTATATAACGGAGTGTTCAGAGCCAGTGGGTGGGTTCTGGAGACCTCGTGCATGTGCACAAAACTTGGCGCCACGACGGTGCATATGCGGGCCAGGCTCGCGAGGCAAGTCACGAGTTAACGAGCCTGTGGAGGACTGTGTGTCCTTGGGTGACTGCGGTCACGTGGGAGCGATGCTGTGTGCGTGCTCCGAGGTGAGGAGTGATTGAGTGCCACGATTCACGCCGATTCTCAATCGGATAAGATCGCTCCTGCGATCGAGGCAAACGATCAGTTGATACGCCAGTACGGACTTTGTGTCCCAGTGTGACATCCGGTCACGGAAGCTAGGCTTTGTGCGCGCTTCAGAAGTAGGAGTGGCGAATGCCACAATCGAAACCGATCATCAATCGGGTTTGGATCGCTCCCGCGATCAGGGGATAGTAGGTCTATCAGAGCTAGGGTGAAAGAAGGAAATCAATTGTAAATATTTGTTGTGTTTTCTATGTAAAATAAATATATTTGTTATATGAAAGCTCTGTGTCTGTGTTCGCTGTGAGTATCCATGACGTCACAGCATGCACAGCAGAATTGGGCGAGGACCGACACCCAGTGTACACGATAACGCTCATCCCGTAAGGAAGTTAATACGATTCACTATTTCGTCAACCGGGGCGCGTCCGGGGCCGTCCGGGGCGCGTCAACTGCCGTGGTCATTAATCTCGCAGTCTCCTCAGTATAGTGCTTGTGTTTATCGCAGGAAGTGGTGGTGTTCTTCTCCCGCTGGACATGAGATCCGGCGCCGAACTACATGTCGACTCGCGGGGGTAACCCCTTCCAGGTATCTCTATCTCAGCGAGGCATCGCCCCAGCCGGGACAAGCTCGAAGTTCCCGACTGGTCTTCCTACATGTGTGATGGTGTAGTGCACAAATGTGTTTGTAACTAAGGGGTGAGAATATGATAAGGAAAAAGAAGGAAATTTCGTGCGCGGTCCGTTGCCCGTTTGTTAGGGTACTGCTCCGGCATTCATCTGGTATTAGCAGAGAAACCGGGGAAGAATTCCAATTAGACTAGCCGGCCGCTAGAATTCTCCTCCAAACAGAGGCTCAATTCGAATATCTAGCAAGTGTCGAAAGTGTTCTTGGGCAGTCTAAAGGAAGTTTGTGTTCAAACCGAGAGAAGTTATGTAATTAGCTGCCACCGGGTTATGCCCATTTGCAGTTCCAATAATTTTATCCTATCTTTAAGTATATGCGGCCAGGTCGGCGGGCGCAACTTCACAAAAAGTTAACTCCGCCAGCGATCGTCGCAGCAAAACGGACGAAAGTCACTCTCCGTCCCGAAAAGACGATTCATGCTATTCGCGAGACCATTTCCGGTGCGACCTGTTGGTGGCGGCGGCCAGACGCCAGCACTTCAGACCATCCGCACCAACTAGAATCTTCAACTGCAATGCAGTTCGTGATACGATTCGTCCACGCGCGAGTATACATCGAGGAATGAACTTGTGGGGCAAACAAGGGGCGAAAATGGATGCTTTCATGGAACAAATTAAGAAAACATACACACTAAATTATTTGTAAGGTGTTTTCGTGGTAATTATGCATTTGAAGGACTCAAGGAAGCTTTATGCTAAAGCCGAAGGCCCGAGTCTCCTCCTCGACCTGCAACTGCGCAGTGGTACCGTCCGCGGGAATGTGCGTCGGCCGCGCACGCTGAGTTTTAAATTTATTTTCACCACTTCTTTCATTAGTAATGCGAGGTTAATACGACGCTCAGCCATGTGGATTTTCAATAGTCAGAAGAGAGTAATTTCATTCATAGATATTGGAAGGGGGACGTTATGTCAACCTTCTTTTTTCCTAAACGGAACTTTTTTCTGAGCTTTGACTGAGGTTTTCTGTAAAATTGTTTTATAAAACGTTTCATTAAACGTAAAATTTATAAAATCTTGCTTTCTCACGGTAAAATTCCAGTTTTATAAAAAAATATATAAAATCGAACATGTCCTATTTTAATTAAATATTTTACGCAACAACCAATCAGCAATCGCGAATGCCGTCGCGGCGAGGGTATCGCGAAGCTCAAACGAGAACGAACTGCGCCATATGTGCGTCCGGGTGTAGGGAAGTGGTTCAAAAGAGGATAGATCAAACAAGCATCGAGACGACGAATGGTGATGGCTGCGAGTGGTCACGGAATGCGCGCTTCCAGGTGAATGTCAGAAGTACCCTCACTTGTATTTCGTCAACGAATCCTTGTGTTATGCTCGCAATACAAGACGCAAGGCCGAAACAGAAATGTTGGTGCGCGGTGTTCCCCACAACTGGCGATCACAATGAGCATACATACGTGGTACGAAAATTATCAGGTAACACAAAATAAATACATGAAAACCATTTTTATGCTTCTCGTAAACCGTTTAGGCAGGCGCTGCCTTTCCACCTGACAGAAAACTACGCCACTGGATGCCGCTTCTCGACCAACCAAACCCACGGACTTCAAAGTGGTCATGTACGCGGGGGACGTTCGCCCTAGCAGCTTCAAAGTCTACCGCAATAACGAAATATTCTGTTTTGCAACCTCTGCAGTGAGGAAAGCATACCAGCGTTTCGCATCTGATGATCAGGGCTCGGATTCTGATGACCTCAAAATTCTCTAAAAAAACCTTCATAAATGACTTAAAACCAAGGGAAAGTGACCTATTTTTTAAAATACTAAAAATGTGAATGAATTTATTTATTCAATGAATTTTAGAATTTTTAATACAATTTATTTATATAAATTATATTTAATATAAAGTCTTCATTTTAGGAGGAATTGTAATCCTGAGCTCCGATCTTTTAACGCTCAGTTTTGACAGGTCGAGGACGTTACCAAAAAGACGCATAATTTTTAGAGTTCGAAAAACAGTCCACTGCAGTACTGAATGTCGTCATGAACTCAGTATTCAATAAAAAAAACGATTGAGGGAGTCATTGAAAATTTGTGAAACATTCACTAACAAAAATTACGAAAAGGAAATAAAATGCGTGAAAATGACAAATGACGCAAAGGCCCTGAAACATGACCTAAAAATTGAAAGATGACAAAAAATGACCCAATAACTATACATTTCTATCACCTATGTGTAGTGATAAACATTCATTTACAAGTTAGCTCCTTTTGGAATGCACCAATAAAAATATGACGTCATCAGAATCCAAGCCGTACTGATGACTGAACGGAAACAGGCTGCTTGCCCCTAACATGGGGTGTTCCAGGCAGAGGAATGTAGGCAAGTCGCGATACCTCACGCACTCACTGCGCTCCTCAGTGAAGAATGCAGCCGGGACTTATTTGGTACCGTCTTCGCTTCACATATTCATCCATCTACAGCGCAATGTGGGTATTGGTCTACACCGTCGGCATGTCCTTACGCAATGTTCCCCCGAATGCACAGTGGGCCGGTGCACGGGCTGCGATGTCCTTTAAGATTCCTCGTCTCGGATTAGAACATGTGTAAGAGACAGTTTTTGCAACCGTTTTTATATGAGTTGCTTTATATCCTCATAAGATTTGTTAGTTGAGTTCGCAGTCTCGTAAATGAAATATAATGCTGTCTTAATGTCAACAAATATGTGCCAGTTGTTTACAATCAGGGTATCTATATGTATATATACATTTCACAAAAAAACTTTTCCAATTAACATAATTTTAATGAACTTGACATTGTAATTACTTTTATGTTTTAGTGACGTTTCATTCCCTTTTATTAGGGCGAAAATGCAAGGCAAAAAGAAATGTTATGGCTAATCCTATGCCAATTATTATTATTATTATTATTATTATTATTATTATTATTATTATTATTATTATTATTATTATAAAAGATATAGCATCTTTATCCAGGGCAAAAGCCTCCTACTCTCTGGTGGGGTAGCTCACAAAAAGAAGTTACCAGGTGAGCTAAAACCTGGCGAAGTTAAATTGTGTTTCCTATTTGTCATTTGGAATTCTGTTATATAGATATATAGAAAAAACAACTAGTTCCACTAGTTTTGAACAAAATTTGTGATTTTTCCTCCCAAATAAATGAATACATCTACAAAGAGGGTATCAGTACATTATTGATACAGGAAATTTTGCGGGAGCAACATGCTGAAACAACAACTATTGTTTAGTACTTCCATATAGAAAAAATATGGAAGAATCAAAATATATTTATACTTTCAAATCTCTCATGCATCTTCACAATACGATCTGCCAATTATTTCAATTTCAGATTTTATATACTAAATAAACACAACTAATATAATCTACAATTTTGAAGAGCAAAACTACACAATATAAGAAACTAACAACGAATACTACAATACGTTTAAAAGTGATAATTTTCTCTGACAAATGTCGCCAAGATGAATGCAATTTCATGAATGCAATGAAAAATCAAAGAGTGAAAAGTACTGTTGAGCAATCGCTATCATGACACAACTGCTTGCAACACTGCACACAACTACACACATATTTCATCGGATCCAGATGAGAATTATTGCTGTGGCGTGCATTCAACCCCAGCATTCAAGACGTAACTTAGTATGATAATCTACTGAACACTGAGTATTGAGCGTTCAAAAACTCTATCCACAGTCCTCTCTACTACGATCATTGCGCCGTACCTCTGGTCTATCTCAGCTAAGATAGCGTGTGCGTCACTTATACCCTGGATAAGGAGAAGACGGTGTGGGGAGGGGGGAAAAGTAGGTTTTGCCCTTGTAAATCACAGAAGGGTCAGTAGAAAAGTCTAAAACTAATAAAATAATTATGGAGCACATTCATTTCTCTCTAACTGCAATGACAGTAAACTATAATATGCGATAGGGATTTTTTCTGAGGTAGGTAGTTTTGACATGTGATCAGAACCCTAAATTAACAAGAATTTATCCTTCTTCTTTTAAGAGAATCGGTAGTGATATCTGGTAGTGCTTGTGATGTATAGCCGCGACTCATTTCACGATAAATCTTCTTAGTAACTTTTACTTGTATCTGGGAACAATAAGCGTAGCTTGTCTCCCCGTGAAAGTATAATTGCAAAAGGCACATTTTAATAAGGTAATTCCACGAGACGAAACAGTTCATTTAAAAGGTAGATACTCCCAAACCACCCGTAGTATAATTACGAGTCCAATAGAAAAAATAGGGGACTTTTACTAGCTCAGCATACGAAAATTTCAGCAATGAAATTGGCAGTGAAAGACTGTTCTCATTGTTCTGTTTGTCTTGCTTGTTCTTTGGCCAGGGCTATCTCATGGGCCAAATCGGGATACAAATATTCAGAAGTTCCACGAGAGCAGAAACATGCACGGCACAAAAGAAGTGAAAAAAAACAACATTGTCGCTGGAGAACATTACACATTGATTCATTTATTTAAAAAACTATACAATAGTTTGCTATGAAAGAAGAATGAAGTAAACTGACCGCGGATAACCGTAACTTTTTCATTAAAAACTTAATTTTCTCTTTGGTAAGTTACAACCAGCCTAACTATCATAAAAATATGCTGCAATGTGCGAGTGTCGAACTGCATGATATAATTTTAGATTTATAAATTATTTTGTGTTTAACGGTGTTGTGTCCTATTGTGCGATTACTCTTAATGTGGGAAGAAGGATACATAATGTAATCCCCACGCGTCACTGTATTATGAAGCAGAAAGAAGAGGCCAGAAATATGTAGGTGGAAAACATCAGCTCATACTACACCACTTCCTTATTATTCTAGATACATAATTGCCAAAATGCACCAGGGGAATTTCATTTTTCACACTCACCTTATCGAAGGAACTGGAAAGCCCTGAGCTTGACACAGCAGTGCAAAACCCTCCCCAGCTCGCCTTGCGAACCATGAGCCTTTTAGGTGGCCTGAGAAAGTGGGTGCCTTCGCCCCAACAGGTTCTGTGCGAGTGGTTATAACCAATTAGTTAGCTAAACCAAATGTGATTAAATCTGCGAGTTGTATTCACGTTTGTAGAAGTAATAACGTTGTTTCACATTATAACTTGGCTGAGTTCTATTTGTAGGAAGGGCACTGTTCTTTTATTGTCAAATATCAGTAAAAATATTGAACCCATGAAGATATCACGCATATTAAATGCATAAAAACATTCAATTTTATTGATGTACATTTCCATGATAAGGGCACCTATTATTACACACACTGAATAACACGCTGCCCTTACCTAAATGCTGGGACAGGAAATCCTTGAGCCTGGCAAAGTATTCCAAAACCCAAATCAGCTTTTCGCATAAATGATCTACTCTGAAGATCACTAGAAAATGTTGGAGCCTTTGCTCCTACAGGCTCTAAGGGAATAAGAGGTTATGGCGGAATTAGGCACAGAAGAAACTGATATTACTCTACCTGTGTGAGGGGACAGGAAATCCCTGTGCTGGACACAACAACGTACAACTTCTATTCCGTTTGGCTTCAAACGAACGGCTTTTATCCATGGTAGGGAAAGTAGGCACTACGCTTCCAACAGGTTCTATTGAAAGCAAAAGTAACCTCAAATAACAACGATATCATAGGATGCTCACGAATGACAATAGTGTATCTTGCACTGAAGCGGAGAACTGTGGAAGTCATTTACGTGAGGGCAAGGGCCCTGATATTTAGACACACTCACCTGAAGCTGGGAGCAGGATAGCCCTGTGCTGGGCAGGAGAGAGAGAATGTCACACCTTGAAACTGCTCAGTGGTGAATATTTTGGTGAGGGGAGGAACTTTGGGAGCAGATGTTCCCACAGGTTCTGTAAACACCACAATGCTCTACTGTTGCCTGCTCTACTATTACATCAAAGGACAACCCTTTCAGATGATAGAAAGTATCACTACAAGACAACCGACATTATATCAAGTAACTCATGGTGCGAGATGGAAAATTTTCAAAATAAACGAGTATGGTTAGGGTAGAGGATTGGGTCCAGAGCTGGGTTGCCAATAAGACTTTCACTATATAGATTTTTAACAGATACTGTTGATAGTAATAATTTATTTCGCACTCGTCAATCAAGAACTATTTCATCAATTGTTATCCAGAAGTAATTTTTAAAAGGAAGCTTTAGGGACGTGAATCAATAACTGTAAAATCCGAAAAATGCAACAATTTCTTCTGATACACGAACAATTGAAACTACAAAGATGAGTACTCTAAAGTTGAACTCAGAGAAAAAAATAATACATGTCAAGATTAAGGCTCCAAAAAGTTTTGTACTAAAATATTAGATATCATAAATAATTATGAATATTTACATGAGCAATCTAAGAAAAACATATGTCAACCTATAATGAGAGAATGAAGAGAATAACTAAATAACAGCTTCGTTTACATGAGAAAATTGCCAACATAGCACTGTAAATACGAAAGCCTATTACAAGAAGAAATCGTGAGGAAGGAATATTTCCTTGATATTGTGCGAGACATAAGAGCAAAATAAAATTCTTCAAATAAAATCGTGTGGGATATTTAAATACAATAAAACTAACTGAATTAGAAGACACGTGGGACACACCAATAACCTAAAACTCATACAAAGAAAAACTGAACTTGGTTCAAGGGCAATATTTAATAACGTGGAAAAACTTTGTTGCACATCTCAGGGCAGCCAGTGCTTACCTATATGCTGGGACAGGGTACCCTTGAGCAGGACATTGTAGAGTGTAGCTGGCATTCAGTTTTGTAAGGAGGCCGTGCAAATTATCCAGTGTAGGAAACTTTGGTACAGTACTGCCAACAGGTTCTAAGAAAATTGAGAATTACGAACCCAGTAACAGTAATTGTCAATTTTGAAATAAAATGTTTTCTACGAAATAATTTTTACCTATATGTTAGGAACGGTAACCCTCGTAAAAATTATAACCAGCAATTTTTAATTGCAATTCTTATAACAGCAAATTATTCACAACCCATGTACAACTTTCCTTACCTACCATTTCTTTCACTGCCAGGAGGGCTGGTGGATACATGTCTAAAGGCTCGTGAGAGTGAGTTCTTGACTACAGTAATTTAAAGGCGCAGGATATAAGTATGTTCATAGCACGAATGATAAGATTCTAAATAATATGAATTCAACTCTCATATAATACAAATCACTAAACATTAATGACCAAAAGCAGAATTAATTAAACCAAAATTTATAAACAGTAAGACTCAACCCACTGTAACTAGAATAAACCTACCCACTGTTTTTTTGTACTCAAGTCTGGTATAAGGATTCATAACGAGTTCTTACCAAATAGCCAAATTTTGCAAAACAAAAACAAACCATAGCTTATCAAAGACGTATGTAAAATGAAATATCACCAAACCTAACCTTTTAGAAGCAACCCCACACATAGCAAAAACAACTTTTTCGTCCTTATCGTGGAACCTGCACCATTATACCTTCTCACACATGTTCCTCATAATACTCTAGAGATGGGTAGTACTTTGTATTAAACACCAGGGCTACTCCTCTATATATGGAAATGCCAGCATCGTTGGCTGATCTTCTATCCAAGCTCCGTTGATTGATTGGTGATTCCAGCGCGACAACTGCTAAAGCCCGTAAGTGTAGTGCGAGTGTTTTATTAGGAAGGTGGTAATCTTCTCTCCTAGATGGCGAGATCCGGCGCCGACCTAGATCGGCTAGCGGTCATTTTCCTATCAGGTATCTCCCACCAGCGAGACTAGCTCTAAGCTCCCAACCGCTCTCCCGGCATGTGTGGTAGTGTAGTGCGTGTGAGTGTGAGTGTGAGTGTACGTAAGAGATTAGGATAGGACAAGGAAGGGGAAGGTAATATCGGGCGCGGTCCATAACTCGTTTGTTACGGCACGGCTCGGGCATTCGGTAACAGGCAAACAAAGAGGCTGCAGCGATCGGAGTCTTTGGGACTCGCAAAGCGGTACGATCCAATTCATTCATATGCAGGCCAACAGAGCCCAGCACAAATGCGCCTCAGACAATGTCCTGCCGGGCTGTTCAGAAGCAATAACATACGTTTTTGACGATTTCGTGATGCTCTAATTGGACATATTTCATTAAGTGCGTATTAAGAGATTATGGAGTGTGAATGTGTAACAGAAACGTTTCAGTTTCGCCGATTGAGGAAAGTAGTAAAAAAATAATTCTTAACGAAGGACGACAATCTCCTGACTTACTAAACTTGCAACAGATGGGAATATTAACTTTGAACATTACTTTCAAAGAAAAACGAATATATGCAAGTTTTTGTGGTTAACAGAATGCATAAGTTATATTTTTGGCCCTATATTGTTTTTCTAAAGAAAAGTAAAAATCTTTTTACCATGCTATTCTCCAAAGAATGTACCGAATTTTGTCTGTGTATGGTTATTCAATTTTCATTACTATTTTCTACCGATTTTATTTTGTATTACGTATATAAAAATGTGTTTATTTATTACTTAAGCCGAGTCTAATCTCTTATTCCCTAGTTCACGAATATTGACACAAACGAACTCGCAAGAACAAGACCATTCTGTTCCCTATTTCAAATGTGCTTGGTTGTTTCTGCGGCGTGCGTAGAGCTTATGTGGCAAGAACACCCGATGAAATTGCAAAACAAATTATTTTAAAACAGAAAATATGAGAAACAATCGAGGAAGCATATATTGAGCAACTGATTTTTTTGTAATAAATTGTGTCTTTCATGTTTTTTCCAACAAATTGTTCGGGAAAACATTTGGACACAAAACGAGATGGGAAAGCTCAAAGATGTTTTAAGTTAATCGCGTAGGTAAAATGCCGGAGCCTCGACATCAACTTGGACATGCGTTATGAAGCGTCAACTACTCCTTAAAAGTGTTAGGTTATCAAAACAACGGCACTCCGACAGCGGGTTCGTGCTGTCGTTCGTCATGTTCTCGCAGA
This sequence comes from Gryllus bimaculatus, assembly GCA_017312745.1. Taxonomy (NCBI): domain Eukaryota; kingdom Metazoa; phylum Arthropoda; class Insecta; order Orthoptera; family Gryllidae; genus Gryllus; species Gryllus bimaculatus. The sequence continues at coordinate 872,533 of BOPP01000086.1, read as the reverse complement.
AATTAGTCGATTCCTTCACGGGGGGAACAATAAGGAATAATTCGTAAAAACACGTCATGTTACGATTACAGTTTAGAGGAGCAGCATTGAATTAGTCAAAGGTATGCAATGCATTGCTAACCATGGGAGAAATTACTTCCAGTTTCTACACCATTGCTGATCTAATGCCATCGATTATTCAATTACATGGAAATCCCGCTATCAAAAGAATGAAGAAGCAACACTTCTTACAGGACAAGCAAGTTGGAATGAATGTTAACGGAAGTCAAACGAAGCTTTAAATAATAATTTCATTTCGCATTTATCGGATTGAATGAATGTTAGTTTTCCAACCAAAGATTTTAAAGCAATTTCAATTTAAATATTGCCTTAAAAAGAGGTTTTTTGAAAAAAATGAAGGAAAAAACCAGAATGGTGTTTTGATCATTAAAAAAACCCTACGATATTGCAACCCCCCAAAAGAGGTCTCTGACACTGAACGAATCTAGCAATGACTCCATAAAAATGCCACAACTCGCCACTGCCGCCACCTGTTGGAAACAAATACCGATTATCGTGGTCACAAGACTGCTTTGGTGTGCGACTCAAATCACTTGATTGCGCTAGGTAATTCTGGAGAAATAGTTTTACGCTACCACTTTAGCGTAACGTTGGAGTTCTGGCACGTGTAGAGACTCGCTCAACAGTCGTTTAATAGCGTATTCGCTACCGTGCTTTACCCAGTGCAAAAACTCTCAACTAGCGCTATCCTTAACATTAGAGCTCGCACATGCATACAAGCTCAAATGTGGGTGCATAACTTGCTGAAAAAGGATTATCACGAAGTGCAAATATTTTATCCCAACGGGATCTGAATCCTTCGTGACAATTCATGTTTAGTGTGTATGTGGGGTGCACTAGCACTGCTTCACCACCCTGGTAACAATTGTTTTTTCTGCCAATCCCCGTCTGATCGAACTGTTGGCCTACAATATGCGAGTCATTCCATTGCATTCATCTCCACCCTTCATAACAATTGTGGCGAAACGAATTGGCTTTTCGCTGTGCACAAACATTGTCATTTCTGTTTCAATAGATTTCCACTTACAATTACGAATAGAATTCGCCTAACACAAATAATTTTGTACATTTTTTACTTATATTCATAACAAATAATCATTTCAACAACTTAGCAACGCCCAAAACGTTGAAAGTTGAACTGCCCTCTAGGTTAATCCTATTATTAAACTGAAATTGAGTAGATAATTTTATAAAATGTTCAAAATATACTATTAAATTGTTTATAAAATTGCTGTGATTAAAGTATATATTTGAACGTTCATATAAATCACTGACGTAGAGAACAGTGATTGTAGCTTAGAAACGTTCAATATTACAATGAACAAAATATAACATTTTTACAGTGTCAACTTTTATTAGAGGTTTCCTTTCACAACAGTTCATAAACACTAAACTATTAATATAAAAATATAACGAGAACTTTCATTTCTCTCCCTCCAAAAGCGAACCTATTTTTTGAATGACCTGGTATATAAATTAGATAAGAGTAAAAATTTACTAAATATGATCAATTAATATTAATATTCGACGTACTTAAATTCCTGTACAATTTCTGATTCAACCATCACTAATCATTAATTGAATCTCAAGGCTTATGTATTAATTGAAGAGCATGGCAAACATGAAGAGAATATAGGGAAGTGATGGGATTACACCATGAGTTAATGCTTCAAGTAATGTCGTAACTACCACAGAATTTTGCAATAATTTCCTTTTCTTCTTTCCCTTTTAAATATTATTGTTAAATATACAATTTCGATCATATATAAGCGTGAAACTGAGAGAATCCTAAATTGAAATTCTACTATTTGCTAGATCAAAGTGGAATCACATATTGCTTACCAAGCAGCAACGTTTTTACATCGACAAGTCTCGTTAGTTCATTATAGATGTGTATGTAAACAGATTGTCCCAGAATAAATATTCTAGGGCGTGTATGGGTGTCGAAGATGATCACTTTTGGCAAATGAACGTATGGTGGGAAATGCCATATTACGAAGTTAAATATACGTGTCCCTGATAGGTAGGCAACTCATGTTGCACTGATGTGTTTGGCAGGCACCCGCAAATCCTTGAATGTATCAGAACGTGTCCCTGACAAACACCAGCGTACGAATAGTTGCCTACCAATCAGGGGCAAAACCCCTATGTGTAACAGGTATATGAGACTCCTCATCAAATGTTCATTCGTAAAAAGTTATCTTCGACACCTCTACAAGCCCTGTAAGTTTGTGGGATTTATTCTGAGATATTTTGTAAGTATGTCAATTAAGATGATCTACTTCTCCTTTAAGTGCCCTGCTTAAATAAGGTCCATGCTAGATCTCACTCCCATGAAAATGTTTATTCTCTCGTAAGCAAACAAAAAAAAAGCATCAAGAAATATTCAAGTGACAAAACGAAATGTGCAATTGAAAAAAAATGATAATTTGTTAAAACAATTAAACTAATGAATTCTGCACTCACTTAAAGTACAATAGAAAGGGGAAAATTGAATTCGTTATGAAAATTATATTGATTTCATCAAGCTCTACGAGATTTATTTTCTTGAAATTCATTAACTACAAAAACAGAAAGAGTTGTGTTACCTAGCAGAACACAAGGGAACTACAAATTATTTTCTTTCTCACAACTCATAACAAATTTATGTTGCAATTAATTTAGTCATTTAACAACCACTCAATAAGAGTTTGACTTGAGGACATTACTTAATATATTAGATCCTTAATTTTTTTTTTTTTTAATACTGTTTCATGATGGTGCTAATGAAACAAAAATTATAGAAATACCCGATTCTATCCTTTCACAATGTTGCAGGAAACAATATATAATTGTTGAAATAATAATATTTCCAAGTTCAAAGAGTGAATTATGAATATTAAAAAAAAAACAAAAAAACATTAATGACTATGAAACAAAGGAAATAAAATTATTTGCAATATCTACACTTCTATCTTTTTCTATTTACTAGGGTAGGGGCATTCTATATATTAGCAAATGACAAAAAATTTCAATGATGTGAACTCTAGTGTGAAAAAAACAACTAATATTTATTGTTTGAATATAATGGTTTTATTTCGTATAATGCACATTCAAAATGAAAACAATATACAAGAGAGAATTTGTTTTTTTCATGGGATGGAATGTTGCCTTTCAATGAGAGATGGCTACAATTTATTGATTTATTTACTTAAATGTGTAAGTCACCATATTTTTAAGTTTTGTTCCTTTGGCTTTAATTACTATTGCTAATGCAGAAGAAAGCATGTCAATTACTATACGGAAAAGCTTTTTATAAATAAAATGTCCCTTTGTATTATTTATAAACTTGTAACCAACTGTAATAAATACTATACACACTTTCAAGAAACTTACCTGATATGTGTTCCTGGACACAGCTCTAATATAAGACCCATGTAGCAATTGCAAATTAATAACCCCTTACCTGATTAATTAGAATGTATTTCAATTTCTCAGGACAATAAATATTAAACTACATCTATCTCCACTAGTCCATTTCTGTCCATCAGCACTGTTTCAATTTGAAGCATAAAAATTAATTACCAGATCCAGAGACTGATTTTTCTTCTAGAGGTAGCATTGTTTTATCTTTTGAGTCAAAATTTAATTTTTAAAATTGTCTAATCATGTGCTATTTAGTAACACACTAATAAAACAATTCTGATAGACAAATACATAATTTTGAAATTATAAATACACAAAACTAATTTTTAATGCATACTATTTTTTGTCCACAGTGTTCTTCTAAAGAAAGAAAGAAAGAAAGAAAGAAAGAACTTGCAAAACTATACTGACATATGGATCTCCTCATGTTTCACCATTTTCTTCACTGAAGTCTACCACAACACAGTGATAAATTACAATGAAGAAATAAAAAAAACTAAAACAAATAAAACATATAAAGTAACCAATGTAATTTTTTTGATGCATGCATGGATTTATGTTTTGTTTCAGTGTTTATTTGCTTCATGGTTGGCCCTTGCTTTCAGGTAAGGGGTTACTGAATTAGGTATGAAAGGTGAATTGGGTTGTGACTTCATGGAAGATAAATGTCAAAATTATGTTTGAATCAGTAAATCATTCACATCACTTTAGTATGATGATTTTTTCCATTATTCATTAGTGCCCATTTCCAACAACAGGGGTACCCTATCCCAACATTCAGGCAACATTTTTAAAACATGTTCTGAACAAATATGGCTCAGCACATGTTATAGCAAAGTACACTTCTAGCATGCACAATATTTAAATGAGAACTTATAATTTTAATTATTTGTGTCTAACATTGAATACTTTTTTAAACTACCAATTAGCAAAACTAGTAATTTTCAATTTTTTCTCATGAATCTGACATTTAAAAAAGTTAGTGGTTTATGACTTCCACTCATCATGCATATAATTAAACATCACTTTAGAGCAAATCTGGACACATATTTAAACAAATTAAAAATTCATTCAACAAAATAATTTAATATTTAAATCAGACGAGAACTGTATTTTAACTAATGAACTTATTAAAATATAACTCAAAATTATTTTAACAATGAATTTTTCAAACAACAACAATAATAATAATAATAGTAATGATAACTGCAAATTTGCATTAATATGTATCCAGATTATACAAACAATGAACAAGAAGAGTTTACTGATAATCCTCAATTTTTTTTAACAAAACATTCACTGAATTATTTTTGCTCATATTTCACAAGAATCATATGACAGGTTCATCCACCTGATATATTGAGAACGTGATTTTCAAGAAAGATATACATTTGCAATGTTTAGTAAATAGGATAACACAGAAATGGTATCAATTCATAAATTTACTGTCTGCTCATAACAATATTAGTAATGAAATGTAACTCGTATTTCTTTCAATAAAATGAAAAGTGTTAAAAATATCTTAATTTTAATTGATAATCATAATAATATATAAATAAACATTTCCAGTTCCTTTAAAAGGGAATATTAAGGGTGGATGATTAATTAACAGATATTCTTAGTTCATTCTTTATTTTTGTTTTTGTGGATGAACCTGCCAATGTACTAAAAGTGAGGATAAACAGTACTTACCAGTGATGACTAAACGTCCCTTTGTAGCACTGAGCCGTGTCTCTCCAGTTAAACGATGCTTTGTTCGACATTGATATGATTTGTAACCATCTTCTGGTCCCACATCACGAATATGCAATTCTCCAGATGGTAGCACCAAGTATTTTCCATCTGACAAACAAAATAAATAACTTATAGATAAACAGCAAATGACATGATGAACAAAAACTGGAAACAGAAATTCTCCATTTCACATTTGAGAACCACTTTAGCTAACTTTTTGGTAATGAATGAAAATATTGTAAATAATATAATAAGGTCATAGAATTTTCTTTAAAATGCACTATATTTCATTGCAAAAATACTTCTCCATTAAAAATAATTAATACTTATAATCTTGATTACTCCAAGTTTTGCATTTAATTTCATGCAAGAAATTCAAAATACATAGAAGTACATTGACGAGGAATAAGTTTTTTGCTTGGTTCTACTAAGTAATAGAATTCAGAACTTTGGATTCAAAGATTTATTCTCAAGTTACAAAATGCAATTGGAATTGGAAAATTCAATTTATTTGGTTATAAAATGTGGATCAAATCCTTGACATAAATCACAAATTTTAGTAATTTGCACAGGCATTTGTTTTCTTCTACGACCACTTCAACTTATAAATCAAGAAAATAAAATTAATATAATTATGTCTTTTTTTTTTTTTTTTTTTTTTTTTTTTTTTTTTTTTTTTTTTTTTTTTTTGACAAATGCAATTTTAATTAAAAAGATTGTAGCGTTTCTGTCAAATGTATTTCCAAATTGAATAGTAATCATGTATCAAGGAAATATTCTGAAATCTGTTATTGCTTTAAATTTTTTTACTTAAATTTAATTACAAAATAACTGAATGATTTCTTTGTGAAATGGAGAATAAATGTTCAGTTTTTGCTAAACTAGCAATAACTATGAACTTCATATACATCTCTTTTCATTTAAAAAAAATAGGGTGAATATCTGTTATTTCAAACAAATTTGTAATATTACAAAAATGAAGTATTGAATTTAATTATACCCTTATCTCTTGGTATTAATAAAAGTTCTAAATAAACAAGAAAAAAAAAGAGATGTTTGAAAGTTCATTTATGTGCAAAGCATGCAGAGGAATATGATTGCTCAATTCTATATACAAATTACTTTAATTTTGTGTAAATGACTATTCTGAATGACAGAATGAAACCTGTATTTTACTTATTCATGCAAGCAAGTTTAACTCAATGTAAGGAGAAAAAGAGGGATTGGAATCTGCAGGGCAAGATGAAAGGTATAAAGTATCTCATTAATGCAAATCAAGACAATTTACAATGTCACATAATAAAAGGAAACATGAATGCCTATAAAATACACCACATGCATTAACCAGTTACATCAATGAAATAAACCAATTTATATTATCTACTTGCACCAATATATAATTTGCCGATTAAAAATTAGTGTAAAACATGACTGGTGTATTTTAGAGACATCTGTTTAGATTTTGATAGTCACAGGTTCTTTCACCTTTCTTCTCTTTTTAAGAAGGTAATAATCAACATTAAACAACTTTGAACAACTGCACACATTATTACATGTGTGTTTATAAAAATAAAAAATAAAAACAACGGCAACATAAAAACGGAAAGAACCTGTGAAATACTACTTGAAACATTTAATCAGGAATACACTGGAGGTGGCATGGTCTATACCCTTCTGTTCCCAGTACTATTAAACTGCACAATTTGTAATGATATTTAAACACTATTGAATTGACACAGAAAATATCATTACTTCAAGTAGCAAAAATGTGCAAATATCAACATTCTACCAAATACATATACTAATGAACTTCCGTGTGAACTGATACACTATGATATTTTTTTTTGCTATTGAACTGTGAACATAGTAAAAATTTCTTTTAGGTGATGAAATAGCTTCACCTCCTGTGTCTTTTCACTTCTTTTACAAGTAGGTTTGGAACATGAAGCATAATTATTCCAATCACAGGCACAATTTTATTTCAACTTCTCTCAGTCTGACATTTATAAAATTGGGTGCAAAATAATGCATGCATCATCTGCTTTTGTGAAATGAGGAAAGAAGAATTTTATATGTGTACAAAAGAAATTTATGCTTTTTGTTCCAAAATATATTTATTAATCCTAAACAAATTCTTAACAACTGAACCATTTCTACATATAATAGAAATTCCACCTGGAAAAACATTTGAGCAATGCTTCACTAAATAAAGTGCTAAACTTGTTGTAAAATGCTCAAATTTATACAAAGACAGAAATAATTAACACTAGTTAAGTAATTGATTTGCTTTCCAAAAAAATCAGGACAAGAAAGATCATAATTCTTTTTTTACAAAATTCATCAAAAAATCTTTTCCCTTCAGAGATGAAACACAAAAATTAATGTATTAAAAAGTGTCATCCCCTTAGGGTAGAAATTTTACGTAATTGAAAATAAATTAATTTGTCAGCATACAAATAGAATTGTATTTCACAAGATTATGTAAATATCATCTTTAATATTTCAAATGCTAGTTTTGGGGCATTTCCAATAGTTAGTGAAAGAGAATCATTAAAGATGAAGAACAATACATTTAAATTGTTTAGTGAAGCATTACATACATAAAATTCAACTATCATTCATCATTCACACCACATGCAAAAATGATCATATACCATATTTGCTGGGTTCAAGAAAGATTTCCATGTGCTCATTCTCCAGCCAAGAGAATACAGACACAAAATCAGCTACGAAACTGGGAATGTGACATTTAATAATGGCGGTATTGCCTCGTAAAACATGTTCGTCCATCACGTTCACTTCGTAACGCTGCGTGACCACTGAAAGACAATTAACAAGAAAGAACACAATCATGTTTCATGCTGCACATGAGGCTTACGGAAAATAACCAAAATCCTAAAAATAATTTTGAAGAAACATCCACCACGACTGGGATCTATTTGCTGGTTTCTGGTACTGCAAAGACGCTATTGCACTAGAAAAATGAAAAATAAAGTTCCACAATTAAAATTTTTGTCTTCATAAAGGGCCTGTTCTCCACCAAAAAATATTAGAGAGATATGAATTAATTATTTAAAACTAATAATTTCCTTCTTGAAACATGGAATATGGAATGACAATCATCCCAGTTTTAAAAAAATCAACAAAAAACTCACACAAACAAGAGGCCTAAGAATATTACAATGGGGAATTAAAACAGGTGAGCAGACTAGTGAGCAATTAGCAATGAGCAATATTACAGTTGCCAAGATAATGTGAGGCAAGAGCTTTCCTAGAGGTACGAGATTATTTATTACCATAGTCTGTAGGTGGTAGAAATTTGTTTCCATCAGTGTCTTCCCATGAGACAATTTCAACATAATCTGACACGAATGAAGGAATGTTGCACTTGAAGACTGCTGCATTACCCTTAATTACAAAAACATCGTATACTTGTGCCTCATAGTACTGATTCACCACTGAAACACACAAGCATTGTATACCAATACATTTTTTATGTCATTACACATTCCATGGTTCATGAATGCAATGAAACACGTGACCGGAAACTATCATCTGAAATAAAGGAAAGCATTTTTTTAATGCCTGCACAACATACAGTTGTAAATTTTTCACCAGAATTGTCTGAAATTGAAATTTATTTCATTTATTCCTTCATTCATACTCTTATTTATCTATGGAAACAGTTTATTTTATGTGATGAATGATGTTTTCCATCATCTTTCTACAATTTCAAACTAATAAAAAAAAAAAATCTGTAAGTTAAGTAAAAAAAATTGTAATTATTAACTTTTTTCATTTCTTGATATTGGATGTACCAAAGGAAATTTATTTCTCTCAACAATATATTCAATTGAAATTAAAATTAACAAAAATAAATCTAATTTAAAATAAATTAATTACTTATTTAAATTAAATTCAACTTATTTATTTCATCTTAAACAACATCATATTCATAGGCAGTAAAATACTTCTCGTTAATTACAAGTGAATTTTTGAAAAAAACATTTTGCAGTATTCTCTTGAGCATAGTTGCCAAAATTAATTTTCTTTCCCCAAATTAAATTAAACACAATAGTTTCTCCAAGCCAGTCAAATTTTGCTGTTAAAAAATAACACATTTCAGTAAAATTTCAAACCTGAAAGTTGCAGTGCATTTGAAATATTAGTAAATATTCCATTCATGCATTTTCTATACAAATGCAAGCAGGTGTCTTTACAGTGTACTTGAACACTCTGTATCCATAGTTGTAGTCATTTCTGTTCCTCTTTAAGGCTGTGTAACTATAACATTGAGACATCTAATCCAAAAATCAACTAAATTGTTGTTTGGAACAGAATTTTTTTATTGCTAATTACCTAATGTTAAATGAAGTAATTTAAGACTTCTGTCATCCAGTATTTTGATATAGGAACACTACAACTAGGAAAAGGAGTACTCATATAATACCATAGGATTTAAGGAAAACAATGTGGTTCTCTATAAAGGTATACTTTTTAATAGTTCCACATAACACATAACTGCCTTTTTTTATCAGCATCAAAGAGACTCTAAAATGCCAAGGCCTATTTCCCTTCAACTAATATACAGAGTACTCAGGCTACATTTCGCAGCTAGCAAAAGGCCTAGAAAAACAATAGGGGAGATACACGAGCATAGGAACAGAGCAGGCCATTCCCATTACCATAATCAATAGAGCCAGTTGCTGTGAAAGAGGTACCATCATCAGATACCCATGCCACCACTTCCACAAAATCCGCAACGAAACTGGGGACGAGACATTTCATGGTAGCGGTATTCCCTCGCAGAACAAATTCATCAATAACTCGACTCTGGTAGAACTGATGGACCACTGTACAACCGAAAAATTGAAGTCAACTTTGATTAAAGAATTTTGGGTCTTAGGGCTGGAACCTGCCATTGCTCCTTGGTAAACAAAACAAATGACCACTTTCATGCTAGATCAAAGCAAACTACTCCACAACCCTCATTCTGTCTTCATTTGAAAATAAACTGAGGCAATAATTTTAGTCCAAACCAACCTTTAACTACACAAAGAAAAAATTACCATAATCATGATTAGGATAGTATGTTGTGCCTGTACTATCAACCCACATTTCCACAGACACATAATCTGCCACAAAACTTGGCACTTCACACTTCATGACAGCAGTGTTACCTCGTATAACATATTCATTGTCTGCTTCTGCTTCATAAGACTGTGAGACAACTGTAAAAAAATCAATAATTTTGCTATGAAAATTACACTGATTTTACATTGTCATTCATTAAATTTTCTTTTTCTGTGAAAAGACAAAATAATGCAAGAAAAATGTTTTAGGAGAAAATCTATTGTGAAAAGAGCAATACAAGTAATTTTCCTATGTAAGGTCAGGAGTACAGATTAACAGGAACACCACAAATTTATCAATTACTTCTGAAGTTTTGGTGGCAAAAATAGGTCTCTGTTTCATTTCATGCACTTAATCCATATACATAATAATTTAGTGAAAAGGAGTATTTTAATACTTTTTCATACATTTTACATTAATTTTTCGAAAATAATAATAATAGAAACTGAATGTATTAATTCAAATGGGAATGAAATGAGAAGTGAAAATATAGTTGTAAGTGTTAACTTAACAACTTAATAACATTTCAACAAAATTCTTGAGGGAAATTAGAAGAGTATAGACCATCATTATCTCACACTTTTTTTAAAGTTTTCAATGCATTTAACTTTCAATATCCGCACACTTCCCACCCCAAAGTCATATGTTTACCATAGTTTCGATCCAAACCCGCACTCTCCCTAGAATACATGGTGCCATCATCTGCAATCCATGCTTCAACTAACACAAAATCAGCCACAAAACTTGGAATCTTGCATTTCATTACAGCACTGTTGCCACGGATGACATATTCATTTTCAGCTTCCGTAACATAGTACTGTGCAACAACTGATCAGAACAATACTTAGTATTTAATAATGAACACAAGTATTCTGTAACCTTCAGACATGCTTCCAACCACACATAGTTTAAAGCTGATGTATTCTAAGATATTACAAAGTTACATAAAACACATAAAGACACATTTATATTACATTATTCAAATTACTTGCAGAAAACATTTAAAAACTAAGTAAAAATAAGGCATGAAATACAATTTCTTGGAGACCTGAAAATTAAAATTTGATATAGTTGATCTAATTTTTCTTAGGCAAATTATCTGAAAAGGAAAAGTAATAAATTAATAATTCTAGAAAAGAGCCCCTCATTTTATGTGGATGAGGAATGTCAGAAGAGGTATCAAAAGCGGAATAGGTCAAACATACTCATTACCATAGCTATCTTCAGTTGGGAGGAATGTTTCCCCATCACTGGAAACCCATGCCACAACTTGGACAAAGTCAGCCACAAAAGATGGGATGCTGCATTTCAGGATTCCAGTGTTGCCTCGTATTACATACTCTTTATTCATAATTTCTGCTTCATAAAATTGTTTCACCACTGAAGAAAATGAAGATAAATAAAGAGTCAACGTGCATCAGAGGAAACCCGTTTTCAGTGAGAATGAAAACAAAATTAGTGCAAAGAAAAGTTAAATTATAGAAATACAATGCAAATTTTAACATCGATGCCCATGGTGATCAAATAATCTGTAAAAAGAAAGACAAGAGGAAAGAGAAAGGAGATTGGTCAGGAAACACATGGTAGGTGTAGTTACCATAGTCAGTTGATGGCAAGAAGACAGAATTGTCGCTTCCAACCCACGCTTCCACTCGGACAAAATCAGCCACAAATGATGGAATGTTACATTTGAGGATGGCTGTATTCCCCCGAATCACATACTCCGACACCACTTCTGCCTGGTAGTACTGGTTTACCACTGAACACATTGGAAAACTAATCTATTACATAATATCTTGTACAGTCACAATATCCATCCCAAAGCAAACCACCAGAGTATTACCCTTAGTATTTTTTTTTTTTGGTTACAATTTTTACTTGCCCATTTAATCACAAAAAATTATGTTTTTCAGAGGATCCCTTGCAACGAATAACAGATATCATAGTGCACACACATCATAGAGACCATGCCACTTCGTAATGTAGTCCAAAATCAGCAATCATACTGACAGAGTAACAGTACTGTGTTAATGGAAAGAACACAAAAGGTGAAGGAAGAAACAACAGGAAAAGGTTTGCAGATTATTACCATGTTGACCCGAACTATCAGGAGAGAAAGTATTTCCTGAATCATCCTGCCAGGAAACAACGCTCACAAAATCCGCAACAAAAGATGGAATACTGCATTTTAGAATGGCTGAATTTCCCCTTATGACATATTCATTGTTCACTTCTGTTTGGTAGAACTGTTGAACAACTGAAATTAATACAAGGACAGATATGGATCATCATAGAAGATGATCGCACTAAATACTTGCATTTCTTCCTACAGACTCATGAAATGATATGTTCATAATAGTAAAATATTATTCTGAGGGAAATTTTGTAACTCAGTCTTTCTTTCTTTTCCCCTTTTTTTCCTAGGGCTGAATAATTTATCAACCCTGCTCTAATCTACAGGATGTATTTCAAGTATCAAATAATGACCTTAAAAACACTTCAAAAATACTCATCAATTTCAATTTTGGAGGTTAAGGACATATGCCAATATGTGGAGGAGAGATCCGAGTCCTGAAATTACAATTCTATTACCGCACAATACACTGCATAGATAAATCACAAGAATATTCACCCAAAAAAGATATCATGGAGGACTCTAAGAAATTTTAAAGAGTTTGATCAAATTATGCCTGTTAAAAACTGGTAGTGAAGACCATGCCACCATTTCAGCAACTCGCCTGACTAGATGCTTTAAGTGTCAAGGAAAACTTCAGAAAAAGCAGTGTTACCATAATCAGATGAAGGATAAAATTCCTCTCCTTGATCTGTCTGCCATGACACAACAGAAACATAATCGCCTACAAAAGAAGGTATCTGGCATTTCAACAGCACAGAATTGCCTCGAATTGCATATTCTTTGTTTACATCAGTTTCATAAAACTGCTGCACCACTGGAATTTGTAAATATTACATTTTAAATGTTGTTTCAATGACATTTAATATCTCTTAACATAGAAATGTAGCATGAAATTTGACACAAAAAATAACTCAAAATAAGCCTGGATCCTGGAAAACAAATATTTTCATATTAACAATAAAATATACAAATAAATGAACAGGATTAGCAAAAATATTTAGTTCCGTCTCACATATTTCATAGAAAATATATAAGAAATTGGCCAAAAGATCTCTTAGATTAAGAAGCAGTATGATGACAACAAATTTCAGTGATATTTGAATAATGATCTAATCAAACTGTCTTTAAAAAAATCCAGTTTCAAAGTACAAAAAATTAATAATAATAATAGTAATAATAATAATAATAGTAGTAATAATAATAATAATAGTAGTAATAATAATAATAATAGTAGTAATAATAATAGTAATAATAATAATAATAATAATAATAATAATAATAATAATAATAATAATAATAATAATAATAGAAATAATGGAAATGAAAATTTTTTTAGTTACGTTTGTAACAAGTCTTACTGTTTCAAACAAACTGAATTAAGCAATTATGTCTAGTTACTACTATACACAGCAATACTCAAACTTAACCCTACAACAGAACACCTATCATTTTGTTACATGAGAGCGTAGGCTTCCGTGGCCGGTGTCAGTATTTAATTGGGTGTCCGGGTGATGCGGCATCACCTGAACGGCCAATTAAATAATATTTTGTTACATGTTTTGAGAGACTGTTTTTATTTTCTACTTTTCATTACTATGAATACAGTTGAAGTGCAGCAACAATGAAGGTATAAATGTAGGAGATTTATTCACACTAAAAAGTATATTAATATCGACAGCAATTGAATATAATGGATTACCAAATCAGTGTTTAATATACCATGGGTCAAATTTCTAACACAATTGCATGCATCAAAAATCAATTCAATTAATCACTGTTGATCACTTTTAAAACATACATTGATTCCATTTCTTGTGTTAGCATACAAGATTCCTAACTGAATTTACGCATAGACAACAATGGCCTATAACAGCATTTGGGCATGGCCCGGAAGATATAAAACAACCCTGGATCACGGAAACACTGGTGTACAGTTGACGGGTTAAACATATTTTTGCCTTTTTTCGCAAAAAAATATATTAATAATAATAATAATTATTATTATTAATATATTAACAGTTATATCTTATAACAATTATATTTATTCATCATATGCATCTCAATTAAAAATATGAATTTAGTGTTAGATGATAACTCAATGGGTGACATCTATTAAGTTTTCTATTACAATTTTGACAGTAAAAAGTATGCTTCATTAAATCTATTTGTATATATGTAATGAGACTGTAACTAAAGTTCAATAATTTCTGCTAATCCCCATTAACAAAGACTTGAAAGTGATATCTAAGAATGCTTCATTCTAGGATTCATAAAAAAATGATATGATTTTGGAAGAAAATAAATTGAATTGAGGCTGAGGTAACAAATACTTTTCCACATGAACAACAATTAATGTGATACAGTCACTAAATCAGATTTTATTCAAGGCAGAAGGAAGCATTCTAACAAATGATCAGCATATTTCAACCAAAATGTGAGAGTACTTACAAGCTGCATTATAATATTCATTTGTTTTTATTTACTTAATGCATAGCATATAGAAAAGATGTTTCAACATGCTATACGTAGTATATGAACTTTATGTATTGAAAGACAGCACAATTGACACAGTCCTAAAACTTTAAAGATTTATTCACACTATGCAGACATATTTAATGAGTACATCTCAGGCGATTTGTTTTCACTCCCATCAGAAGAAATATCAAAATGAACGCCTATGATCAGTTAAAAGTGTCTTTCTACTATCAAAACTGAAATTTGCATCCCAGTTTAAGCACCTGGAAAGAAAAAATGTAATATGCAATAATTACAAGGTAAAAACTATCCCCCACGTATCAATTGAAAAGTCATACTTTCAGGATTAACTAAAAATGCACATGTTTAAATTGCAGCAGTTAAGCAACTCTCACTTCTCAGTTTACAGAAGCTCAGCTATCGCAAAATGGATTATAACCCAAAGGCATGAAATAGGCAAATTACTACACAATAGAAATTTAATTTAACGTATTAATAAATATCAAGAGTTCAAATGCAATGTAAATTAATCATATTTTTAAATATTTCAGCAGACACTGAACAAATCATATTATGCAGAAATATTTTCTTTTATGAACTAAAAAATTGTCACATACTTAACGACCACCATTAATTGCAATAAAAGCACATATTTTGTTAGACATTTCTTTTAAATCAAAAGAATTCCAACTCAATGTACAAGTAATGAACAAGGATATAGTATCCTCCTAAAAATTCAAAGTTACAACACAATAGTTGAGCTTCTTTAAAAAATTACAAGTTAATTTTTGTTACAATTCATAAAAAAACATACTAGAAAATCGAATAATGCAATACTCCCAAAATTGTTTCATAATTATGGTAACAAAAAAACCTGACAACAATGCAATTAAAATGAAATTTTATTCACAAAATTGACTGACAGAAAACCTCTTTGCTCAGTGAATACAAGTTACGTCTGGCATGGGCAAAAGAGGTGACAAAGAACTATTGAGATTTATTCTATGTTAATTTGGATCACATTTCTAGAAAAACAAATTTGCCCCACATTTCCCTACATTTAGTTACCATATTTTTTTACCAAAAGGAGAATGAGAATCGATTTAAGAGCTGATAATCATGAGTCCATTCTATTGCCTTTCAAATTTGCTTAAGGAAAAAGAAATTCTTACAAAAACGTATTGTATCCAAGATTTTCAACTAGATTACATGATTTGTAAATGATAATAGGTAATTGGAACTTGCCTACATGTATATATAACAAAAACTATTTTTATAAATGAAAACTTTAGAAAAATATAATGATAATAATTAATTACTATGGGATCATAATTGTTTTTGTTTCATTACCCTGCACAATAAATATCTAGAAACATCCCTTCAATTGAAAGATATTCCTTGTTGCTCCTTGTCCCTACATCATCAAATACATAATAGAAAAATACTCAAATAAGAGTTGTTTTGTAAAAACCCCTGGCTTCACAATTGATGAAAAATATCAATAAGAATAAATACATTGTCAATGTAAGTTCTTGGTGTTAGACTCAGGACCCTTCTCTACTTAACCATTTGCTTGTGCCAATTTTGCGAAATTACTCATTGCCCCTCATTAAATTACTGATAAATTTCAAAATTTTCACTGTATGGAAAGACAAGGTTGAAAGGAATTTACAAAAGAAATACTGTAGAGAAAAATCAATAAATCATTGCTATAAAGTACCATTCTATTTAAAAAAATTTAATTTGTATTCCTTGATTAATTTCTTAATTATTCAATACAGAGCGCTCATTTGGTTGTCCCAGGACATTATTGCCCGTTCAATTGCATCTTATAAAGTCCCGTGAAATCTGTTTGGGAGTATTGCATGTTCAACGTGTCTAAATTGAAGGCACTCCTCAATTCCGTTCACAGCACTTCACCAATAAATTACTTACCGGCGCGAACGTTTACATCCCTGGAGTGAATGGAACCAACGGAGTTGCGGGCCAAGCAAACGTAGACCTGGGCATGGACTTCTTGGCGGTAATCCTCGGCGCGGAAGGGTGGGAACACCAGGTTTCCGTTGGCTAACACCTACAGAAAGAAACGTTCGTGATAAACAAGCAAGCGTGTGGGAACTCGACCAATCTCATGGCGTTTCTCAGGGTCGTCCTACTCCTCCAAAAATGGGGCTGGCGCTAGATCTTCCCTTGCAGCGTATTCATCAAATTCGAATCATCTGAAGAAGTAGATCCAGGACTCCTCTCACTCTTACTCCCCATAGCTACTTGATCAACTCAGCACAAACGGACGTCAAACTTGTACCGGCAATTTGAAAGATTTACTTGTGCAAAAAATACCTTATCCTCCGGTAACCGTTTTCACCATCTTCACACTAATACCTTGATTATAGTTCTCAAAAACGTTATTTTGGGGGCTCACAAAAATTGTTGCGCACCGTTTAGGGCTCCGTTTATCATGACATTCGAACTGGGCATCCCCGAATATTTCCTTCTTTGTCTCTCAAAACTGTTGTTCCCGCGTCAAATGCGTTTAGTGAATGCGGAAAGAAGTACATGAAGCCTAAGAGCAGTCCGTTTAGAAGATAATGTCCGATGTCATATTGTTTTACTGCTATCTTTTTACCGATCTACACAGCGTGGGGTAATAGCATTGCCATCTATTGAATCTTGGCCAAGAAACATTGACGTTGAAGAGATCTAGTCGCGAAGAGACGTTCCTAGCTCAGTCCTCTTCGATAAGAGATCACCAAGACGGTGCAGAGGGCTAGAAAATGAAAGCCCAGAAATGAAGGCATTAGCGGCTAAAAATTGTTCCAAAAAAGTTTTCAATTTTGAAAAGTGCACGGAGAAACAAAACACATACAATCGTGGCCCAGAAAGAATTGAAGACAGTAAGTGCAAATCGAGCTAAGTGCCAAAAATGAAATTCCGACATTTAAAAACAACTCTGTTTCAAAAGCTCGCGGGACTTTACTATTGAGCAGTCTAGTGGCGACCATTTGAACCCCAAGAAGAAGAATTTCAACTAGCCCATTTTACACCGCATTGCGCTTGACACTCACCACGCTTTTTTGGCACAAAATGCAAATTTTCATATTTTAGCTCGTAGCCCGGGTTTAATTTATACCCTACAATTATGGATCGAGATGCCTACAATTTTACGTAAGGAATAAATTAGGTAAAATTGGGTAATAACAGATTCTACTAATAACATCAAGCATGACAGCTCTTCGAAATCGGCATGTTTCTCTTACTAGCACGTTATGATGAGAGAGGCCGAACTATAACGAAAATAAGTGCAATATTAGTGCAATTAGTACTAATTCACGACTATTAATCCGCAAGGTTAAAACACGTTAGAACGCGTGATTGATGAAAATTACGAATTTCATTATTCCATATTGCGAGTAAGAAGAGCTTTATTCATTATGAAATGTCACATAAGTAGTCTCTAAATCGCTACGTTTGTTCTGCCCAATCTATTTTGTTTTTCATGTGCATTCGTAAAACATGTCCTTATTATGTATTCTTAAATTTCAACGTCCCATCAGGAAAGAGATATCGTTTAATGAAACTCTTCAAAATAAACGATTTTGTAAAACACACTTGTGAATCGCGATATTGTGAAGATGCCGAAGAGAGTTACGAGGGTACTTTTATTGCCTACAGATTAAAGTTAATTTGTAGAGGTGGAGTATATTTGTACACAAGCACATTTAATGAAGTTTTAACATTTGCATCTCACGAGAACAGCGTAAACCCAAGCGCTCGTCGTGACAGCGTTGCCCCGGCAGCGACAGCGCGCGCCTGCAGTTCTGCCACCCGCCACGCCGATCGCGTTTCGCGCCCACCGCCACCGCGCGCCACCGTCGTCTCTTGGCGCTTGCCGCCGCGGCCTCCGCGGAGCCGAGAAGCTCCAGGGTTGCCACCGGTGGGGGGCGCATCACATCAATTGATGTCATTGCAGTGCCTGTGGTGCTGTCCGGGAGGCCCTAGGGCTCCACTCCCAAAGGTGGCAGGACTTTCTGCACTACCTTGATAGTTGGGTCGAGTTCAGCCGCTGTCTAGGGGAGAATTCTAACGGCCGACGGCTCTGATCGGTAGTTTTCCATGGTTTCTCCCATCAACATCAGGCGAGTGCCGGAGCAGTACTCTAACAAACCGGGAAATGGCCGCGCGAGATTTTTCCTTTCACTTCCTTGTCCTATCCTTATCGCCTACTAACACACCCTTGCATGTATTACAGTACCACTTGCCAGGAGATCAGTCGGAAGCTTAAGAGTTTGTCCCGACTGTGTCGTTGCCCCTCTGGTGGAAAATAGATGGTAGGTGAAAATCCCGCTGGCCGACGTGTAGGTTGGCGCCGATGTGGTTTATTTATTATTTAAAACTAATAAAACAGGGGTGACAAGCTGTGTGGCTACCTGGAAGATATTTTCAGATCTGATAAATGAAGCTTCACTAAGCGCATGTTTTTTAAGCTCTCGTTTTGCTAGCTGTGGTACGAGTAGGGTCGCGGGGGGGGGGGTGTTAAATTGTTAGCAATACTTAAAAAATAAATCTGCAGGTCAGTGCCAAATAGCCGGACAGCCCGGACCCGGTTCAGACCGACAGCCGGACAGTTCAGAACCGAACAGCCAACAGCACTTACAAATCTGTAGTTCGTTTATCAATGCAAATATTATTTTTCTATAACTCGGGAAAGACAATGCACAGTTATTAAATGTTACTAACTTTGTTACTACTTACTAAAATGTTACTTTGTTGGTATTTTAATTCATCATACAATTATTTATTGTTGAAGGGAAAGGAAGAAATATTGTGTTCAAGGAAACATGTGCAGATTGAACTTCCCATACGGCACATACTTTTTACTGTTCTTTGACGAAAGTAAATCGAATCAAATGACCGCCACGTGAACTCGTCACTGATGAATTTAATGTATCTTTAGATGAGTACGCCTTTTGAAAGGATTTTATTCCATTATATTAAATCTATTTCTTAAAACGGAAATGTGTGAAAATTAAAATTTTCTTAAAAAGTTGTTATATACTCAAAATGTTTGTTCAATTAAAAATTTCAGGTGAAAAAATTATTGGATTTTGAACACAGTCACGCTAGTCGAACTCATTATTGTTAAAAGTTTTCGATTCCATGAATAATCAAACACGAAATGCACATTTGGGACTAACTAGTCACAAAGCGGCAGGGGTAAAACCGACTACGAATTTCGTTGTTTCCCTAATGAAAATTTCATATTAAGATCTGAAAAGTGGGAAATTATTAAGTTTTTTGTGCAATGCCATTTATAACATTATTGTAAAGACGATAAAAGCTACGGTTTAAGCACTTCAAACCGCCCCGTCCAGGCCAAGCTCTACGCAATAACGAAAGCGAAGGTAAGCGCGGGGCTAGCAATGGCTAGTGGGACATAATTGTATCAGATTCACCTGCTTTTCTATTTGAGCAACACTCATTTTGTCCTTCCTCGCATTTCGTGAGTCATCGAGAAGCTCTGCCGCTAGATGGCTCACTCTCGCCCCACCTGCCCTTGAACGTGAGTCCCGGAGAGCGCTCTCAATGCACGATGTTGACCCGGAATCACTGCAGGAATCGGGAATATTAAAGGTAGGAAACTGACAACTGGCGCGGCAGATGATTGACACAGAAAAAAAATACAGTCCACGCTCGCCACACTTGAGGACTTACAAGTTCAACTATACAAATAGTATAGTTATATATTATTTTAATTGAACAGTTTAATTGAATAGTTATAGCATTTACAACGAAAAAGCACGTGGATTGTACTTTCCTCACGAAAAAAGAGATCATAGAGGAAGGTGTATGCAATGTGATTTCGAATGAAGTCACCAAATACTGTATGTGAAGAAAAGTGGCGTCAGTCAGAAAGTGAAAGTGTTAAAAAATTTAGGCCAGGAAACACGAGCAAAGTTTATACGTTAAAACATAACAGAAAACAAACTGCTAGTTGACATTTTTTTTTTAAGAAAGTACCTTCTCAGTACACATACCAGCATATGTTAACATCGGCTGAGCTGCCTGGTGGATTCTAAATCCAATACATTGAACTCACGAAAAATCTAATTCTATCTTCTGTATGTGTCCTCTTCCCTACTCTTTCCTTAAGTTACACGTTACAAGAAAGCATTCTTTCTTACTTTTAAAAATGGCGCCTACGATAATAATGCTAGCGATATAATAATGCTAGTGCCCGATTAGACTCTCTTTAGGCACATAGATATTGTTTCACAAGTGAGCAGGAGGAAAAAACCTAATGTTAGCTCCTATCGACCGACAATACTGAAGGGGCCGAAAAAGTCCCTCCTTTCGTGCTCAGGAGAAAGAGATACAAGGCGGCTCCACACATGTGGCATTCGGCGAATCCCGACGAATCCCGAGTAGGGTGGACGGGTCGCTTGCGATTCGCCGAGCGCCGAACATTGGGTATTCACCCTACCCACCGCGTGTCGGTCTTTAGGACACATCAAAGTGAGCGACCATTCGCCGAACACTCAGCTGCTCGGGAGTGGGCGAACAGGAGCTCACTGCTTGGCGAATGCCGAATATACCCACTTACTGGTTCCACTTGATCTCGTTTCCCTCTCGAAAACAAACCGTTCCGACGAGGGTCGAGCCGCGCGAATAACAAAAACAAAGCACTTGGCGACCCGCCACTGTTTGCGCGCATGTTACCTGTGTCAGGAACAGGCGCTACGCCCCGGCCGCTGCCACTACTTCTCCCCCGTGCCCCGCACACAGTCTTTTACTGGGTTTTGACGAAAATAAATAAAATTAATTCACAACAACCGCCATCGCGGGCGAATCCGGTGGGGATAACCTGCAGGTGAGCTCTTAATCCCCGACTCATGCTGGGTCGTAGGCGTTTCTTTTTACTTGGAGGGGAGCAAATTAATATCTTAAATAATTTTATCTGACAATTTAATCTTCATCTTTTTCCTTCTACATAAATCAAATTGGTGCGTCTCATTGTGATTTGAAAGTAGCTGCCTTTTTTTATAACCGCAATTGCTTATAAAAACTAATTTATTTTAATTAACGATCTTTGTCTCTCTAATTTTTGTCCTCCTCTGCAACGGCCGAAGCGATGTCGACGCTGTCACTGAAGTTGTTTTCGCGTAAGTTGGGCTACTTTTTCAAATTATTTTCTCTTATATAAGGAAGGATTGTTTGAATGCAAATCTATGGTTTTATTCGAATCTTAATGATATTTTGTACAGGTGACCAAAACAAGATAAATGTTACCGTCCCAATGAGATTTTCTACACAATTCGCCTACACTCTTTTCACCACAAACATGTGTATAAAATACCGTTTCTTAAAAATATTTCTCTTTATAGTAATTCATTAGAACGAGCGTTTAGTCCTTCGATGCTCTATCTATACTCCCTTCAAGCGCTCAGGGCGGAGTGGTATTTGGCGGCCTCTTTCTAAATCGCTGAGCCACCTACGGATTGGCACTGTCTCTGCCTTGAACGCTTTGTATCTTAAATTCCCATTCAGACATTTTCCCTTAAATAGAAATAACACTGGATGTCTGCAAAAAAAAGTCTACATTATAAGAAAAAAAACACTCGCCCTATTTCATTGAAGTAAAATGGCAGAATTTTCATATAAATGGCTCAATACACATCGCAATGATATGACTGGGTTGGAAATCGTTTCCAACCCAGTCATATCCACGGCTACATGTCACATGACAGTTACCGAGAGCTAAAATTTTGAGTAAAAGTGATTTTCTTCTCAGCAAATCACGCCTGGAATATTCGAAAAAAAAAAAAATCGCGCAGGAGTTACCAACTCATTTCCCCATACACCGTTCTCCCGTTTCGCTTGTGAATAAGTCACGTTTGCGGGATCCAGGTAGAGCCATCTGCCTCCGAGGCACGCACGCCTGCCCGGCATCGTTCCCTCCGGCGCCAAAGGCCTCATTCATCCGGACGTGAGGCACGTGTGTGCTTACCTGTCGCAATCCGGGGACGTCTCCTACAGCCGTGCCATCGGCGCGCACCCAGATAATCTCCGCTGTAGGTTTGCCACGAGCCACACATGCCACTTCAGCGCCGGTGGTGTTGGAAAAGTCGACTCGGTTGGGGGGTTCTCGCACGAAGACCGGGCCGGACGTCTCTTCGTCGGCCGGTCCAGCAGTAGCTGCAACACAAAACAAGAGGCACAGTTAACGCTTAGCTTGAGTTAAGAAAGTAAAATACGATTACATACAAGACATCGTACTAGGAATCTCAACTGAAATCCTTACTGCAACAAGAAGTGTCGGTATCTGGGTCTGGAACCCGTCCTATTTATTTATTTATTTGCTAGTTTTTATTCATTTATTTATACTAAAAAACAGTAAAAAAGGGTTTTGGGCGTTTGGGATAGAAGTATAATCTGTGTTCGTTTTATCTTTCTCGCACTTATTTCGTAAGAAGAGAAGGTTATGTAATCGTGCTACGGAAAACGGAGAATTTCGGCAGAAATACTTTTTGACGGACCTTCGTAACGAAAAAGTGGATAAATCCTGTTACCACATACAGTAAATTACTTCTTCTAACACGTGGGGTAGCCAGAATTCGTTTTGTGGATCCTCGATACTGAAAAATCGATTGACGGCAAAACTTCAGCCTCTCCGGCCCGCCGGCCGACTGTGTTCAACGCTAGCACCTAATCCGCTCAGCCGATTTTCTCCAAAATTGATATTGCCCAATGGATCTGGCTGATGTAACGACCCCTTGAATTTAAAACAGATATTTTCATTTTTGTATGTACTTTACATGTAGCCGCTGCAACATTTTCCAAAAATGGCTCCATCATTTTTTTATTAAATTTTGTTATTGGGCGGAACGTTTTGAAGGACGTTTAAGAGAATGGCGCAGGTCTCATGTTCATTGAAAACCCTAATTTTTTGAAATGTGCATAAGTTCAACATTTTATCGGTGCCTTCCTACAACTACAATTATGAAGATGGAAATTTTTCGAACATTTGAGTAGTTTTCGTGTAATTTTGCGTGAAAATACGGGGGACGGATCATATTTCAGGCTTTGCACTTGAGATTTCTACAGACACAAGGGAATAAGAACGATTTTACACGGATTTTGTTTCGGTGGTCAGCTGAAGGTGCGTCCGAAGACAGTCGATAGAAAAGGCACCATTTTATGCAAAGTATCGTCCGTTAACTAAAAAAAAGGAGTTAAATAACAGAAATAAAACCTTAACGAGGTTTGAACACAGTGATCGGCTGTGGAGTACGCAATAATAGGCTACAGAAGTTGGACTCAACAGCACCTCAGAAAATAATTTCCACTACATGCATCCGGATGATCTTTCAACGGCAATGAAAACAACAGATTTCCTTGGCTCATGTCCAAGCAAAAGAGATGATACAATCAAACATATGCCAAGTCGCAATGTGTTTTGTTTTTGCAATGAAAAAATATGAGAACTCATGAGCATGGGTCAGTACATTTAGAAAAGAGAAAAGCAAGTCAAGTCTTATCAGAAGGGTTTCCTTCTGTCTCATCATCGGCTCGTAGATTTGTATTCAATGACCCAGAAATTGCCAAGATGACATGAGAGCAGTGTGAATGAAGATCTATTTTTACCACGATTTCATTTTGTAGAACGTAAAACTACCAATTCCCTTTAAAAAATGTTTTATTCGATTAATAAACGAGAAAACTGGACCCATTATGTAGACTCAGTAGTTTATAGCAAACTAACACTATTTTTTCTCCTTTCCAACATAATTTGTTTGGCGTTTAATAAATAAATAAATAAATAAATACATAAAAATATACAAATATAAACTGTAATATGAATCCTGTTTGTCAAATATAAACTAATAAAATGCCTAAACGTATAAAATGTTTCTTATAAGTTTAGGTAATAATATGCAATTTAAGAATTTCCATGCAAAAACAATGAAACATTTTAATTATTATCTGAGAAATGAGAGAGCCTACATGGCAAATGTCTGCATTGTTTAAAAAATAGCAATTAAGAAATGCATAAATTGCATTTTTGAAAAAGTAATTGCCATGAACAGTACGTAAGTTGGTCCGGAATGAGTTAAATGCAATAAGTAGGAATTTACTCCCTTTCCATAAACAAGTAGCTTGGCAATAATGTTAAACCTTGTGTGAGACTAGACAACATACCTGCTCCCTTCTAGTGAATATTTCATACATGTAAAGGACGACTAACAACGTGATGAATATAACTGACAGCAGTATGATCGTAAGATTCCATTATACCGTCCTCATCCAATCATTGAAGAGTGACAAAAGACTCGCAAAAGCAAACCTACAAAAGACGGGAAGTGGGCAATGTAACCATCTACCCATCCCAGTGGTGTAATGGTCTGCGCCCTCAACAAATTAATACACGAATGGAATGAAGATAAATTCTCACAACCTTTTTGCACTGGCTCAACAGTACACAAGGGCTTTTACATGTTGCTTTAATAACAACTCAAAGAGTTGATTTAACCTTCAATTTGAAGAAAGATTTATCATAGCTCGTTAAAAATACATCATATTTAGTTCCGATGGAAATACGACTTTCGTGACGGAAAGTAGGAAGTTGTGTAATATTGTAAAGTTCAGCCAGGACAGCCAAATGAGGGGGTGGGAGTGGGATTTGGGGAATTGACATAGCTGCCTACAAAAAAAAAAAAAAAAAAAAAAAAAAAAAAAAAAAAAAAAAAAAAAAACACTTGAGCAAGAATTTCGCTCAATGAGAGCTATTAGAACCAATGATTTTTTACTCGAGACACTTGACACGTTTCAAGAGCGTTCTGCTCCATGTGAAGCGAACCAGACGCCAGCGTCCGCCGTGGCCTTGATACAACGCGTGCTTTGTGTCCGGGTGTTGGAAGTTAACTCGGCGAATGTCCGACGAATGCTGCCCATCGCCTCGGCGCACGGTGCGAATGCGCCCGAAAAGCTGGCCAAAACGAAAAGTAATGTACAAGACGTACGTTTTAACTATACGTTTTTTCTTATGGAGGGGGGGGGGCACTGATTACGAATCTAACGTCAAATGTAAGCTGCTAAATGTTATATTATTAAGGTACCTAATAACTGATTCTTAGAAAAATTAAAGACGGCGGTAGTACCTAGAAATCATATTTTCCATCCCGCGAAAACATAATATTATTTTTAAAAAAACGAAAAATGTTGATTTTAAAATCAAATTACACATAAGCAAATAAAACAAATTACGTTACTAACAAGATAGACCAGACATTCTTCAGTAATAAAGATTTTCCCGGAGGTCAGCATCGCGCTCATTCATTGAACATACAGATTTCCTGCCCTAATGCAATCTTCCATAGTGACGCACGTGAACGCTCGGTGAACCTGAAATATATCAATGAATCAGTAACAAAACGTACACAATAAACCCGTGTTTTAGTTGTGCTTCGACTCTCAATGCTCTCCTTTTAAATTCTATAAGGCACCTGCAACTATGTAAGCAGAATTTCATATTTTAGGTTTTTGGCCAGGTTTCCGGGATTTTCCCCCACTGTGCGGTGCCGCGGCGGCCCGCGACACCCGGACCGTCGATGACGCGTGCTCCGGTCAAGATCAGCTGGCGAGGACGCACTTGCGCCAGTGTGCTCGCCGCCCGCCCTCGCCGCCCGGCCGTCCGTCGCCGCCGCCCGCCACCTAGGGCGAACGGCCGAGCACAACGGTCGTTCAGCGCGGCGGTTTGCGGTCGTTCGCGAAATACTGCGGGCGCCAAATGAGTTACAACAGCACTTCTTGGGAAAAAGATGACGTGTCCACTGCGCCACGACTCCCGGATTCGACGCAGATTTACAGCGCGCTCTTCGCTCTTGAGTGAGCTCTGTATTTGAAAGGGCTTGCGAATGTTCGGTTTTCGCCAAACGATTTATTTGTCTTTGAAGGCAAGTGTAAAGGCACCGAGAAAGCATTGACAGAAAGATGAGAATGCATTTAAATGTAAGGAAAATGACGAATACTTAGCTGGACATTGCAAGATCAAAAAAGTATTCCGTGGCATGAATAAAACGCTGGTTTGAGACACATTCACTAGTTTGAGTGAAAAATAATACGTATGAAATAGATATACGATGGAGTATTATAAATATCAGCAGCGATTCGTGTAACAATTTGAAGGTTGTTATAGTTATGTCGCAAAAAAATGCGAAAAATAAGATGAGATTATACTTTCTGTTTTCAACTCGATTGAGATTATACTTCCTGTTTCCACTGATCCAAAGAGCAAATGTTAAACAATGTCTTGGCTTGTTTCAGGGCAAAAATGTCAATTTACTCCACATCCAAATGTAACGTAGTTATTTTGTTTTGTATGAATTAGTATTTATTGATTCAGAGCGTGTTAATTATTTAGCTAATTAGTCAAGTACGGGAAGTGCATGTTATACTTCTGGAGGTAGTGGTGGTGGTCGCAGTAATGGTAGTGGTGTTCTCCCGCTTGAGCATTAGATCCATGAACGAACTGCACCTCGACCAGCAGTTTTCTCTTCCTGGTATCTCTCCCAACGGGGTATCGCCCCAGGCTGGATAAGCTCTAAACTCCAAAGTGGTGCGGTAATGTGGTGCATGTATGTGTGTGTGTATGTGTGTGTAATAGGGACAGGATGGGACAAGGAGGATGAAGGAAAGATCGCGCGCGGTCCGGAGCCTATTTGTGACGGCAACGCACCAGCGTTCGCCTGGTATTGAGCAGACAAACGACGGAAATCACCCGACAAGAGCAGGCGGCCGCTAGAATTCTTCTCCGAAATGTTTGAATAGCCCGCCAGCAATATGGGTAGTGTTGGAAATCCGCAACCGACGTGTCTCAAACGCCACGACCTCTCCGTCGCCGATGCTACGGAGGCAACGGTGACACTGCCGAGCAAGTGCACCCGCAAAAAAAAAAAAAAAATTAGTACATACAAATAGAATTTAGAACAACGTTTTCACAATATTATTTTTCTAAACTGCCCAAAGGAATTTTAGAGAACGAGGTCGAGCAAAACCCATCTAAAAACAACTGCAACGTTCTCTAAAAATGTGAAAAAGTATCTTAATAACCAACCTTCTACATTCTAACAACCGTAAGTGACATATTGTTACACGAAAAAAAGGGGTTCTGACTATTTCGACGGAGCCCGTCTATGCATAGAAGAACCCTACAAATATGTGGTAGAGCACAAAAGAAGCAGGCCGGCACTGGCTGCGAAACGTCTGAATGCGGCCGCTGGGAATGTCATTCCGCCAGCTACAAACACGCACCCGTTCGTCGGCATGTTAGCATTAAGATGTAGCTTTACTTATGGAAAAGAAATAAACTAAAAACTTTTATTTTTTTCTCGTGTTAATGCAGAGTCTCTCATGTTAAGTTTGGCGCCTTTCCGATTCCGTTATTCGATTATTCCATTGTCCCGTACAGTGGTTTCGACTTAGTACTTCAATTTTACACAGTAATCATTTGTTTCCAGGAAAACCACACCGAGAACCGATTGCGAGGTATTCAGTTCTTTTAACTTTCTGGATGTGTTGCTCCCTGCTATGGAAGAATTAATTGAAGCTTTTATACTTGAAAATATTGATATGGACGACGTAGAAAACGCAATTTTGCACGAAATTTTAGAATTAAATCGACATGGAATATAAATTCCGTAAAATTATGAACGTCAAATTGCTTCTTATTTTAAAGGGTTTCCCCGTTTGCGAAACTACAAGAAGTTCAATATCCCTGCTCACTGGTCTCCATCCTCATATAGAGTGCAAGCCAATAGTCCCTTCAAGGGCATACGTCATGTTTTGCAGAAAACCGCAGTTGGTTTTTGTCCACGATGATGGATTTACTTCTCTAAGACACACTAAGAACCCAAAACAGTATAACTGGCAACATATTCGGTACATGTTGAGAAGCCTCGCTTACCGAACCGGGCCCGTTTAACGCTCGTTTGCTACAGAAACAGATTGGGGGTCCCGGGCCAATAGTCAGGTATGCTTATCTCTACGCACCGATAGGCGAAAACTCTCCATTAGGCATATTGTTTGGTGCACTATATTTAACCGGTTTCGCTTTACACTCGCAAAATGACTATAATAAGTACGTGACCATGGAATGGCGGCATCCTAGCAATTCAAATTCCATACACCTCCGCACAAAGATTGTAATTTTAAATTTACATAAATTTCTCTATACTTTGTGTCGGTGAAAGTAAAACCTGTGCAGGTAGCTGAACTTCTTAATCAAGCTCAGTGAAATCACGGATGTTAAGCATCTAATGACTCCCCGGGTCCCTGGATACTAACGGCCCCTGGCCGGTAGGCATAAATGGCGATTCCTCACGAAATTACTAAGTATGACTAAGTTCAAGAAGAATTATTCTTCGTTCAATGTTAAAAAGGCATGGAACATTGTTATGAACGTAAAATACAAAAATCATATTCCTAGGATGCAACTAACGGTTAGGATTATATCAATATTCCATGGCTCCCGAAATAACATTTCTTCGTTACATTTTTTTTACTTTCTCGTATACTAGTACAAAACGTAGGAAGTAGATAATAGATCAGAGAAAGAGTGTTGGGGGAATAGGTTTTTGTAGACTGAAAAAATATTTATGAAACACGTTTTTTAAAGATGACTGTAGTACTAACAGGATAAAAGGTGCAATGTATTATTACGCAATCCTAATAAATAATATGAGCAAGTATGTGTTGTAGCATTGGTTATTTCATTGTAAAGTTGTACGTTTGTTTCAAGGACGACAAATTCGAAGCAACGAAAACAATAACTTTTCTCTTCTCTCCGTGTCATATGCAGAAACATCCTCTTCAAGAATTGCCAACTCCTAATTTCAATGAACCTCTTTGAAGCACTTTGAAGCTGGTCACGGTGACATCGCTTCTGCTCTTTCCATTCGTATTTTCCTCTCGGAAAGTTCAAAGAGACTGACAACTGCAGCAGATCACAGAGCTTCGCTTGTCACAGGAAATGAAAACAAGTTCGATTAAATCCACTTCAATTCAACTCTATATCTCTGCGCCTTCTATTCCATTACCTTCTTCCGTTCCTGTAGGTGGTTTTTGTCACAAATATTTTCGTGCATTACATTTGCGGAGTTTGTTTCACCTTTCCACTCCCTCTTTTCTTCCTTTCCTTCTTCAAAGTTCCACGCCGGCAGTTGCCGTGTCTACGGGGCGCGTTCGCTAAATATACCCGTGACGGCGGCCGCATCGCGGCACGGCCATCCTTCTCAATGGGCACTTGGCACGCCGCCGCCGCCGCCGCCGCCTCTTGGGGTCCTTGGCCCCGCGCCGGGGTCGAAGCCAGGCCCACGTTGCCCACTGCGCCCCCGCTGCACTCCACCCACTTCTTCTCGCAATAATGAAACAGAGCCGATTCCACGAGTCTCTTAAACACGGTCTCGAAACGTTGGACGGAAGCTTTACGCCGGAGAATTAAAGTGATATTGAAAATTATGAGAAATAATATTTTGCATTGAAATGATATGATATGATTGCATTGAAATGATATGATATGATTGCATTGAAATGATATATGATTGCACTGAAATGATATATGATTGCACTGAAATGATATGATTGCACTGAAATGATATGATTGCACCGAAATGATATGATTGCACTGAAATGATATGATTGCATTGAAATGATATGATTGCACTGAAATGATATGATTGCACTGAAATGATATGATTGCACTGAAATGATATTTTGCAATGAAATGATATTTTGAATTGAAATGATATGATTGCATTAAAATGATAATTTCCATTGAAATGATAAATTACGTACGAGACTGCCAATGTCTTAATTAGACTTTGGTGTTTTAAATCCAAATTGGAAACAAGAATTAATGCAAATTTCCCAGCTTGTTTTGCTGCAAGGCTTGCGGTTGTTTCTGTTCACACTACAGACAAGCATCGATACTGTTTGAACAGTTAACGATTTCCTGTCACGCAGATGGACGATTATACTAGACGCATAGTAATTGAAAAGGGCTGTATTTGTATTCGGAGTCATGACCCAGTAAGAATACGTTCCAAAACCCTTGTTTTACACAAGAATGTAACACACTTGCACACATCCCAGCAACAACAGAGCAAGATCGTATCAGAATTCATAACCACGAGATGTGCGCTGAGCATCTGGCAAATGTTTGCGAGGATCCAAGATCATTTCACAGAGAAAACTTTCCAACTGGAAACGAAGATGAAAGAAGGCATCAAAACGATTATGATAATTGTTTAGAAAGAATATAAATAAATGCATTATCTTATTAAACTATGCCTACCTCGGTGGGGTAGAGGTTAGATGCTACAGCGAATTACGCGGAGCCCAAGGCCTGCAGGGTAGATTCTCGCCAAAGAAATTGACGTTTTCATCATGCGATTATGGAGCGGTACGCTTCTCAAACCACATTGCAAGACATCTGAACCATTGTTCAATCCATTATCATTCATTTCTCCACATGCTCACCACTACTGTCAACCATTTAGTGGAAGACCATGGCAAACCACGGTTGTGATCATAGGGCTAGGAAAGCGGCGGGGTGCGGGTGCGGGGGAAGGCGTTCGCCCCCTCCCATACCTACAATCGGGGAGTGAGCTTAGCACTCTCAGTAACCGTATCTCCATCGGAATCTTCATTTAGCATACGGATATTTTTAACCGTTTGGTTTAATACTCACACATGCACATAAAATAACGACGTTCTACCCCTAGCATCTTTCCCGTAACGAAAAAGATATTCGTTACATTTAGACTCGTATCATTTTCTGTGCAAATTAAATTCTTCATCTCGGAAACAGCGTCACAAGTACAGGTCGTGTTATTCTCTTTCATCAAATATCTAAAAAGGATCTTATAAAAGAAACGCGACGATCATCCCGTTTCAATTCAAACGCATTTCCCCGAAGAGGCAGGAAAGCAGCCTATTCAATCATTGACTTCGGTACTGAAGCTCGACGATAAAATATCTCAAAAGAATTCTAAAGAGAGACGATGAATACGATATTTCACCAGACGCTTCTTAAACGTTCATTCAAAAAAGTATCTGTGGAGAAAAAAAGGATTTCATGAGTCGTATTTCTATTTGGTTTCCCTTTAGCATTGCCTCGTCGTAAACTAACAAGAAAAAAATAATAAACATTTATGTAGTATTAAAAAATACATTATTATCTTAATTATTTATTTTTGCGATACTTCATACATTATCGCACATTGCATCTTCTCATGTTATTTTTCTAAGTAGGAAGGCAAGTGAAATTTAATTGAAGATAATCACCAATAATAATTGTTTCCGAGAATTAATTTCACCGAAAAGCCTGCAGCAGCAACACTACAGCTAAACAAAACAACACGAAATAGTTTTAGAGAAAGCAGCACACACAGTGCCCACTTAAAGAACTACAAAACGAACTACTAATGAAATACTCTCGTATAACCCTGCAATAAATTAAATACTAGTATTTCAACAACAGTCTTCACGAATATCGTAATAACATATGATAATAAATACGGATATACAACAATTTCTTAAATACCAAGAATATAAAATATGCTGTCTCATAACATAACAAGTGAGTATCAAATATTTAATGACACGCGGCTTTTTGTTTCGGAGCCTTGTTGTTGCACGACGTCAGCTGTGTCATAGGAATTGGCGCACTGATTTAGATAATTCTGTCAGGACGTGCAGTATGAGAAGAAGCGGAATAGTACAATAAAACATGCATTTTCAGCCAAAATTAGAACCGTTTCATTGTTCTTCGATTTTCTCCTAGTTCCTGGGTATCGAACAAAACCATAGGCACCTCTCAGAAGGCCGGACGCTTAATATTTTCTTTCGCATTTCTGCAATTAAGATAAAAGAAAAATAAATTAAAGAAGTCAATGAAAATAATATATATTCAGAAATACCAGTACAGCAAACCCACACATAAAGCTACTCGGCAATAAAGAAGGAAAATAAAGGGAAATTCGAGCTACTTGAAAAATATGCACAACGAAACGAATTCTTTAAGATTAAATATCGACTCGAATCTATTTTATCGACTCAAAAAACTCGAATATAACACAACAACATCACGTAAAATCTCTGTAAATAGAGCTTCTTAGAACAAAATAACTTCACTTTTTTCAGTGAGCAGCTGTTAACACACGATTAAAAATTTAAGGTTTTCACCCCTAAGAGTTTCCGAACCTCTTACGGCTACTCCCCTTGCCGGAAGAAAAATCTGCGCTAACGAACTCATTCACGTCACACGCAGCGTAATTGCAATCAAAGGAGGGGGCGGTCCCCTGAGAAAAGCCTGAGCAGCAGAGGGGACGGCGAATGGCGAAGCTTCGGGCACAGCACTCACAAGAGCAGCCTGTCGCCGAGCCTGTCGTCCAGTCTGCCGCCGTGTTTGAAGCGAACACTGATTTGGACCGGGGACAGACCGACGAGTGGGGCAGAGGGAAAAGCGGAGGGAAAAGCGGAGGGAGAAGCAGAGGGAAAAGCGGAGGGAAAAGCGGAGGGAAAAGCGGAGGGAAAAGCGGTGGGAAAAGCGGTGGGAAAAGCGGTGGGAAAAGCGGAGGGAGAAGCGGAGGGAAAAGCGGAGGGAGAAGCGGAGGGAAAAGCGGAGGGAGAAGCGGAGGGAGAAGCAGACGGAGACTATTTGTCAGTCGTGGCGCTGTCTATCGCAAACGTGTTTTACCATAAATCCACTGAACGGTACTCTTAAAATAAAAGATTGTAGTTTGAAATAAAGAAAATTCGCCAATATCCTGAACTACACAATCACCCAAGCGCGTACCGCCCCCGCCCAGCGAGACAGATGTTTGCGGGATCAAAGAGAAAGGGGCGTAATTCCGCCCTTTGTGACAGAGACAGCTCTCGTTAGAGCGGAGTAAATAGGGAGAAACAACTAATATGCAGGTGCATTATTATTATTATTATTATTATTATTATTATTATTATTATTATTATTATTATTATTA